>OY992883.1:30084456-30176956 GCA_963921405.1 Cepaea hortensis | reverse complement strand
CCCCTTTTCCACCCAGCTTTCCAGTTGTGACCACCTTTCGCGCGACATGCATAAAGAATGTGGGCTGTTTTTTTTAATGCTTGCTTGCTTGTGTTCGTTGGCTTGAGCTCCAACGCGAAGTCCTGTATGTCGGATGAAGGCATCCTGTTGTCCAACATCAGTGTGATGTCATACAGAACTTGAGGTTTGCGCGAGTATCCGTTGTCCCATGTCTGGCTTATTGGTGTGCAGACTGGTGGTTCCTCGCCATACAGGCAGACACTCTCCGACTTCGGAGGAATCGGTGTTCCTACTGACCTTATCCAGGACCCCGAAGGGACATGTTGCCCAGGACGCTCGACGAGGACGCGTCAATAGATCTTGGCCAGTATATAACCCGGACCTGGTGCCTTGGAAACACCTCTCCGTCCCGCTGTTTTCTTATAATGCGAATAACCAGTTAAATTTCTGAGTTAACTTCTTCGGGATTTGTTCACTGCTCTTTCTATTCGTCCACGGTGTTCTTATCAGTCTTCTATATGACCGTTTCTACGAAACCTCCACATAATTCCTCTCTTGTCTGCTGATTGCTCATGAATCGCGTCCGTATATCAGGATTGGCTCAATATAGTCCTTACACATTATTTTCCCAACCTCGACTGACAATGATAAATTACTGGTTGTATTCTTCATCCAATGAATAATAGCAAACTTTTTTTTTTTAATTCGCATATCCTTTACGGGACATCGCTGTCAACGGCAGGATCTTTCAGCTGTCTGTTGATTTCTTGGCAAGATTACGCTCAGTAGTTTGCCATTGCTTTCTGAGCGACCGGCTCAGTTATCCCACAAGTCACCAGCGGGGGTAGAACCGCTCCCAGTTTTCGCCCGCTACGAGACTCTGCGTGATAAACGGGATTACGGAGAAAGTATTGTAACCCCTCGGCCAGAGAGACCGGCAATAGCAAACTACTGAACGTAAAATTGACTATAGTGCGTTTACAAATGTTTTCTTCTATTCACGTTCACTCTGTTCCTGGTGCATCGTTTTGAAATTTTCCCTGCCGTCTCATAGTGACTCCCATACCAGGAACATGTCTTTGATAGGTATATAGACAACTGAAATCATGGAATGCTGGGAAATTTGTTTGAAGTTTTGGTGTAGTTATGCTGAATTCAAGCTAACATATCTCATTATTTGTTTTACAGTAATGCACGTCAATTCGTGTAAAGACATCTCAACACTTCCGTTCCACTTTGTGACGTGCTTCTCATAAAGAATGTCCCGTGCACCACGGAGGCTACTCGTATTGAATACTGATGTTTCCATGTGAAGTTATAATATATTTCATAATATGCACTTCATCTCTGACCCGTAAATTATATACCACATATGAAGAAACATTGAGATCTGCATTACAATCTTTAAAACAAACATGTTTTTGTTGGTTGTACATAATGATACAGCTATATGTTTAATCTAATCATTTTCCCTCAGTTGGTAACTGAGTTATGGAATGTTAAACGAGGGAAAACATTTGTGAACGAATTATAGTAAACCACAAACAGTCAAAGAATGCTGGATGTTGACTGCGACGTCCTGTAAAGGACACAAATAGTAATCGTCTTAGTGGCCTCAACGGTTCTCCCCATTTATTTCTTGTAAAGGACACGCAACAAACGTTTTAACGCGTCCACCCCAAAGGCTCTCTGTGCTAGGGACTAACCTTGCCTGTTATAAAGGGAAACAAGCTTGCCCCGTCAGTCTGCACGCATTGTTCATAAAACACAAAGAAGAGTTATCGTCCCAAATATTAATCGCTTAGACGCATAGCAAGGATTCTATTATGTAAACATGGTGTGTTGTGTTTGTTTTTGCTTACCTTCTGGTAACCTGACAAGCTTGATTATTAGGTTTATTTGATTCACTGTTTATGGCAGAATAACGGCGTTTCAGCCTTAACTATGTTCATCAGTGTTACCGAGCCTGCTGGGTGTGTCTGTCAGTTTATGCCTTCTTTGTCTTGTGGAAAATCTGCGGATGTGAGTGTATGAAAATGCTTGCGTTTGTGCGCAATTGGGCGAGCACGTTTGTGAAATTCCGCGTATAAGTAGTATACTCATCGCTATAAACGTGAGTTGTATTACATATGTGGTCTGAGGCTGTGAGAGTATATGTGTAAATGTGCCAGTGTATAAGTTAGTATGCAGGTCGGACTGTAGAATGGATATGAACGCGTGTTCTTAAACACCCGGTGTACAGAAACTGAGGTGGAGGGTTCAATCCCTACACAGAACAGTTGGACTAATATGTTGACCTGGCGTCCTTGTCTTGCGAACGTAAATTGCAAGTACCTCTGAAGTCGGAGTGAGTTCGCCTAATGGCGAGGGGCACTATTAATAGGTAAAAAAGCTAATCCACACGCAAAATCCAGTCCAGCACTACTGGAAGTTGTGTGTATAGACTACGCTTGAGTTCAAAGCGAGTGAGCGCAAAAAAGAGCAAAGAAAAGCAAAAATAAAACCAATCAAACAAAATGTTAGTATATGAGACAGAGTCTTTGATGCGTTTGTGAATATTGATAAATATGAATGAGTAGGTGTGTACATACTTGTGGTCATTCTGTAGATATAAGAGTGTGTTTGTGCAAGCGAGCGCATGTGCGAAAACCTGCTTAGATGTGAGAGTGGATTAGCGCATTCAGGAGTGTGAAAGTTAGTGTATGTCGTGTCCTCCTTTAAAGTGTCGTCCCTGGAGTGAAGAGAGTCAACACCCACATTATAATATTTTTTTTCTTATCAATATCTTGGAGAATCCACCAGCTTCCGTCCAACACACTCCATCAGCCTATGGACACCTTTCCCTATCACTCTCTCACTGTCGTACTATGCCCCCTCTCATACTTCCCCAACGCAACATATTCAACAACTCTTGCTTCTAAAAATTAATAAAGATTAATTTATTAAAAGAAAAATGTGTAATGTACGTAAGGCGTGTATGCAAAGAAAATGTGTGATGTGTTCTATAATGTATGATCGGACTTTCAGATAATAGCATAGTTTCTTCATTGCAAGGACACACCACAGCACATTAAATCATAACCAGTGCACCTCACCCAGTGTCGAAACCCTCTTGCCGGATACTGACTTTCATCTGTAGCCACCTGGTAATCCATCCTCATGATCGTCCGAAATAGATACTGTTTGTAAGTACAGATTGATTACGGACTGGTTGCAAACTAACTTTGTAAGTTCCTATCGGTCCTAAAGAATGCACAAATCCTTTGTAGTGTATTTGGGTTTTACTGTTAATGTTTCTACACTTGATCCTAACTAGTGTTCATATAGGTTCAAGTATATGTCATATGTAATAGTACACTGGAATCTAGCACACGATGTGACTTATCCGTTAATGTTCTCGTTCCTTAAACAATGTTTGTCTGATGTGTGATATATCAACAATCATCACCCATCCTATGTGAACCATACCACGCAGGAGTCGTTATATTGGCTGGCTCTTCTGGGCCATGCCATGGTGAACCCTTCTGAGTATGAGTCCAGTGTAAACATATACCATCTTTCTTCTCGGACGTTATTCCTTTTCCGTAAGAATCATTTTAGAGTCCAACTGGTGGTCGTCCAATTGGAGTGCACTTCTTCAAAACCAGTGTTGAGTTTCCTAGTAACTGGTGGGGAACCTGTGGGAAAACCAACACATCATGTGAGAGCACTAGTCACTGATCCTACCGGCGGGGTGTAAGCTTATTACCCTGCTCTGTTATGTTACAGCTAACTACTCTGTCAGAGAGCCTTATAGCTTCTCACCTACGTCCGAATCAGGCTATGACAAGGAAAGACCAATAATAAGAGTGCAACCTCAGTATTCTATTCACCCTAGCAGAGCCAATATCACTTCACTACTCTAGTTTTCACCATGCTACCGCCTAAATTAATTAGGAATAATTACATAGTATACTACCTTAGGCAACACTGCAGTCTAACAAATCACATCTACAAATTGCCATGACAGGCACGTGAACCATTAAATCCACTAATAAGCAAACGGTAGACATTATTCCAATAGAACCGCAGTGCCGAAGCACTTCCGCTAAAATCCAAGGTTTGATTTCAACTGTCCACTCCAATCATGGTTTTCTGGCAAACCCCTAAAATTGGTCACGTGACATGGTTGATGTCCTGCAGGTGTTATTTGGGCATATCATCCATCGTCAAGAATCTATTTTCCCTGGCTCCATCAATGTCAGAGTTGTCATCAGTTGTTTAAATTCCCAAAACAAGCCAGCGAGTTCCTGTATACTCCCAACAACAGTTGCCGATAACCAGCCGTCAATCTTCTGTCGACTGGTGACAATCACCGCTGCCATTTCTGTTTGATGTCGGGAAACTCTAATTGACAGATGGACTGTTACCTGTCTCTAGCTGCCAATTCCGGTTGTCTCTGACTGTTGATAAACTGTCAAAGCGATGTATGCATTCATCTCACTTCCGAATGTTCCTATTTTTGCTGACCAGATGTACAAGTACAGGTGTTATTTATGCCCGACCTGTTTGGGAACACGTGCAGCTACAACTATGAATGTTTTCTCTGTATTAGTTGAAACAATTGTCGCTTAGCAGATCGTCCGTTTAATCAGAAATCCTCTTATAGTAATCAGCTGATCAAACGCGGTGTTTTATTTTGTGACAGTGTATATACGAGTTTGCATCTGTGTGTTTAGAAGTCAGTGTATATATGAGAGTGGATCTGCGTGTACAGAAGTACGTGTATGAAAGTTAGTGAATATATGAGAATGGATCTCTGTGTATAGAAGTGAGTGTGTGGAAGTTAGTGTATGTACCGGGGTGGATCTTTGTGCTTAGGTGCAAATATGTCAATGGTAGAGTTTATGAAAATGGATCAGTGAGTGTGAGTATATATGTGAGCGTGTATTTCTCTATGAGTGTAAATGTGTGCACATGAGAGTGGGGCTGTGCTTGTGGCCATATGTGTAAATGCATTTGTTTATTTGATTTGATATGTACGTGTCGGTGTACAAAACAGTGTAGATGTGAGAGTTCTGGCAACTTTGTTTCTATGGTGAGACATATGTATTCTGACTTTATGAATGTGTGCCAGTGTTTTGTTTGGTGTGTGTGTATGTGTGTGTGTGTTTATGTGTGTATGCATGTGTGTATGTATGTGTGTTTGTATGTTTGTATGCATGTGTGTGTGTGTATGTGTGTGTATGTATGTGTGTATGTGTGTGTGTGTCTGAAGACCGAACGAAATAGCTTGTTGAAACAATGTTCAGTTTACGTGTGTCATCGCGAGTGTATGTGCACGCGCGTGCGCCCACACACACACACACACACAAACACACACACACACACACACACACACACATATATATATATATATATATATATATATATATATATATATATATATATATATATATATATATATATATATATATATATATATATATATATATATATATATATTGCTGACACGGCCCGGCTTCGCCCAGTCACTGATGGGAACCATCTCATTTAATTCATATAAGTAGTCATATAAGTTCCCGTTCCCGTTACCGACTGTCTGTCTGTCTGTCTGTCTGTCTGTCTGACCCGGCCCGGCTTCGCCCAGACCCTGATGGGGAACATCTCATTTAATTCATATAAGTAGTCATATATGTTCCCGTTCCCGACTATCTATCTGTATGTCTGTCTGACCCGGCCCGGCATCGCCCAACTCCTGGTGGGGAGCATCTCATTTAATTCATATAAGTAGTCATATAAGTTCCCGTTCCCGACTATCTATCTGTATGTCTGTCTGACCCGGCCCAGCCCATGGTGGAGAGCATCTCATTTAAATCATATAAGTAGTCATATAAGATCCCGTTCCCGACTATCTGTCTGTCTGTCTGTCTTGGGTAAATGGAGGAGGGAGGAGGAAGAGGGAGGTGGAGGAGGGAAGAGGAGGGAGGAGGAGACAGGAGACAGGAGGAATAGGGAGGAATAGGAGGGAGGAGGAGGGATTAGGAAGAGGAGGGAGGAGTAGGGTGGAGGAGGAGGGGGAGGAGGAGGGAGGAGGAAGAGGGAGAAGGAGGGAGGAGGAGAACGCAGGAGGAGGAGGGAGGAGGAGGAGAGGGAGGAGGAGGGAGAGGGAGGAGGAGGGAGGAGGAGGAGAGAGTGGGAGGAGGGAGGAGGCGGAGGGAAAAGGAAGAGGGAGGAAGAGGGAGGAGGAAGAGGGAGAAGGAGGAGGGAGGAGGAAGAGGGAGGAGAAGGGAGAAGGAAGGAGGAGGAGAACGCAGGAGGAGGAGGGAGGAGGAGGAGAGGGAGGAGGAGACAAAGGGAGGAGGAGGGAGGAGGAGGAGAGAGTGGGAGGAGGGAGGAGGCGGAGGGAGAAGGAATTGGGAGGAAGAGGGAGGAGGAAGAGGGAGAAGGAGGAGGGAGGAGAAGGAGGGAAGAGGGTGAGGGGGAGGAGGAGGAAGAGAGAGGAGGAGGAATGTGAAGGGAGGAGGAGGGAGGAGGAGGAGGGAGGAGGTATAGGGAGGAGGAGGAGGGAGGAGGAGAATGGAGGAGGAGGGAGGAGGAGGAGAGGGAGGAGGAGGAAGGAGGAGGGGGAAGAGGAGGGAGGAAGAAAGAGGAGGGAGAAGGAGGGATGAGGGGGAGGAGGGGGAGGAGGAGAAGGGAGGGCGAAGGAGGAAGGAAGAGGATGGCGAGGAGGTAGGAGGAGGGAGGAGGAGGAAGAGGGAGGAGGAGGGAGGAGGAAGAGAGTGGAGGAGGGAGGAGGAGGGAGGAAGAGATAGGCGGAGAGAGGAGGAGGAGGAAGGAGGAGGAAGGAGGAGGAGGGAGGAGGAGGGAGGAGGAAGGAGGAGGAAGGAGGAGGAGGGAGGAGGAGGGAGGAGGAGGGAGGAGGAGGGAGGAGGGTGAAGGAGAAGGAGGAGGAGGGAGGAGGGTGAAGGAGGAGGAGGTTTAGGAAGAGGGAGGAGGGGGAGGAGGGAGGGGGAGGAGGTGGGAGAAGGAGGAGGAGGGAGGAGGGAGGAGGAGAACGCAGGTGAGGGAGGAGGAGAAGGGAGAGGGAGGAGGAGGAGGAGAGAGGAGGAGGAGGGAGGAGGTGGAGGGAGAAGGAGGAGGGAGGAAGAGGTAGAAGGAGGAGGGAGAAGGAGGAGGAGAAGGAGGAATGATGAGGAGGGAGGTGGAGGAAGAGGGATGTGGAAGAAGGAGGAGGAGGGAGGAGGAGGTAGAGGGAGGTGGTAGAGGGAGGAAAAGGGAGGAGGGAGGAGGAGAGAGGAGGAGGAGGGAGGAGGAGAAGGGAGTAAGAGGGATGAGGAGAAGGGGGGAGGAGAGGGAGGAGGAGGGAGAAGGGAGGGGGAGAAGGAGGTGGGAGAGGGAGGAGGAGGAGGAGGAAGAGGAGGAGGGTGGAGGGAGGAGGGGAGGAGGAAGAGAAGGAGGGTGGAGGGAGGAGGTAGAGGGAGGAGGAGGGAGGAGGTAGAGGGAGGAGGAGAGGGAGGCGGAGGGAGTAGAAGGGAGGAGGATGGAGTAGGAGGGGAGAGGAAGAGGGAGAAGGAAGAGAGAGAAGGAGGAGGGAGGAGGGACAGGGAGGAGGGGGAGGAGGTAGAGGGAGGAGGAGAAGAGAGGAGGAGGGAGTTCGCCATTCCGAATTCATACTCGTCTAGATTCTGTGATTTCGGTCATTCCATTGATTGTTCTTCCCTTCTACGCGACTGTGGATAACTTCCTTACACATAAAAAGATGAATTGTTATTGATATTGCCGTGGCATGGAGGCATATATATCAGCAGCAGAGTTGAACGCCTACGCCAGCCGGCACGGCACTTGATGATGATGATGATTGCTGTGTGACGATTCTGTGTAGTCACGTCATTTTTCATCCCTTTCCCTAGCGTTTTGGTTCGGGGATTTCTTTCATCATTATCATCATATATTTACGTACGTATTTTGGGAATGGGAGGAGGGAGGAGGAGGAAGAAGAAAAAAAAATACGACAGTTGGCAGCGCTGGAATGAAAGGAAGGCGTGTAGAAAATTTCATCTCAATCGGATGGGCCGTTCGCGAGCGCATAAAGGACATACATACATACATACAGACAGACGGAGATCCTAATTTATATATAAGACTAGCTGACCCTGCCCGGCTTCGCCCAGACCCTGGTGGGGAGCATCTCATTTAATTCATATAAGTAGTCATATAAGTTCTCGTTCCCGTTACCGACTGTCTGTCTGTCTGTCTGTCTGTCTGTCTGTCTGTCTGTCTGTCTGTCTGTCTGTCTGTCTGTCTGTCTGACCCGGCCCGGCATCGCCCAGCTCCTGGTGTGAAGCATCTCATTTAATTTATATAAGTAGTCATATAAGTTCCTGTTCCAGACTGTCTATCTGTCTGTCTGTCTGTCTATCTGTCTGCCTGACCCTGTCCGGCTTCGCCCAGTCCCTGGTGGGGAGCATCTCATTTAATTCATATAAGTAGTCATATAAGTTCTCATTAAATTCATACAACAAAAAAAGTAACTTAAAAGAATGTCCTTCCACACACCATCCATTATTTTTAATGAAAACTCTTTCTAATCACCTGCATGACCTCAGTAACTTCTTAAGCAAAAAAAGATGAGTTACAATGTTATGCATTGTGCATTATTTTTATGAAAACTTTGAAAATGCCTTACAGATTGTATCATTATTTATTATAACTCATATGCCGGTATATAACTATGGACAAAGAGTTTATAAATCTTTGAAAACGATGCCACAATATGACTATAAGTTATACAGAAAAGTTATGCCCCTTGAAATAACTTTTACAGAGTTAGGTCCCCTGAAATATATGAAATTATGATGAAAAATGAAAAATGAAATAATACTGAGTAAGCAGGCGATTTCACACTAACAAAATATCACAGTTGGCAGCGCTGGATTGAAAGGAAGGCGTGTAGAAAATTTCATCTCAATCGGATGGGCCGTTCGCGAACAAATAAAGGACATACATAGATACATACATACAGACAGACAGACGATCCTAATTTATATATAAGATATATATACACACACACATTCATATGTCTCCCCTGCAGAATAAATTATTCTGTGTTTGTCAGTTATAATTTTACCAGATCCCGTGCATTTCATCTCAATTATGCCTAGGATATTCATTGCCATGTTTTTCATTTCTCGTATAACATTGTTCAATTTTCCTAATTAATTTAATGTCCTAACATTCCATGGTTCTGTTTAAAATGTATTAGTTTTCGTTTTGCTTTTCCCATCAGTAGCTGGGTGACTGTCTGTTGTCAACTGTGGCTCATAATGTCCCTACCGGACTAGGATGTCCTAAGACAGCCATTAACGTTGTTCACTGATTCTGTTTTGTAGTTACTCATTAATTCCTGGGAAGGTAATGTAGCTGTTTTCCCTTCACATGGAGGTCATTTTACGTTTGACACTATTTCCGGCTGTCAGGACAAATGAGTTACCTGCTCTGCTCAGCTGCAGAGTTGTCCACTAATCCTGGTGGGTACTTTGTCCACAGGGCTGCGTTTGCCATATCGTGGTGTGTTTCCCATCCTCTAACACTGGGAAGTGCGTTTGGGGTTTACCTTTACCAAAATAATGGGCCGTGATGACCAAACCTCTCCAGCACTTTTAAAAGGGTACTTCAATTTTAATTCACCGCAAACAAAGGGAATTCCAGGGCACACGTCATATCCTGGAGTCCCCTTATTCGCGTTGTATCTCGGTGTGCATGACCTTGACCGGAATAACGTTGTCGGTGTGCAGCAAATGGTTTAGTTATGTGTGTGAGTTGACCTGAATATTTCAGTGGTTGTATACTCTTGTGCACACTTAGGGGCTGTTATTGTGTGCTAATTTGTGACCCTGAAAAGGGCCCGTTCCGTTATGGCATTCTTCTAGTGGCCCTTAAAAGGGCCCATTGCTGGATGATACTGCTGTATGCATGAGTTGACAATCATATTCTGCAGACTAGTGTTGCGGCGGTGGCCAGACTGCAGACTATTGTTGGGGTGGCCAGAATCGAACAATGTCAGCTAGAATGGTGTTGAACACATCTATGCCAGCACGTTCACTCAGCGATAGCACCATGACATGATGACCAGAACAACGTCTTTCAGAATGTAATATGCCATGTTGCTGCAGAAAGGCAACACTGCTCTGCTTGTCGTGGACAGCTGCTGTCAGTTCAATAAAATTCATGACTGCAGAAAGCCAACGTAAAAATGTACTACACACACTGTGTTACCGTTCGTCGCTCCTTTTTCGCGCCTTTTTCGCGCCATGACACGCACTGAAAACTTTAATTGAACGGAGATCCCCCGCCAGTGCTATATATAGCTGCTAACTACACTATATATAGCTGCTAAACCTAAATATAGCCTCGTGACGTCTGTTGCGGTGAATTAAAATTGAAGTACCTTTAAAAGGCATGTAGATGACGACACAAACACACACACACACAGACAGACACATAGTGTGTGTGTGTGTGTGTGAGAGAGAGAGAGAGAGAGAGAGAGAGAGAGAGAGAGAGAGAGAGAGAGAGAGAGAGAGAGAGAGAGAGAGAGAGAGAAAGAAATGGAGCTTTCTCTGAGTTCTTGTATTGTAATAAAGAATAAAGATACGGGACTTCGCTTTCACGGCATCACCAGCTTTTTTTTTTCGGGGGCTGTGTGGTCTCGAAGTATGGGGTCCGCCTCGACTACTGGAGGTCCCGGGTTCAAGCTCCGCTGAGGACCGGGGCATATTTTTTTGTTTCACGTGGACTTCTAGTAATAAAATTTCCCCTGATCTCTGGGTAGTGAGATCGGACGCCCGTGTGTATTGTTGCGCACGTAAAAAATCCCTTGGCAGTTGGAAATCTAAAAAGAGTAGCCTAACGGCGCTGCCCGGGCAAAATTTCGAGTTAAAAATATACCCAAAGTATTTCAGGATCCTCGCCGGTGCTACGGAGTTCGTGCACTGAGCGCTGAGTTTCTCCAGACTCAGATTTGAGTTAGGAGGAGAGCGGAATGTTTATGGGTTACACCCGTGTGCCGTGATGTTGATCCATGGACTAAACTAAACCAGCTTATGTTGTTTTTGTTTTTATTCTTCAAAAATAGACCCAAGCAGTCGAAGGCAACACATTGTTAAAATATATAACAATGTGAACTGACACTTACAATCTCAAGTAATTGCCTCCATCATTCACCCACTCAAACTATTGCCACCCAAGGTGTGGGATTTTGCCTGCAAACATTGTTGTATAAATACGCTTATATTTGATTGCTTATGCTATTTCCATTTTGGCGCGCCAAAAACCAAAAGCGAAGCATATCATCAGATTCCGTCTGCTGTTTTCCTGTCCGTGTCTGTACATATGCGATTCCTCCTAAAAGACATGATACTGTTAAAGTTGTATAACAGTCATTATCTTATCATTGCCCAGCATGTTGTTCCCATTTATGAGACAAGCTTGCTTGCAATAATTCTTCTTCCATTCTTCGTAATCAACAGCAGCGTTATCATTAGCGACATGATTACTGTAACCGTAAACATTATCAATGTTCACCATAATACGTTATGTTGTTTCTGTAGTTGTTATTCTGTGAGATTTCCTTAGCTGTATTTTTTTTTTCCTGTTAAATATATACACTGATATTGGCAGAAAATCGTTTCCAAAATGCTATTCTCATCACAGCTATCTGGAACGATTCGCGATTCTTAGCTATTCTATGAGAACATGGTGAACCTAATGTCATGTCTCCAACTACGTTTTCTCCTTTATTGTATTGATTTGATAAATCTTCAATTAGCGATCAGGTGATGTAATCATATATACGGATGGCTCTCTCCTAAGAGGTAGAAGTACTTGGGTGTTCATTGCGACGTTTCATACAGTAGAGCAATATCACAACAATCTAGTCTGGTGAGGGAAAAGGGGGGGGGGGGGCTTTGTCATTTCGGTTTTCTGATGGCTCGGGGATTCACAGAACACACATGATATGATTGTAACGGACTCACAGGGCCTGTTGAGAACGGTGGAA
Organism: Cepaea hortensis; assembly: GCA_963921405.1. Lineage (NCBI taxonomy): Eukaryota > Metazoa > Mollusca > Gastropoda > Stylommatophora > Helicidae > Cepaea > Cepaea hortensis. Next base: position 30,164,919 of record OY992883.1, on the reverse strand, counting down.
ACAGGCAGGCTTCGTGCAGAGTCCCGTGCTTCAGTTAAAAAATCAAAGATATGGAGTATCTAGTTGGATCTTTTCCCCAGGGCAAGCTGGTGTGATTTGAAACGAGCAGGCGAACAAACTGGCTGGATTTGTAACGCGAATCTGAGGTTTGGTGCACGATAAGGACGATGTAGTCTGGGTCCTTTGGGATCATGAACATAGTAAAGCATGACCTGGAGAGACTGATGCTGTAGGGAGTGACTAGATTATATTATCGACACTCAGTACTCCAAGGAAAGACGAGACGGACAAATAATCCGAATGACCTATTAATATTGACTGTGCTGACAATGCGCAGGATCTACAACAATTAGTAGATGCGGTTTTTCATCATCATCATCATCACACAGTGAACAGGTTTTTACACACAGTGAACAACTAGGGTTAGAATTAAATTGTAAAAAGACACAGATTATGGTCGTCACTAGGAAGAACGAAATACCACAATGTAATATACAAGTAAATGGGACTATTCTTCAACAAGTGAATCGATACAATTATCTCGGAACAGCCATAACATCTGATGGGAGATGCCTTGAAGAGATTAGAACAAGAATCGCCATGGCTAAAGTAGCCTTTAGCAAGATGAAAAACATTCTGACCAATAAAAAGATGTCAATTGAAACGAGAAAAGGAGTGTTGATGGGATACATAGAGCCTGTTCTTTTGTATGGATGTGAAACTTGGACAATGTGCAGTCAAGTTGAAAAACATCTGATGGCTGCAGAAGTGTGGTTTCTGAAGAAAATGCAAAGAATACCATGGACAGACAGAAAAACCAATGACCAAGTACTACATTAGACAAATGAAAATCGTAAATTGATTAGAGAAATTAAAAGTAGACAGTCAAAATTTTTTTGACATATTATGAGAAGAAATGGATTGGAGAACTTATTGACAACTGGCAAGATCGAAGGGAACAGACCAAGAGGACGACCGAGAAGTAAATACCTGGATGGCTTGGCCACATGGCATGGACGAGATAGGAGCACTGAGCTGATCCACGACTCTGGTGATCGAGTGAAATGGCGAGTCACGACCGCCCACGCTTTCCTTCATGGCACATGATTGATTGATTGTTAAAGATGAGGACAGGGCATATAGGAATGTCCTGAGTGCCGGGATGATGATTGTTTGAATCAAAACTAGACATTAAAACCCTGTCATATTGGCCTGCCTCCTTTCTTACCCCGTCATGTCTTTTAGGAGGAATGTCTTCCGCTTCTATTCAATCTAAGCAACTGTGACCACAGATGTGATTAAATTGCTTCAGTTAACTGTGACGATTGATGTGTCTAAATTGCTTCAGTTAACTGTGACGATTGATGTGACTAAATTGCTTCAGTTAACTGTGACGATTGATGTGTCTAAATTGCTCCAGTTAACTGTGACGATTGATGTGTCTAAATTGCTTCAGTTAACTGTGACGACAGATGTGTCTAAATTGCTTCAGTTAACTGTGACGATTGATGTGTCTAAATTTCTTCAGTTAACTGTGACGATTGATGTGTCTTAATTCCTTCAGTTAACTGTGTGGATTGATGTGTCTAAATTGCTTCAGTTAACTGTGACGACAGATGTGTCTAAATTGCTTCAGTTAACTGTGACGATTGATGTGTCTAAATTACTTCAGTTAACTGTGACGATTGATGTGTCTAAATTGCTTCAGTTTACTGTGACGACAGATGTGTCTAAATTGCTTCAGTTAACTGTGACGACAGATGTGTCTAAATTGCTTCAGTTAACTGTGACGACAGATGTGTCTAAATTGCTTCAGTTAACTGAGGCGACAGATGTGTCTAAATTGCTTCAGTTAACTGTGACGATTGATGTGTCTCAATTGCTTCAGTTAACTGTGACGATTGATGTGTCTTAATTGCTTCAGTTAACTGTGTCGATTGATGTGTCTAAATTGCTTCAGTTAACTGTAACGACAGATGTGTCTAAATTGCTTCAGTTAACTGTGACGATTGATGTGTCTAAATTGCTTCAGTTAACTGTGACGATTGATGTGTCTAAATTGCTTCAGTTAACTGTGACGATTGATGTGTCTAAATTGCGTCAGTTAACTGTGACGATTGATGTGTCTAAATTGCTTCAGTTAACTGTGACGACAGATGTGTCTAAATTGCTTCAGTTAACTGTGACGATTGATGTGTCTAAATTGCTTCAGTTAACTGTGACGATTGATGTGTCTAAATTACTTCAGTTAACTGTGACGATTGATGTGTCTAAATTACTTCAGTTAACTGTGACGATTGATGTGTCTAAATCACTTCAGTTAACTGTGACGATTGATGTGTCTAAATTACTTCAGTTAACTGTGACGATTGATGTGTCTAAATTGCTTCAGTTAACTGTGACGATTGATGTGTCTAAATTGCATCAGTTAACTGTGACGATTGATGTGTCTAAATTGCTTCAGTTAACTGTGACGACAGAAGAGTCTAAATTGCTTCAGTTAACTGTGACGATTGATGTGTCTAAATTGCTTCAGTTAACTGTGACGATTGATGTGTCTTAATTGCTTCAGTTAACTGTGTCGATTGATGTGTCTAAATTGCTTCAGTTAACTGTGACGACAGATGTGTCTAAATTGCTTCAGTTAACTGTGACGATTGATGTGTCTAAATTGCTTCAGTTAACTGTGACGATTGATGTGTCTAAATTGCTTTAGTTTACTGTGACGACAGATGTGTCTAAATTGCTTCAGTTAACTGTGACGACAGATGTGTCTAATTTGCTTTAGTTAACTGTGCCGACAGATGTGTCTAAATTGTTTCAGTTAACTGTGACGACAGATGTGTCTAAATTGCTTCAGTTAACTGTGACGATTGATGTGTCTAAATTGCTTCAGTTAACTGTGACGATTGATGTGTCTCAATTGCTTCAGTTAACTGTGTCGATTGATGTGTCTAAATTGCTTCAGTTAACTGTGACGACAGATGTGTCTAAATTGCTTCAGTTATCTGTGACGATTGATGTGTCTAAATTGCTTCAGTTAACTGTGACGACAGATGTGTCTAAATTGCTTCAGTTAACTGTGACGATTGATGTGTCTAAATTGCTTCAGTTACCTGTGACGATTGATGTGTCTAAATCACGTCAGTTAACTGTGATGATTGATGTGTCTAAATTGCTTCAGTTAACTGTGACGATTGATGTGTCTAAATCACTTCAGTTTCCAAGACATAATTTTGTTATTGAGCCAGCTTTCTTGATGATCAAACTTTGTGACATGTTAGTATTTGTTCTTCTTCTTGATTAAAGATTTTCTAGGAATTAGTCTGTACCATTTTACTGTACAACCTAATTATTTCCTCCTTTAGTGGTTGGGAACTCGCCCAGGATTCACATTCAAATATTGCCATATGAGAGACGCATGATGTAGAAGTTGCTACTTTGTTTGAGATTCCTCATATTCTGTCATGTGTTCTCTATTCTCTTCTACCTCTGCATTCATACAGTTAAACATGTTAGCTGCATATTTTTACAGGACGTTGCAGTCACCCCCAACATTTTTTGGCTGTTCGTGATTTCTTTGCAAGATAACTTTTAGTAGTTTGCCATTGCTTTCTAAACCACCGGCCCTCATACCCATGCATGGGAAACCAGCGCAAGGCAGTCTGCTTCCAAATCACCCGCAGCTGTGTTCTGAACGTGGTATGTGGGATTACGAATTGCCACAGAGCTGTTACATACAGTTAAAACAGTTAGTTGCATATCCTTTACAGGACGTCGCAGTCAACACCAGCATTTTTTGCGGTTATGATCTCTTGGCAAGTTTACGTTTAGTAGTTTGCCATTGCTTTCTAAACGACCGGCACCCATACCATTTCGCTAAAAAAAAATACAACGTAAGACAGTCTGCTGCCAAATCGCCTACACCCGTGTTTCGAACGCGGGTATGCGGGATTACACACTGGGTCTGTAACAGCTTCGCCACGGTAACGGCTGCTACATACACTAGTGATACCTTTTACTTGGTTTATATCACTAGTATTATTGTTTAGCTATTATCTTCCGGCCGTATAGGCACTGTTTAATGTCCCTCCCACAATAATATACCGCCATACGTCACGGTCTTCCCGGGCAGTGCCGGTCGGTTTTTGATGAACACATTTTCGGGACGCTGGTTTGTCTCAGTTATTCCCCCTGTCAATGGATAACGTTCTCGATTTTCAGTTGGTAGAAACGTATAATTGATTTTAAAAGAAAGCGTCAATGTCCGTAAGCCTAAAGGTAGAAGTTTCACTTTTATTGTTGCCATGGTTAGAATGGTCTGTGGATTTCTGTCTGTTATGAAGAGTAAGAACTAGCTGTAAACTGGGCTAAAGCATTTGACAGCGTCATCTGTGTGCGGCGAAATGAATACTGTTTTTAAGTTTTACTTGTGACAGTAATAGACATATTTTTTTTTTTTTTTTTTTTTTTTTTTTTTTAGCATATCCTTTACAGGACTTAGCTGTCAACACCAGCATCTTTCAGCTGTATGTTGATCTCAATAGACATATACATATATATATATATTTTGATGGAATTAATGAGTTTTAAAAATAACGAAGAAAACGTGTTCATTCAATAAACAATATCCAGAATAATGGTCATTCATAACACAAAGAAAACGTGACCACGAAGTCCAGTGTGAAACTGCATATATTACCTTTCCACTTATGAGCGGACATAACAGGCCACGTAGGATGCACAAAATATAAATAAAAGATGTACACTGAATGCACTTCAGAACTAATGGGCAGCAAATTTTCAAAGCAGTGACAGTGGCACAACTAACCATGTGCTATCACGCCGTCAAGCATCATATGTAATGACAGTATTGGTATTTGTAATGCCTTCATTCCTTTATTTTTTTAAATATCGAGCATCACTTGCAGAAAATTGCGATCATCCCAAGGGCGATTCTCTAAGATATTTTACGTTCAGTAGTTTGCCATTGTGTACTGAACGAGAAGTCAACGTTTAAGTCTGACCGATCAATGTTTGGAATGAACCCACTACCCTCCGTTAGCGCACAAGATGTTTAAGCATGAGCGCAGTGCAGCTTATTGTTATTGCATTGGATCTGAACATCCAATATTTTTCTGTGCTCCAGATCTCTCCTGTCAAGACGCATGAGTCCACTTTCCTTTCATGGAGCAGCGAATAAATATCTCACCAGGCAGACGCTGGGACTACATCATGATCTACTTTAACCTTTCACAGAGCAGAGAATATCTAACCAGGCACACATCGTGCCTACATCATTATCTTTTTTTAACCTTTCTTAGAGCAGAGAATATCTCACCAGGCAGACGTTGGGGCTACATCATGATCTTCTTTAACCTCTCATACACCAGAGAATATCTCACTACACAGACATTCAAACTACATCCTGATTTTCTTTAATCGTTCATAGAGCAGAGAATATCTCACCAGGCAGACATTCGGACTACATCATGATCTTCTTTAACCTTTCTTTGAGCAGAGAATATCTCACCCGGCAGACATTCAGACAACATCCTGATCTTCTTTATCTATTCATAGAGCAGAGAATATTTCACCAAGCAGTCTGTCGGACAACATCCTGAACTTCTTTAACGTTTCATAGAACAGAGCATATCTCACCTGGCACACATTGGGACTACATCCTGATCTTCTGTTACATTTCATAGAGCCGAGAATACCTCACCATCAGATGCAGGGACTTCGTCGTGGCCTTTGCTTTAACCTTGACCTGAATAACATACATTTTGTCCATTAAGGTTTCTCCCGTTTTATCTGTGCTTTAACCAGTTTTGGTTGATACAATCCGTGGTCCGTTTTCCTTGATTACCGATACATTTTGATTTCTCTGCACACTTAATAGTGAAGTATTGGAAATAAGGTAGCTTCAACGTATATAATCACGACACAAAACGACCAGGCCATGTGACTTATGTATTTTACAAACCTGAGAATTCATAAACTCGTGCGTATCGTGAAAAACATGATTCTCTCGTCGTTGACATTGCACAACCCACCCGACACACACCTATACAAAGAAGTGCCGTGTTAAGTTCTCTGTGTTTAGGTGTGAATGTGCGAGGAGTGTGATTCAAGTCATTCTATCGGGACTTAGTTACATATCCTACTTAGGACGTCGTGAGTAGATTATCTTTGCTTTAAGAACGACTGACACGCATATCTTTGTATTGAAACCAATGCCAGGCGGTCTCCTTGCAAGTAGTCGCATTCATAATCCCTTCATCTCAGAGCCGCCTATCATGAAACCTGGGTTCTAATCCATGGGTAATACAAACCATTTTATCGATGGGAGGTTGCATAACTGCCAGTATATGCTGGGGTTGCGTAACAAATGTAGCCTATACACTATTTGCCGATATTTCTAGAGCAGGCTGCTTGTAATCCGCATCTCTCCAATGCCGGCTTAAACCACAGTCATGATATCAGGTTGCCTCGGTAGATCTCTTTACTCTTTATTTGTATTGCATGATATACTGTTGAATGGGTAGATGTCTTTATGTGTATTGCATGAGATACTGTTGATACGAGGGTACGTTAATAATTAATTCACAAATGGCTGTAGAAAAATAGCTAACTATGACATCATGAAATCAGTTTATTTTTATACACACATTGTCCCTTTATTTCTCAACATAATTTCCACCAACATTGATGCATTTATCCCATCGTTTTATCAGTCCTCCCAAACAGGCTGCATTTTACTGCGTGCTCTGTTTTCATTTACCTGCCATCCCACAGAACTGTGTGATTTAATTATTGACTCGCCCTCGTAACTTTTTCTACCCAGATATGCACCGCTTTACGGGAAATCGCTAATGGCTAAGTCCACTGAAAACCCACCTTGGCGGGAGACATTTCGCGAGTGACGCCGAAGTTGAATGTGAAGTGAAAACGTGGTTTAGAAAACAGAGCACACAGTTCCATGCAGCCGGTTTGGGAGGACTGATAAAACGATGGGTTAAGTGCATCAATGTTGATGGAAATTATGTTGAGAAATAACGGGACAATGTATGTACATGAATAAACTGGTTTCAAGTTGTTATCATAGTTAGTTATTTTTCTACAGCCATTTGTGGCTTACTTATTAACTTACACTCGTAGGTTGCTTTATATGCATCGTATGATGGACTTTTCACTGGGCCCATGTCTAGATAAAATACTTTATTTACATTGTATGATGGAATGTTGACTTGGCCCATGTCTTTATTAGTAGTGTATTTTCGTCTGTTTATTATCAATAATTGTATGAGTTAACTCTAACGTTAAATCTGCACTTCTATATAGATATAAGACATGAAGAACGACTAACATAATTGCTAATCAACGTCAGATTTTCATTCATCGGTGGCGACTGCGCAGAATGCCGGCTCCGTGGCGAACTACGTCCATAATCGCGCATACCGCGTTCGAAACACAGATGCGGGAGATTCAGCAGCAGACCGCCTTGTGTTTTTTTTTTTAAACGAAATGTTATTGGTGTCGGTCGTTCAGAAATCAATGACAAGCTACTGAACGTAAACTTGCTAAGAGATCACCAACAGCACAAAAATGCTGGGGTGACTTCGATGTCTTACAAAAGGATATGAAACGAACTTTTAACTGTGCAGAATAGAAGAGCTAACATCGAATGACAGAATTCCCAGTGTAGAGCACACACAGATAACTGAACAAATACTAGGGTATCAAGAGTTGGGGATAAAACGCTGGATCCCGCACAGGACATACACTTATAACATCTGAGAATAGTATAACAAGAAAGTACTTTGCCTGGAACCCACAGTATAAAATAAGTAGGGAAATATCTAAATACTCACACACAGGAGAATTAGAGACAGAAATGACTAATGCCGGGAGGACAAGGACGGAGCTAAGTGAGATACAAACAAAACAGAAGGGCTTGGGGTGTGTTGGGATGGGGGTGGAGATAAATGGCGAAAGAGGAAGAGGAATAACGTCCCCGCTGACCTTAACGTAAGCCAGTGCTTCCTGTCCCTGATATTTACAGTCAGCAGAATTCCACAAGCTCTAGCTTTCTTGACAGAAAGAAAAATTTTGCACTGTGAATGCACTTGACAGGTTAGGATGCATAAATACGGTATTTTTATAGCCTGGAATAGCAAACGTGGAGAAATGTGATGGATGTATAGTGTTTTACTCTTTTGTTTATTTATTTTACATTACGCCAGTAAAAATTGCCGTTAAATTTGTTCTTGTTTGTCCTGAGAAATATAACCGTAGACGTCGCAGAGTGAATGTATTATGTTTGATTAGAAATGCCACCGGCTGTGGTATAAAAATGCCATCATCTAGCAGTGATGTGAGCTCTTGTTTGTGTATCCCCTGAAAACTGAGACCTGGTGAAAAAAGAACCATTCTTTAAAACACATACACAATATTTTAATATCAATTTCAGCTGTCTGTTGGAGGAAGTAGAGGAAGACTGATTAATAACTGAAAGGTTTGCAGCGACTGGTGACAGTTAAAGCATCGTATGATGCATTGGCATCAAGTTACTTGTCAGGATGAGATTCATCACGATGTTGAGTTTCTGCACGAAGGGCTATATGCGAACACTGTCTAACCATACTCACACTTCATTGCTGATTTGGTTACATGTGTTTTTTAACTGGATCTCGCTTCTCTTTATTCATCATGCGGTGTGACGATAAGGGTAGGAGGGTTAGGTTCGCTATCTTACACGATCTCCACCAGTCCCTGAATCAGGTCTGTGTTCTTGTCGCCACATCAGGTCTGTGTTCGTATTCCCGTATCAGATCTGTGTTCTTGTCCCCACATCAGGTCTGTGTTCTTGTCCCCACATCAGGTCTGTGTTCTTGTCCCCACATCAGGTCTATGTTCGTATTCCCGTATCAGATCTGTGTTCGTATTCCCGTATCAGATCTGTGTTCTTGTCCCCACATCAGGTCTGTGTTCTTATTCCCGTATCAGATCTGTGTTCTTGTCCCCGGATCAGGTCCGTGTTCTTATCCACGGATCAGGTATGTGTTCTTATTCTCGCATAAGGTCTGTGTTCTTGTTCCCGGATAAAGTCTGTGATCTTATTCCCGTATCAGGTATGAGTTCTTGTCCCCGGATCAGGTCTGTGTTCTTGTTCCGGATCAAGTCTTTGTTCTTATTCTCGTATTCCACCGTGTTCATGACATTTTCAGCGAAGTTAGCTATCATCTTCGCTCACAAGCCTCCTGTTATTACTAACCTTATTTAATTATCGCATACCTTTTGTAGCTATTTATGCTCGTGGTTTTAGACAAAACAATATGTTAAGAAGGTTTGTTGCATGTCCTTTACAGGATGTCGCAGTTAACCCCAGCATTTTGGACTGTGTGTGATTTATTGGCAAGTTTTCGTTCAGTAGTTTGCCATTGCTTCTCGAACGAACGGCACCCGTACTATTTCGTAAAAATCCAACGCAATGAGGTCTGCTGCCAAATCTCCCGCAGCTTGTTTCGTACGCGGTATGTGAGATTACAAACTGCCTCTGTAACACTTACGCCACGGAGACGGCAAACAATATGTACTGTGGGTAAAAGGTATGTGTGCTGGCGCAAGTTAGCTTAGCCCAGAGGAGGCCATTTCCACGGTAAACATGTTTATGTGGGTTACCAGAACGTTAAAAGACAAGGTGTTACAGATGAGAGTAAAAGGAAATGCAATTAGTGATTACATTAATCAACGAGGCACTAATACAAACAGCACACTACAATTTGTAAAAATCAACAAGCAGCGAGCTTGCACGTTGTATTCTCTATTGTTTACACAGTCTAGGGTTTCAAGAGAGTGCTAAAAGGTTCCCCCTAAATATTGCAAAAACTTGACGCAATACTTGACGCCATCTTCGCTAAAAGGATTAAATGTCTTCCTCTGGATAAATGTTTCTTTCCATCAATGTAATGAACAAAGCACATATGTCAGGCTGTTAGAAGAATCATCGTCGTCATCATGTGCCATGCTGATAAGCGTGGGTTGTCAGTGATTCGCCATTTCACACCATCATGAAAGGACAATATAAATTAGAAGAATATATTTGGCTCTTTGAATATTTTCACATACTATAGCGAATGGTGTCATTGAAGATCCTACCCGACACATGATAATTGGCAAACGTGGTAAAAAGGTAGATTATTCGTTGTCAATGTTTTCACAGGTTATAGTGTGTCTTTGATGATCCTACTTGACACAAGATAATTGGCAAACACATTTTGTAAAGATAAATTGTTCGTTATCAAGAAATACATGAATATCAAATTGTCTGCTGCCATGTCCATGTTACAGTTGCACAATTAAGTCTCCTGCATACAGTCCTCACACCTGTTTATAGAGTAGCCTTTTCATGAAACTGCCGGCACTTTTGCGCAGGATATTCGGCATTCAATACACAGCTGCGGGAAATTTGACAGCAGACCGCCTTGCATTGGTTTCCATACAATGGTATGAGTGCGGGTCGTTCCGAAAACAATGGCAAAATTTTTTTAATGTGGCATATCCCTTGCAGGACGTTGCAGTCATCACCAGAATTTTTCAGCAGCTGTTGATGTACTAGGCAAGTTTTTACGTTCAGTAGTTTGCCATTGCTTTCTGAACGACCGGCTCCCATACCAACACGTTATAACACAACGCGACACGGTCTGCTGCACAGATCGGTCGCATCTGCGTTTCGAACGCCTGGTAAGCGGCTCACGAACCGCGTTCGCCAGACTTTGGCCGCGGAGACCGAATGGCAAACTACAGAATGTAAATTTGCCAAGAAATCACAAAGTTATTTGCATTTCCTGCTTATGTTGCAGCAGTTAACCGTAGCATGTTGTGGAGTCTAAGCCGTAAAAGGGGTAAATACCTACCTACCTATGTACTTATTTTTCCCATCGGATACCAAAGTGACTCAAAATGGCACTCTGATACACAGCTCACCTTCCCTTGTTCAAGTCCCGAAATTAGCTATGTGCGAAAGACAGGTTCGCAAGCTTCACATACGTGAACACAAGAAATAAATGGGGAGAACCGTTGAGGCCACTAAGAGGATTACACAAATGGACACACATAGTATTATTTGGCACTCAAAGAAGAAGAAGAAGGAAATAGAGATTAGAAGACGCACTAGACAACATAAAATTTGAAAGCTATAATAGGTACCAACCGGGATCGAACCTGTCGCCTCCAAATGACGACGGCGCCTCGCTGCAGGAACAAGTGTACTTCGACGCACGACCAACTGTGGAGTGTCTAATTGGTCGTGCGTCGAAGTACACTTGTTCCTGCAGCGAGGCGCCGTCGTCATTTGGAGGCGACAGGTTCGATCCCGGTTGGTAACTATTATAGCTTTCAAATTTTATGTTGTCTAGTGCGTCTTCTAATCTCTATTTCCTTCTTCTTCTTCTGTGAGTGCCAAATAATACTATGTGTGTCCATTTATGTAATTCACATACGTGAAGGGGCAATCAGCCTAAATTAGTAAGTAAGTAAATGCCCCTTTCACACGCCTTAAGGAGCTTCGGGAAACTGTATAAGACTAATATTTGTATAGATCAACTGGCACTCGGTATGTGATGTGGTGAGTATCACACTCTAAGACATTTTTTTGTACCCTTTTTAGGCTGTGTAGACCCAAGGGCCAAAGTCATTTCGAAAAACAAAAGAAAAGAAAAATCTTATTCCGCTCCGATCCTAATGGAATCCATGCCCATCAGGACACCAGGCGAGTGTCAGGGCACTACACTTCCCCGGCTCACAGGCTAAAATATGTTCCAGAAAATCTCTTGGGGAGTAAAGACTGACATGATAGTAATTACACTACCCATCGAGTGTGATTGGCCTACAAAATATGTGGCTACCACGATATATACGATAGGTGCAAAATGGGGGGGGGGGGGGGTACGGGGTGTCAGGCATTGGTAGCACCTTTGGTAAGGATGACTCTCATGTCCTTTCAGGACCCATCCCCCACTGGTCTAAGCCTGACACCCAGCTCGTGCCTGTGGCTCCTAGTGGCTGTCAGCATGCGACAGCGGCCACCCCCCGGGCAACAGCTGTGAGAGGCTGGCTAAACCAGGCATGGGTATCCGATTTGGTGTCAAACCAAGAGGTAAACTAGGGTATGCCTACCCAGTATGTGAAGACAGGATTCGGCAGACTGCGCGGAAGAAATCATTCCTGATTCAACGGGCAAGACGGCGTTTACCTGCAAAGCGTTGTGGAACGTAATGAGCACGGCAAGGCACGTAGAGCGCCCTGGTCATCCACTGCACCTGTATTCGTCTCCAGTCGTCTCGACTTGTCTTGCCACTGGACTCAGATGGACTCAGGCGAGAGAGTGAGGTCGACGAATTGCGCAACTTTTCCTCACTTTAATCCAAGTCATCGCGCAAGTCATTCTTCATCCAACGTCACATATCACCTTCAAGCCCTGTGGCCATGGGCGAGCGGCAAAGCGGTAGGCGTGGGTACGCTGGCAGCCGTAGTCGCAGACCTGCACACAGGCGGCTCAGGCCATATGGTCGTCGGCAGCCCCCTGAGCGACTGAGCAGCCCTCTATAGGAACACACTGTTCACCTACATAGCATGAGGAAGGGGCTAGAAAAGGTGCCCTAAACATTGTCTGCTTCATCACTACCTAACCAGCTAGCCGCGGTTGGTGGGTACCCTAACTGCGGTCGACATACAAAGAAAGATAAAACAAGCAAAGCTAAAAGAGTAAGCCATATTCCCTTAACAATTGGAACTTGGAATGTACGCACCCTACTTGACAGAGACGGCGCGTCGGGTCCAGAGAGACGAACAGCACTGATTGGGAGAGAGCTGGGCAGGTACAACATTGACATTGCAGCCTTGAGCGAGACACGACTTGCAGAAGAAGGCCAAATCTGTGAAATAGGTGCCGGCTACACATTTTTCTGGAGTGGAAGGAAAAGCGAGGAAAGACGCCAATCCGGTGTGGGATTTGCCATTAAGTCGGCCCTGGTCGGCAAATTAGCTGGATTTCCAAAGGCTATAAACGACAGGCTCATGACCATGAAGTTGCCTCTGCTGAATGGAAGGAAGCACGCAACCATTGTGAGTGTCTACGCACCAACTATGACCAATGAAGATGATGTCAAGAACAAGTTCTATGAGGACCTGCACAATGTATTAACATCTGTTCCCAAAGGAGACAAACTTATACTCCTTGGGGATTTCAATGCCAGAGTAGGCACGGACACCACCTCTTGGAGTGGCATTATTGGAAAGCATGGAGTCGGAAATTGTAACAGCAATGGACTCCGCCTCCTTCAGACATGTGCCGAACATGATCTCCTGATTACGAACACAATTTTCCGCCTCCCCATGAGAAATAGGACATCGTGGATGCACCCTCGCTCGCAACACTGGCACCTCATTGACTATGTCATTGTCAGGAGGAGTGACAGACAAGACGTTCGAGTGACAAAATCCATGTGTGGTGCCGAATGTTGGACAGACCATCGTCTCATTGTCTCGAAAATGAACATCCACATCAGGCCACCACGGCGTCCTCAAGGGGCGAAAATGCAAACAAAGTTAAAAATCACCCGCCTAAACAGCAAGAAAATGCAGCAGTCGTTTGAAAATATGCTGGAAGACCGCCTCAAGCCCAATGCTGAAGCTAAACAGGATACAGAAACAGAATGGAGAGCCCTAAAGGACACAATTTACGACACTGCTATGGAAATCCTGGGTCCAGCCCCCCGAAAGCATAAAGACTGGTTTGATGAAAATTCCGAAGACATCAACCAATTGCTGGCCGAGAAACATCTTCTCCTCAAGGCACATTTGAATGACCCAAAGTCAACATCAAAAAAAGATGCTTTCAAGAACATTCAGAGAGTAGTGCAGCAGAAACTTCGGCACATGTGAGACTCCTGGCTGAGCAGCAAAGCTGATGAAATTCAGGGCTTTGCTGACAGACATGATATGAAAAACTTCTACGACTCACTGAAAGCGGTCTATGGTCCTTCATCACCAGGCATAGTTCCCCTCCTCAGTGCAGATGGGTGAACATTGGTCACCGAGAAGAAAGACATCCTTCAACGCTGGGCAGAGCATTTCAGCAAAATCTTAAATGCAACTTCCTTCTTCGATGATGAAACCATCAACTGCCTTCCTCAAGTTCCCACCAATGAGACACTTGATGACCTGCCAACCATATTGGAAGTAAACAAAGCCATCCAGCAACTCTCCAGCGGCAAGGCACCTGGTCCTGACTCCATCCCAGCAGAGATATACAAGGCAGGTGGGCCGGTCCTAACAGAGCAGCTTCACCAAGTCTTCACAAGCATATGGATGAACGAGACCATGCCACAAGATTTTAAGGACGCGTCAATAGTCCACCTTTACAAACGTAAAGGAAACCGCCAATCCTGTGACAACCACCGAGGCATCTCCTTGCTTTCAATTGCAGGGAAGATACTCGCCAGAATTCTTCTCAATCGCCTCACAGCCCATCTCGATCAAGGTCTTCTTCCTGAGAGTCAATGTGGCTTCAGAAAAGAACGTGGAACTGTTGACATGATTTTCGCTGCAAGGCAGCTGCAAGAGAAATGTCAGGAACAGAACTGCGAAATGTTCTCCACTTTCATTGACCTTACCAAGGCTTTTGATACAGTCAGCAGAGAAGGACTGTGGAAGATTATGGCAAAATATGGCTGTCCACGAAAGTTTGTCCAAATAGTGCGGCTATTTCATGACGGCATGCAAGCAAGAGTACAGGAAAATGGTGAACTGTCTGAACCCTTTCCTGTCACCAATGGAGTGAAGCAAGGATGTGTCCTGGCACCAACACTGTTCAGCCTCATGTTTTCAGCCATGTTGATGAATGCCTTCGAGAACGACGACATTGGAATAGACATCAACTACCGTATGGATGGAAAGTTATTTAATCTCAGAAGGCTGAAAGCTAAAACCAAAATTAACAGCGGCACCGTCAGAGAGCTCCTGTTTGCTGATGATTGCGCTCTGTACGCCAACTCAGAGGCGGACATGCAACATAATGTTTCAGCTTTCTCACATGCCTGTGCCAACTTTGGGCTCAATATCAACTTGGAGAAGACTGTAGTGATGTACCAGCCAGCTCCAGGGAATAATCACACTGTGCCGAATATCAAAGTGAATGATCATAGACTAAGTGTTGTGGACAAATTCACCTATCTTGGCAGCACCGTGTCACAAGCTGCCACAATCGATGACGAAGTGAATGCAAGAATCTCCAAGGCCAGTGCAGCCTTTGGCAGACTGTACATGAATGTATGGGACAGAACTGGAATAAGCCTGCAAACAAAGCTAAAAGTCTACAAAGCAGTTGTATTATCCACACTGCTATATACTTGTGAAACCTGGACTGTTTATCAGCGACACGCTAGGAAATTAAACCACTTCCACACAGTCTGCCTAAGAAAGCTACTGAAGATTAAATGGCAAGACAAGATTCCAGACACTGAAGTCCTAGAAAGAGCATCCATGCGCAGTATCCACACTCTACTGATGAAGAATCAGATTCGCTGGGCTGGTCACTTGACTCGCATGCCAGATCACAGGCTCCCTAAACGAATTTTTTACAGCGAACTGCGTTGTGGTAAACGCTCCCAAGGTGGCCAGAGGAAACGTTTTAAAGACACTCTGAAAATTTCACTGAATGCTTTTGGAATTCATCATGACACCTGGGAGGCTGCAGCCAGAGACCGAAATTCGTGGCGTGCATCATTGCGCAAAGGTGCAGTCATATGTGAGGCAACCAGGACTGCAAGAGCTGTGAAGAAAAGGCAGGACAGAAAAACCACTGCAGGAAATCCTCCTCCAGAGACGTCAAGCATTCTTTGCCCACATTGTCAAAGAACATTTCGAGCCAAAATAGGCCTTATCAGCCATCTTAGAACCCACGGCTCCACACCTTCAACCCCACTGGATGAAATGAATGGTCATCATCATTCTTGATGGACAAACAACAGAAACAGGTGTAAAATGACGATTTACTACTTGACTTGACTTTTTACATATCTTAGGATGTAACCAGTTCATGCCGTCTCCCTGGCCTAGAAGTTAAAAACGACTTTCTCCGGAATCCCGTTTACCCACGATGGGTAACGCCGCGCGCGAGAATTGGTGGCGGTTCTCGCCTCGTTGGTAACGTAGGGGATAAGTGAGCCGGCCGCTTAGAAAGCAATGACAAACTACTGAGCGTAATCTTGTCAAGAAATCAAGAACAGCGGTAAAATGCTGGTGTTGACAGCGATGTCCTGTAAAGGATATGCGGGGGGGGGGGGGAGGAGAAAGAGAACATTTCATGATTCATGACAACACAGACACGCTGACCCGTATGTGACCTAGGTTGGTAATGTCGTATTCAAAGGTTTCAGGTAATTCATAATCAACAGACTGCACTCCAATGCCCAGGGGAACTAGAATGTATAATAGGAGTGACAAAGGCTGACAGAAAAGAAATTGTGTTGGTATCAGGAAGTCATCACTTGAGTGCAAGGGCGTATTTCTTGTATGCTCTCCGTAACCATAAATCTTGATCTCTCTACAGCCGCCATGTCTGTAATCGCCAACAGACTTTCGCCGAGCCCGTCCCTATTCAACAGTCGTACACAAGGGCCGTCTACCGCAGGGATCTTCAACGGTACGTATTTAAACGTTAACTAATCAGATGGACGCTTGTTGAAGCGTGAAATCAAGTCTGGCATTCAGATTTCTGCACTAGATTCTGTCGTTTCTAGGTTTTTGTTGCTTAGCCACATGCCGTTGTGTCGTTAGAAATTGCGTTGTTATCATGATCTTCATACAGTAGCTTGCCATGAGCAGAACCTTCACACTATAACAGCCTTTGGAAATGTATTTCTGTCATTAGCCAGAAGTCCTGCATCTGTTTCCGGAATGTATAAATAAATCTTGAATCCATCTACATTAATGTTTTCCTTTTTAGGCGCTACGGGTACACATGCCTCTAAAAGTATGTTTTCCTGACATTCATGTTTTTACATGTCCATAACTGTTATTGTCCCCAATTTTATTTGTCTTATCAACCACTCTTCTTCAATAGAGGCTTCTTGAAGGACATATTTTTTGTTCTCATTATCAGCTAGTGAATGACTAATACTCTACTTACATTGTGATAGAGGGACAGCCTTCTTTCGAGAGTCAGATTCCACAGTTGCTGTTGTGAGTCTGTTTATGGAGGATTTCACAGCGCCGTCAGTGCACCACTTCCCCAGTCTTACTTATGCATTGCTCGTCTTTTATCAAGTCAGTTGTTATATTCACGCGAAGCTGTTGCATTTGGGGACATTCTTGATTAAGTGTCTTCATATGTAATCCATGTATATGGTTGTTCCCACTTTTAGTCGATTTCATTATATTTTAATGCACCTCGTTCTATGATTACAATGATATGTGATATTTGTATAGTTACTTGTAGTTACTGTGTATCATATTATGCTGCCAAGAACGTTCACTAATATTGCGATGTAATGTATACAAGAAAGACATCTTTAGACTGATAAACCCACCCAAACAGACACCCTTGACGGCTGGATGTACCCACCAAAGTACACGTAGATATAGTGCTTCGTAATCCGAGACCAAATGTCTTAGAAGAATTATAAACCTCCACTGGACAGATTTTAGAGCCAATACGCAAATAAGACATAAGACTAAGCAAGATATTGTATCCAATTTTATAAGAAAACGTCGTTGGAACTACATCGGCTATGTACTCAGAATGGACAAGACAAGACTCCCCTACCAAGCCCTCTTATGGTCACCAGTAGGGAAAAGAAAACGGGGAAGACCAAGAGAGACCCTGCGTAGAACTATCATCAGAGAAGGCTCATTCAACGGCCAAGTGAACATCCAGGATCTACAACAGGTAGCAGCGAACCGCCGGACATGGAGAGACATGACTTCTGCCCCATGCGCCGCCTTAGGCTCAAGAGGAAGGACTAACTAACTAACTAACTAATCCAGTATTTCATTACCTGAGGATCAGGATTTTCATTGTAGCCGAATGGGTCTGAGAGTTACATTGATTCTAGTTTAGCTATCAGCGGATACTCCTATGTCCTGGCAGCCAAACATGTTATCCTAAGAAGGAGGATGGTTAGTTGGTTTGATTGAGTGTCCACTCTTAAGTCCTATGCATTGGCATTTAGGCTGTCTGAGATCTGCGAAGAGTTTGCATCTATGGGGTTGTGTAGAGACATGTCTCTGTTCGCAGTATCAAGGTACGTCTCAAACCAGCTCAACTTTCCTTCTCATTTCCCAGAAACCAGACGTTTGCATACAAGTATACTACGATGTAAGCTGGTCATCGTTCAATACAACACACTGGATAGGAATAGCGTGAAAGTTTCATTCATTGATTTCATGTTTATATAAACAGACTTCAACCTAAGTGGAGGTTACAAAAACCTTACATAGAGCCGGAAGACAATCAAGAGGAAACAATCACATTATATTTCCAAGAACAAAATAACGGAATGAAAGCGAAACATGTTATAAATCATACCTGTCCTCGGAAGGAATAATTTGGTATGACCTTCTTATGGATCTATCAACAGAAACCATACTGAACGGGAGAATGTGATCACACAATATAATTGCCGAACCAACACGCCCAGGTCTAATGTTCAAAGCTTGAATGTGTATAACAAACAAAGCTATTGTGACCATATATTTAACATACATGCAATTACACCTTCACACTGATGTGATAGCTTTAACAACAGGACAATTATGTTACTGGCTGACATATTCCTAAAGTTGATCTCTGGTCTGTCAATGTTTACTGTGTAAAACTCGGCTTGGCAGTTGGCTACAAGCCACTCACTATCATCATGGCTAACATACTGTAAATTGTCAAGTCTTATCGCAGCCGACCAAGCAGATTGTGACAGGGTGCCAACAGACGCAATATGCATGCACATACAACAAGTTAGCAGACGCAGCATCAGACATGTAGAAACAAATTGTTTATGTTTTAATAAACAATAGCGCGACATATAAGACACACTACTCGCAACTGTAAATTGTCCAGAGGTTCTCAGACAATAACTAAAAGCAATAATTCTGCAAAACACGGACGTGATACGGGAATAAGAACACATAACTGATCTGGAGACGAGAACGCAGACCTGATTCGGGGACGAGAACACATACCTGATGTCGGGACAAAAACACAATGAATGGAATATCCACTTAAGAAGCGGATAGAACATAAATTTAAAAAGCGGACGAACATCACTTTAAGAAATAGACACACTATCCCTTTAAGCTGTCTGCCTGGACAGCACCTTGAGAAATAACTCTGCAAAAGAATTAACAAAGAAGCAATTGACATAGAACAATGGCAGCAACAAACGCTCTTTAACAATACAAGTTACAGTAAAATGTCGTTCTGAATAGAAACATGGTATCAATTATAATGGCAGCCAATAGGATGTAGTTGTGAAATGATAGATGGTATGATCTGTAATGGCAGCGGGAACATACTATTAGCAATTAAAAGATACGATGTGTTGTGACTATGCAATATTCCGGGCCTGTATTGACACCAGTCATTGACTTCTCTATAGCACCATCTACCAGACGGCCTACAGAACGATATTCAAAATGCAGATCCGTTTCGACAACGTCACAGGTTGCTGCCCAGGCTGGGAGAAACGGTTGCCCAGAGACAAAGACTGCATGAAACGTAAGCAAACATTTACATTCCATGAAGATATTGATTTCCATGGCTTTATTTATGTTATTTACAAATGGATGGTTGGACATCACAAAGAGTAGGCTCATAGTTTGTTTTTTTTCTTTAGTGATTATCCAGAACTGACTTCCACTGACTTGTCATAGGAATGATACTTGTTCTAAAATTAATAATTGTTCTAAAAAGGATACTTGTTCTTTGGGGGCTGAGTGGTCTCGAGGTATGGTGTTTGCCTAGAGTGCTGGAGGTCCCGGGTTCAGGCCCCGGTGATGACCGGGATTTATTAAAAAATCCACCAGGACTTCCAGTAATAAAATGTTCCCTGGTCTCTGGGTAGTGAGATCGGACGTCCGTGTGTATTGTTGCGCACGTAAAAAATCCCTTGGCAGTTGGAAATCGAAAATGAATAGCCTAACGGCGCTGCACGGGCAAAATTTCGAGTTAAAAATATACCCAAAGTATTTCAGGATCCTCGCCGATGCAACGGAGTTCGTGCATTGAGCTGAGTTTCTCCAGACTCAGGTTTGAGTTAGGAGGAAACGGAGCACTTATGGGTTAAAACGTGTCCCGTGATGTTGATCCAACGACTAAACTAACTAAATTAAACTAAACTTGTTCTAAAAGTATACTTATTCTGAAATTGATACTTGTTCTGAAAATGATACTTGTTCTATTATAAAAATGATACTTGTCCTAAAATTATACTTTTTCTAAAATACTACTTGTTCTAAGAATGATTCTTGCATTTGTTTACTGTTGTTTTGCCACAAGTTCTTATTACTGATTGGCTGTGCTAGTATGACACGTTTCTGGAGTCTACGTGGTGAAGTGGTTACTCCTCCTGCCTCGCACTCTGAAGGTAGGGGGTTCGATTCTGAACTACAACATTTGGTTCACGGATACAATTTTCTCGAAGACTCCCGGAGGTGGTCGTTGGAACTATGGAGTTCGTGCTCTGTGCGACGCTTTCGGCAAATAGGCCTGCGGAAAGAGACCGAGCCTTATGGGATAAAAACCGATGCAATGAAGTCGAGATTCTTGTCATTTAGACATTTAAAAAAAAAATTATACGTTTAGTTTGAATTCTTGTTAACAGCACCCCCTGTTGACAATTGGGTCAAGACAGTCACAAGTTGTGACTTCATTCTCTTCACTGATGATTATGATTTTTGGTTGGCATTTAGTTGTTTTTTTTAAATTTCAAAAACGGGTTTTGGTTTTTATTGTGTCTGCAGACAGACAATATCAGCTCTTCTAATCCCTTAGCACTATTTGATGATAAGAATCACGTCAAATGCATCTCTGAGTTCTGGAATTGGATTTCCACTAATTATTAATAATTGTTTCATAATTGTTGACATTGCTCATTATATTTTCTGGATACATGTAGAGTAGGTATGGGACGAGAATGCAATCCTGTCGTACTCGCAAACTTCAGTTAAGTCCGTCACATGTTTTGGATAGGCTAGGGAAGACCGAGTTTGACACGATGACGTTAAAGAACTACAGTATCATAAATAACTGGCAGTAGACGAGACAGAAGGCTGTGGACTGACATGATCGCCAGCACCTTAGACCATGGATTATAAAACAAGAAGAAATGTTTAGTGACAAGCTAAGACACAAAGGCAACTTTCCTAGGCACATGAAAAAAAAAATAGAAAGCTGGAACATCTTTTGTCAATTAATATCTATGGAAAACGAGATGGGGGAACAGAGCGAGGGCATCTTCTTGGTAGCCTTTTGTCTTGGCACGGGACGGTTTCAATACTGAATTGATACCAGTTGCTGGATGTCGCAAGATGCGGAGAAGAATAATCGACACATCCTCAAAGCCAGTCGGCAAGACATTTGATATCACACACACACACACACACACACACGCACGCACGCACGCACGCACGCACACACCCACACACACCCACACACACACACACACACACGCGCTCGCAAGCACTATGTTGCACATTGGTTTAGCCGCTTGTTTCGCGCTGCAAAGATCATAGGTCCGTTTCCAAACCCCGCGAGTGCTTCACAAGTGCAGTTTTCTCTGTGACACCAGGGGGTCATCGCTAGCGCTACTGAGTTCATGCGCTGGGCGACGTTTTCGGCAGGCCGCTCTGCAGAAAGAACTGGGCCATATGGCGCAATACATTTGAACATCTTGCCTTTAAACCTCTTTACAAATATGTATATTGTTTAACATACCAGTTAGGGTATAAATGTCATGTGTGGATGCTTTCTGACATTACTGAGCTAACATGTGTACCAAATGAACTGGCCAACTGTGTACTTAACATCATTGTGTTTTCCCCAGCTGTTTGTGACGAGCCGTGCGAGAACGAGGGCCAGTGCGCGGGGCCGGGAATATGTATCTGTAACGAGGGGTACACAGGATACAAGTGTCACATTGGTAGGTTAAACTACCTATCTACCCACCTATCTACATATTTACCTATCTATCCTTACATCCATCTGCTGCCTGTCTGTCTTTACAGCTATCGATTCCACATCAATCCGTTTAAATCCATGTGTGTGTGTTGGTGTGCGCGTATGCTTACTTCTCCCCGTCTATCTCCATTAGATGATGTTTAGAAAATAAATGATTGTAGTATCAAGCTGGACACTCTTCCGACAGACGGGTCTAAATAGTTCTGCAGTGAATAATTTTATATAACTAACACTAACCCTAACCCTAAACCCTAACTTATTCACTGCAGAACTATTTAGACCCGTCTGTCGGAAGAGTGCCACCAAGCTGTCCTAACGTCTGTAAAAAGGTGCCTGGCCCGTGTATTACCAAGAATTGAAAGAACAGTAACGCCATAACCCAAAAGCGTGTGATCAGAGGCGACACGTTGTCTCGGGAAGCTGCACTTTGTGTTTCCCGAAAACGGACTTTCTCAGCGACCAGATGATGGTTATGGAGACATGCGCCCTTTATATGCTTTATTAAATGGCGTTGGGATGAAGTGATTCCTTCATGAGAAGATAACATTCTTGCGAGTCTTGTGTCATGGCACGGAAGGATTTCCGAACATTAATTAAATTATGCCGCTGGCGATCGCAAGAAGTGGGGTAGAATGATCGCCAACTCCAGTCAGCAAGGCACTTAATAAAGATGATGACGTGTTGTACCTGTACACACCTTAGTTTGTAATTTATATTTGCTTAATTTTTTTTTTTGTGGGGGGGGGGGGTATTGGAAGCTTTTCATTAAGTAAGTTGTGTTAGCATTATTTTACTTAAATTGCCCGACTTTCTAAACATATTTAAGCAATGCTAATTTTCATTTGGTTCCCAATGCTGCTAGAGATATGTAGTGTTGCACTTGTAAATACCATATGGTATAATTAATAATCTTGAACTTTATCTTTAGTACATTAGATGTTTCACTATGTTACTTATATTACTATCATTTTACTCAATTGGTGCGATCATCCGTACATAAATGGTTGTACCTGTGATATATTGTGATTCATTGTGATATTATTAGAAGCGTTTGTTTGAAATCCGTTCGTGCCGCACCGCGCGAAATTGCGTACATTGAACATGATCGTGTTATAGTCATGTGGTAAGTACTGACCAATGAACAAAAGAGCAAGTACTTATCGTCCCATGATGCATAGGTTCTGTTTCTGGCCGTTGATAAAATGGCCAGGTTGATATAAAATCCGTCCAAAGAAGCTCAAAGGGCGGTGATTCAGTTTCTTTCATTTAAAGGATGTCGACCAGTGGATATTCATAGCAGAATTCAGGCAGCGTAAGGTAACAAATGTGTGTCGAGGACAACAGTGACAGACAGTGCACGAATGTTTCGGAAAGAACGTCAGTTCAAACAGATCTTCAACGACCGGGTCAAACGCATATTGTTGCAACAGGAAAAAAAAACATCGCCAAAATTGATGCAGCAGTACAGTTGAACCGTTTTCGAAGCATATGTTCGCTAGCGAAAGAATCTGATGTGTCGATTGGGACAATTCAAAAGGTCATTCGTAAGAAACTGCAGTATCGGAAGGTGTGTTCACAGTGGGTACCACGGATGTTGACCGACCACCAAAAAGAGGAACGCATGCGATGGTGTTTGAACCGCTTGCTGCGTTACAGAGTGGAAGGTGATGCATTTCTCTTCCGCATAGTGGCTGGCGTTGAATCATGGTATCACTTTGAGCGGAGCAGCAAAAGAGAGAGCATGCGATGGAAGCATGTTCTCTCTTTCCAAAAGCCAAAATATTCAAGTTGTAGGTTTCCGCTGGTACGGTTATGCTGAGCGCATGTTTTGACCATAAAGGGCTATTGTTGGCCGACTTTAAAGAACCTGGTATCAACATCAACTCAACCCACTACTTGCAAACATTAGATAAGCTGCAAAAAAGCCATCAAGAATAAACAACCTGGCATGCTTTCTCGCGGTGTGATTTTGTTGCACGATAATGCTCGTCCGCATGTCGCAAAGATTGTGCAGGAAGCATTAGCAAGGAAGGAGTGGGACATTCCGCAACATTCAGCCTATAGTTCTGATTTGTCACCTGGTTCAGTGAGCAACCACATTCCTTTTTTGCGGACGGCATTCGCCACCTACCTAAGCAATGGGGTGCTTGCCTGAATACCTACGGCAACTTTTTCTGACTAACCCATGGTGCATAATTCATTCAAAATGAATGCTTTGTTTAATTCTACCACACCTGTTAATGTTTCTTTCATGCTTTCGTAATAAAGCCATTGGAACGGATTTCAAATGAGCGACTCTTATATATATATATATATATATATATATATAACATGTGTATTCGTGGCCTTGAGCATTAATAAGCTTGAGCTTAAACTTCTGATGCTTGGGCATAGGCTTAAACCACTACGCCAGTCAGTTGAACGTCAACGTTGATTCATCATTCAGAAAAAAATTGCCAAACTGCTGATCGAAAAATTGCTTAGAAATCGACATGGCGTTGACCTCAAAGTCCAGGAAAGGATATGCAACAAACAAGAACACTTATAACGTTTCACTATGTAATTTATAGTAACATTATTTTACTGAATTTGTGAGACATATATTGAAGTTTGCTTTAGTGATATATTGAGACACATAAGCAGTGCCCGTGCACTTGTTTCCAAAATGTGTAACCGTATACTTGTGTCTGCAGACATTGACGAGTGCACGGGGCGCAACACCTGCCAGCAGAAGTGCACCAACCTGCCAGGAAGTTACGAGTGCTCGTGTCAGGAGGGTTTCACACTCGCTGATGATGAGTACACGTGCGACCGTGAGTACATCGCCATGAGGAACAAATCACTCTTCAAATAACCACTCTATTTCCTCTTTGAGCCACAGCTGCATTGATATGTTGTAGTTTCGTGTGTTATTATTCTAGATAACAAACATATACACATACACGCGCGCTCACACATGCGCGCGCACACACGCACGCACATATACAAACTCATTCAAGCACATACAACACACACACACACTCACACACACACACACACGCACACTCATACATACACCCACACACACACGCACACCTCCACAATCATGCTTACACACACACGCACGCACACACACACACACCTCCAAAGTTATGCACACATAACAACACATAACACACATAGCATCAAACAACATCATAATAATACATTGTCCCTAATCAGTTTCCAGTTGTGGATCTGTGAAGTGAAGCGTTGAACTCTCGTCCCACCATGCGTATGACATTACCAGTGCAGTTCGCTATCAACTTCGCTAGCGCTCCCTGCATGGACGCGCTTTGTGTAGTATCATACAAGATAACACACATTTTCACAAGACCATGAACACACATGCACATGCATACTAAACGATGCACATCTGGCATTCCAAACATATGCACACACATACAGTCGTAGTGCATAGAATGGAGTTCACAAAGACACCTGGTCCGTTATGGACATCCGGAATAATACAATATTAGGTTTAGTACCCTGTCTTCTATACCCCAGCATGTATTAACGGCTTGCGATTTTGTAAGCAATATTACGTTGAGTAGTTTACCAATGCTATCTGAACGCCCGATACACATACCTTTGTGAACATCAAAGCAAAACGCGATTCTTACCAAATCGCCTGCGTCTGACTTGGAGCCCAGTTTGTTCAAATATTGAGACTGCATTCATTACTTTAAAGAAAATCGTATTTCTTCCTGTTTTCCTTTGTATCCCCCATTCTCTACTTTAACACTGGGGTATGAGTTTCAACCCGTACGCAAGATTGACCACCTGTTACCCCCTAGCTATTCGTCCTACCAATAGTGACGACACTGTCATTTGAAAGCGTCATAGCAGGAAAATGTTTCGGTACAATTTATTATTATTATTATTGTGTGCGCATTTTGGATGAAAACAAATGTACGTATGTTTACTCGTATGAATGCTGCAGCGTTGTCTCACGTATAGGTTGTATTGCCATAGAGGACACTTGATGACGCCCATAGACGTATTCAATAAGTAAATCACAAATGGCTGTAGAAACATAACTAAATATGATAACAATTTGAAACCAGTTTATTTTTATACATACATTGTCCCTTTATTTCTCAACATAATTTCCACCAACATCGATGCACTTATCCCATCGTTTTATCTCATCTCATCTCATCTCATCATGTTCCTCTTGTACCTTGCGGTGTCGAGGTGAAGTATAAACATCGTGAGAGTGCCCGATTATGGGCTTCATGTATCGATATTCCCATGGACTCTGCTATTCCCTCCGTCCAACGTTTACGTGGTCGGCCTCTTCCTCTGTTTCCATCTAGTCTGTGCATCGTTTTATCAGTCCTCCAAAACCGGCTGCATAGAAATGTGTGCTTTGTTTTCATTTACCTGCCATTCCACAGAACTGTGTGTCTTACTTATAGTCTCGCTCTCGTAACGATTTCTACCCAGCTATGCACCGGTTTACGGGATAAACATTTGTCAGCATAAACACTGAAAACCCACCTTGACGGGAGACATTTCGCGATTGGCGCAGAAGTTGAATGTGAAGTGAAAACGTGTTTTAGAAAACAGAACACGCGGTTATATGCAGTCGGTTTGGGAGGACTGATAAAACGATGGGATAAATGCATCAATGTTGGTCGAAATTATGTTGAGAAATAAAGGGACAATGTATGTATAAAAATAAACTAGTTTCAAGTTGTTATCATATTTAGTTATTTTCCTACAGTCATTTGTGACTTACTTATTAACTTTTCCTCGCTTGGCGCTAGTGCTATATTTCTACACAAAGTGATTGAGGTCAGTCATGTACTCATGGTGCCAGTTTTCAGCTGGCTCGACATCGAAACTCACGTCAGTAAAATAAACAATCTCGCCATGATCGGGATTCGAACATTTGACCTCTAGACCGGCAGGCTATTGAACTATGTTATGTCTAAGTTTATGTTATAATTAAAATAAATAAAGTCCAAAGTCACAATATTATAAAAATACATTCGCAAATGACAGAAAAAAGCAGGTTGTTTCCATTATTCTGCGTTCTTGGTGTGTTCATTGTGTTTGTAGCGCTTAGCTACAGTTCAGTTCTTGGTTACTATTTCATTCATTCATTCATTCATTCATTCATTCATTCAGTAGTATGTCCTTTGCAGAACCTCGCTCCCATTACAACCTTCCGGAAAATCTCTCGATCATAAGCAAGATGTCCCGCGTCCGATACACCTATATGGAGATCATCCGCAACATCCTGAACCAATCTTCTGTTTTGTGTTCCTCTTCATCTCTTCCCAGGCATATACCCCTCCATTATTGTTCACTCCAAACTTTCGTGGTGTTTCAAGTGACCAATACATTTCAATTTTCTTTGTTTCATCGTCTTTAATAGCCAACCATCTTCAATATTTAGCTCTTGAAGTATGGATGCATTTGTTCTTTTCTTTATCCAAGTGTTTCTTAGAACTCGTCTATAACATTTATATTCAAAGGCATTTATGCGCTGTTCAGCTTGTTTATAATCGTCCAGGTCTCCCAGGTGTATGTTGCAATTGGAAAGATGCATGCCCTTAAAAATCTAATTTTATGTAGTTCTTTCTGTCCCACTCCACAATTTATTCAGTTGTTTTAGTCTTTGAAGAGCAATAGAGATGGTTACTATTGCGGCTTGTTATTACATTATTCCTATTGCAGTCATTTTTATTATCTGCTTGATGAATTCTTTAAGACCAGAGCATGTTTTATTAGTTCGATCACTATTGAAAGAGGGTAAGAAAAAAGCAGATTTGTCACACACGTCATATTCACGATGTCATGATGTTTGACCACATCATAGTCACGATGCCACGATGTTTGGCCACATCATAGTCACAATGTTATGATGTTTGTCCACATTACGAGAATAGAAACACTGGAACCTATGGTTATAACAAGTTAAACAACTAGTTTATAGTAACTAGTAACACGGATCTTGAAAAAAAAAAAGGTATCGTCAGAGAGAAAGAGAGAGAGAGAGAGAGAGAGAGAGAGAGAGAGAGAGTGAGAGAGAGAGAGAGGGAGAGAGAGAGAGAGAGAGAGAGAGAGGCAGTTAGAGAGAGGCAGAAACAGCCATAGATAGAAGACATAAACAGAGACACAGAGAGAGATAGTGAGAGAGTAGTTGTGAATATCGCCATGAATCAATCAATATATTCTATCGGAGATAGCTGACATGTAGAAGCCATGGGCGTGGAAACAATTTGGCAAGGCTCCTGATGGTGATATGTCTGTGAGCTTTGATGTCTGCACACTGCAGTCTAGTCGTTTCTTGTCTTTAGGAAGGCTATATTTTTGTGCAGGCTTCTTGCTGCTCAAAAAGAAAGGCTGGTGAATGATCGTTTGTATCCCCACTGTTTATTTTCTCAGAAGGCGGCTCTGTAAAGACGTGTTATAACACAGGCTGGCCTCTGTGGAGTCTTGACGTTCATTCACACGGGGCGCCTGTGCTACTAGTGGTTCAGGGCGTCAAGATAAAAGTTCCACCCGAAAACAATGAGCACTAAACAAGCATGGTATCACCCAAGACTATAGAGGAATGTCATGAAACTGACACCACTGCTTTCACTAGAGACAGCATTGTGGATTGTGGAAGTTTGCGTGTGGACGAGGTGGAAGAAGAAGAGATAGTGTGTATATGTGGGACGGCGCGTCTGAGAGGTTTAACGAGCTTAAACTTACACTGCTGAATCTGGCGTAGTCTGTTAAATTCACATGCCCGTAAGTTAGACTTAAATAATGAGATCTGGCCATTGACTTGTTGATGTAAATTAAAGATATCTTAGAGCGTTCACCTGATGGCGAGGGCCACTGGTAAAAGGGAAAGCTATTCTTTACACAAAAATCAGTTCAGTGCACTCACTATTAGTAGACAGAATGTGGACTATTTTAGAGTTCAAAGCGAGCGAGCTAACGAAAACAAAGTGTGTATTTTTGTGTTTGAGCGTGTGTAAGTGTGTACATGTGTGTCCTTGTGTGTACTATGTATACACTATTGTCTGTGCAGCCATATACATCTATTTCATCCAAGCATAGCTGAGATATTATAATATCACACACTGGAGGCACTGATTTGTGGCGGACCGTCCCCGATGTGAATTGGGCCCTCTTACACATTAGACAATTATGACAACAAGGGACATGGAGCAGAATATCCTATTCACACTTTTAGTGTCATGACGCGGTTAGCGGGGTAGGGGTATCCCCTATCAAAGAAGATGTAAGACGCCCCCTTTCCTCCGTTAGTCTACGGGACACCCTTGGGCAAGGTGGAGTACCCGTTTAGCCCCCCGATCAGGGTTACGTGAAGCCATGGAAGCAGGTGGTGGATGGAGTGTGAGAGCAGCCGACAGATTGTTGTTGGTTATGGTCTTGCACTCTGCGGCGATAGGCAGATGATCTCATCAGTAGAGACAATGGCTATGGCCACCGACTAGTACAGTCACTGCCCAGAAGGAAAGCAACGGCAAACTACCTTCTGCAAAACTTGCCAAGAAACCATCACAACCATGAAAGAAAACATAATAAGAAAGAGATCTGGTGGCGAGACCCCCAGGCCAGGCAGATCAGATAACACTGGGGAAGAGTGTGACGCAGGGACCAGTACTAGTAATCGTGATGACGGAGTTAATCCTGACTGTGTTACCAAGGAAATTCCCTGTGTCAGACTAAGAAACAGAGTGAGAATGGCAACGTGGAACGTGAGAAGTTTGTATGAGGGAAAGCTTAAAGTAGTGTGTGATGAGATTGAGAGGTTAAACATTCACATTTTAGGAATTAGTGAACATCGCTGGAGCGGCAAGGGACATTTCACAACTGAAAATGGAAGTATTTTCATTTATTCTGGTAGAGATGTCGGAGGCCAGAGTGGAGTGGCATTTTGTTTAGATAAGACAACTGCAAAAGCTTTAATGGGATATAATCCAGTTAGTGATAGAATCCTCACTATTAGACTTAAAGGCCGTCCAAAAAACACAACTCTCATACAGATATATGCACCTACTTCAACAGCAGAGGAGGACGAAATTGAAGATTTTTACAACACACTACAAGACACATTAAATAAGATTGGTCATAATGATATAGCAATAATAATGGGAGATTTTAATGCTAAAGTAGGTGCAGGAAGAGCTGAAAATGAGAGACACATTTTAGGAAAATTTGGATTAGGAAATAGAAATGATGCAGGTGACAAATTAATTGAATTTTGCACAGAAAATGAGTTAACGATAGCCAACACACTTTTTAAACAACATCCAAGAAGACTCTTCACATGGAAGTCTCCAGACAGTTTTACCAAAAATCAGATAGATTATATTTTAATACAAAGAAGATGGAGATCAAGCATAACATCTGCAAAAACCCTACGAAGTGCAGACTGTGATACAGATCATCAGTTATTAGAAGCAGATCTGAAATTAAAACTCAAAAAGCTTACCCGAGGACCAAGGCCACTTCGTTTTGATCTCACACAAATACCGGACGCATACAACATAGAAGTTAGGAATCGCTTTGGGGTCTTGATGTCTGTACAAGAAGAAATGACACCTGATGAACTGGCAGTACAAGCTAGAGATATCTTGATAACTGCAGCCAAAGATTTCATTCCGACCAAGAAAACGCAACGTAAGCCATGGATTACATCAGACACGTTAGAATTAATAAAACAACGAAGGGAGCTGAAACAGAAAGGAGATGAATCCGATAGCAGGATGAAGTATAAATCTTTAACTCGAGAAATAAGAAAGAACACAAGAAAGGACAAAAATCAATATATACAAGATAGCTGTACCAGAATAGAGCAATATCATAAGGCTGGAAGAGATTATGAAATGTTCAAGGAAATGAAGTTATTGACAAGAAATGTTCAACCTCAATTGAATGTTATCTGTGACAAGATGGGAAATACCTTAACAGAATCTAGACAAATTCTAGAAAGATGGCAGGAGTACTGCAGTGGAATGTATGATATGAGTGACAGTGAGGATATGAATGAGATACATGAGCTAATGACAGCAGAGACAGAACCTGAACCCTCATTAGATGAAATTGCTTGGGCTATAAGGAACCTGAAGAATGGTAAATCACCTGGATGTGATGAGATACCAGCTGAACTAATTAAAGCAGGAGGAGAAGAAAGCATACACATATATCATGCATTATGTACACAGATTTGGAAATATGGTATATGGCCAAAAGATTGGAAGAGAACTATCTTCATTCCAATACCAAAAAAGGGCAACCTGAAATTATGCACCAACTATAGAACTGTTGCCCTGATAAGTCATGCAAGTAAAATTCTACTAAAAGTCATAATGCGACGACTTAGTAAGAAAATGGAAGAAGAGATTAACGTAGTTCAAGCTGGATTTAGACAAGGAAGAGGAACAAGAGATCACATATTCAACATGCGTTTAATAATAGAGAAGTGCAGAGAATTTAATGTAAACCTATTCTCATGTTTTGTGGATTATTCAAAGGCATTTGACTGTGTACAGCATCAGAAACTTTGGGAAATCATGAGGAATATGGGCTTTCCTTCACATGTAGTACATCTCATAAAAATGCTATATCTAGACCAACAAGCAGCAGTTAGAATAGCTGGCGAGACATCAGATTGGTTTGACATCAAGCAAGGAGTCCGTCAGGGCTGCGTGCTGTCACCCTATTTGTTTAACCTGTATGCCGAAAATATAATGAGAAATGTAAGAGATGATATAAACAGGGAGCCATATGATGCCCTAAATATCGGCGGTCATGACATACCAGAGATTCGATATGCTGATGATACAG
Source organism: Cepaea hortensis (assembly GCA_963921405.1). NCBI lineage: Eukaryota > Metazoa > Mollusca > Gastropoda > Stylommatophora > Helicidae > Cepaea > Cepaea hortensis. The sequence continues at coordinate 30,132,842 of OY992883.1, read as the reverse complement.
TATTACTATCCACAACACAGAATGGCATAGAAAACCTAATAGCCTCAACACAATTGAATAGTGAAAATCACAACTTATATCTTAACATAGCAAAAACTAAGATAATGCATACAGATAAAACTACTATGGAGAAAGAAATATACATTAATGGGAGAAAATTGGAGGTGGTGGAAAATTTTGAATATCTTGGGTCATTGATTACGAATAATGGTGACACAATGAAAGAAATAAAACGGCGACTATCCATTGCTCTTCAAAGACTAAAACAGATGAATAAATTATGGTGTGGGACAGACAGAACTACAAAAATTAGATTTTTAAGAGCATGCATCTTTCCCATAGCAACATACGCCTGTGAGACATGGACACTTACTAAACAAGCTGAACAGCGCATACATGCCTTTGAATATAAATGTTATAGACGAGTTCTAAGAATATCTTGGGTAAAGAAAAGAACAAATGCATCCATACTTCAAGAGTTGAATATTGAGGAGGGATGGCTATTAAAGACGATAAAACAAAGAAAATTGAAGTATTTTGGTCACTTGAAACGTCACGACAGTTTGGAGAGAACAATAATGGAAGGGTATATGCCTGGGAAGAGAGGAAGAGGAAGGCCAAAGAGAAGATGGGTGCAGGATGTGGCGGATGATCTCCAGATGGGTGTATCAGACGCGGGACATCTTGCTTGTGATCGAGAAGTTTTCCGGAGGGTTGTTATGGGAGCGAGGTTCTGTAAAGGACATGCTACTGAATGAATGAGTGTCATGACAGTGGTAGGGTATGGGGTGGAAATGTTCACTGTCTGAAAGAGTCATCTAGTGAAACTAGAGTGCATACAGATTAAAGCCATAGGGGTGATTCTGTGATGTAAAATGGGCACCCCAATAGTGTGTATACGATACATCATTTCGTTGCCGACCATTGCGGACATACGCAATTTGTTGCTGGCAAGGTCATACCTCAGGGTAGCTTGCATGATTCCCTGGGTGTAGTCAAGGTCCACAGGCTGCTAAAAAAGAAGGTCATGGATGGCTCAGGTAGAATATATCGTCAGAGAAGTTTGCACACTTGAGAAGATTAGTAGAGGAAAGGAGTGGGCCAGAGTGCAGAATAGAAATTCCGACTTGTGTGGGGTTATAATAACACTGGGCCGTGAGTGTAGGGAGTAGCAGGTGCTACAGGGGCTAACATTTATCATTTAATTCGTGGCTATTCTCGTCATGGCGATGTGATTATGACACCACAACCTCGTCTGAGAATGGAGGTGGAGGCGGTTACTGCAGATTTCCACTGTTTGAAGAATAACGCTAAATGCATGTTGTGATTGTAACTGATTTACAAAGCATGCTGCAAAGGTGAAAACTGGCATGTTTCGATCAGAATGAAATGCATCGATTCAGAGGTCGCGGGTTGTGAGTTTTCATTGGATCTTTTTCTTGGACACTTTGGTGTGGTTGGAAATGAATAGGCAGACTGACTGCCTGGTGCCGCATCGTTAAGTGGTGATTTAATATATGATAAGGCAGATGAGGTGAGGGTCCCCTGAGAGAATGTGATTAATGCAGAAGAACAGATATACTATCATGGTCTAGAGAGATTGCGGCTGCAGGGGTGGTCAAAGGATCTGGTCGACAGTCGTCATTTAGAGGTAAAGCAAGACGGACATATAACCAGATTGCAACGGGCACCACTAGTTTTGGAACTCTTCACTGGCTGTTAAAGATTATGATTGAGCGTTTATGGGAATGCCACGAGTGCAGTGAAGTCAGTTCTTGTCTCAACTCAACTCAAACATTAGACAATATATTACAAATGTGAATTACCTGTTTCTCGTCACTATCATTTTTGTTTTGCGCAGCCCGCCATTGCTATTTCTATAACGTTTCTCTCTTCTAATAGTGTCAAAGCAAAGACACATATACAAGGGGGCTTCAAATAAAATCCTTATTTTGTGTGTGTGTGTGTGCACGCGCGCGCGCGCTTGTGTGTGTGTGTGTGTGTGAATATATTATGAAAAAATAAAGAACAAATGTATCATTTTTGAAAGTAGTCACCAATTTATTGGTCTTCCAGTGCCGATAATGGGCTTGGATTTCTGTAGAAGAATCGACTCTGTGGTCACTACTGAGTGCGCCTGACCCGATCATTTATAGTCTGTCACAGAAGTCACGCCGTGTTGAAACTTTCTACTCCACTCATACACCTGCTGGACTGACAGGAATGCATCCCTATACAAGACCTTCATTCGGCGATGGATTTCTATAGGTTTCACCCCGTCACTGATACAAAAGGCGAATAACAGAAAGCTGCTTCTCTTTGGTGTATGTTAAAAGTGGGGCAGCCATATTTAAACAGTCCTATGACGTCATCGGGTTCGTCAGCTCAGTGATTTCACACGCTGAAAACTCTTGACATCCTTAACAAAAATATTGACAAGTTAGAAGACAATAGCATGTTTATTCTAATTTATATCACACTTTTAATGTTTTCACGTGAAGCCCGCTCGTATCTCATTGAACGTTGGCTGATGGAGAAGTTATTAAGACAAACAACTGCAGCTATTACCGACAGCTTTTCACTCATTTCTCATATTTCTTGTTGTTCTTCGCATGTCTGGAACACTTGTACATCAACCTTGTGCGTGCTTTGTCTAAAGCGACTATGATAACTTCAAGTATATCTTGTGTTTCTTTGATTTCTGATTTCTGATTTTGTTTCCCATCACGTGGTCAGGTAATTTACAGCATATTCAGCTCCGCCTGCAATAATATTAATGTAACGAGCATATTGTCTTACGGTGCTCGGTTGGTTTCTTCTTATTTTGTGTCTTGTGGTTATTGTTATCGTTGTTGTTATTAATGTTGTTACTGTTATTCGTCTCCTTCATCGGCATCTTCTTCTGCTGCTCATCCTTCTCTTCATCATCATTTTCCTACTCCACGAGGTTTATGTTGTTTATTTATTTTCAATTAACATTTTCTTGCCATAGATATTTTTAATGCATTTGAATCACACTGTTATTATTTCAATTCTTTCACCGACAATCACGGATAAGTACCTTTCCAATGGCGTGGGCGATCATGCTTCTCCACAGCTTTCCTGCGACTTGAATCAATTAACGTTTTGACTACCTTTCGTGCCGCGACAGTATACTATCAATAATGTTATCTTTCTGTCTTCCTGTATCTCTCTTTTCAAAAATATTTCCAGTTGTACCAATCGGTTCCAGTGTTTTGTCTTTTCAAAATATGGTCAGTTATTGATGAATGCTTCCTTCTTATCTTTGTGACAAGTGGTCGTTGCGACTTAGCCTCCCTCAGAATGTCAAGAATATGTCTCTTGGCTGTTCACCAAATTTTCTGTATGCTTCTATCAAACCACTTTTCCAAGGCTTCTAGAGATGTGTTCCCTTGTTTAATATTTGTCCGAGATTTGCGATGGTTCCCTATAACATGCAAGCATTCTTTATAACTTTCAAAGAAAATGATTTATTGCATAAAACGTTATTCATTTAATAGAATGCCATAGACGCAAATATGTTGTAATTTAATATAATTTTCGCAAATATATAAGGTGTAACAGTAAAAATAAATATTGACATAAAGCGTCAATCTGTCATTTCATATGCTTAATTGATTTTCTGATATTCCACAGTATGCTTGTCGTGCACTGAGGATTTTAAGAACCTCTACATGCAGATAGAGTCTTTACAGAACCAGAGCAGTGGAATAGATAACTTTGACCTGATCCTGCAACAAATGAACAACCTGACACAAGCAGTAACACAGAACGATGTTATCAGAGCTATTCAAAATCAAATCTACAACATCAGCGACTCCATAATTCAGCTGGATCGATTTCAGGATTTAGAGAACGAAGTAGATGTAATAAAAGGCATGGTTAAAGAAGTAGATACCATAAAGGAGCTGAATTCGAGAATATATACTTTAGAAGAATCAAGTCAGAAGGAAGACATATTTATTAATATTCAAAATCAAATTAATGAGTTAACTAAAGTGAAAGACTTAGTGAACACCGTTCAGGAGTTAAATGACACTGTGCTAAGCTTACAGCAAGACAGCTCTCAAGCTACGAAATTTGAGGAAATGCAGAAGCAGATAGAAGAGTTGGGGATAATTAAAGCGCAGCAGGACGAGGCGCAGCAGACCAGGTTTGATGAGGTGAGCAAGGAGCTGACGCAGCTCCGAGAGATCAACGGGCTGTCGGAGACGGTACAAGGGATCACTGATCTCCTGGGCAAGGTGTCACGCAGGATTGAGCACCTGGAATCAGATCAGGTGAAGTTTCTATTAGTGTCAAGGTCACAGATTTATTTGTTATCTCATGTCTAGTTATTATATTGGCATTTTATTTAACATGTGTATGTATTTCTTCTTCTGTTTTTTTTTTTTTTTTTGCTCGATTATTTAACTCAAGTGTAGTTCATACATGTGATACTATAGGGTGTATTTTTAATGATTGTGGTGGTTTTGAAACTATTGCCGTTCAATATTTTGTATTTACCCTCTGTGAACTCATGCAACATAAAGGGTAAATATAAAACTTGGAACGGCAATATTTTAAAACCTCCACATCATTAAAAATACACCATGTTCTTCGTGTTCACTGGACTGATGTTTTAATATGAGTAACTTTCCCTATTACTAGTGTCCCACACCATCAGAGAACCCAATCCATTTTCTGAGGTACTTTTAATTAGTTAATTAGTCGCGGTTCCAATTTCACTGCAACGGGTTGTCCCCAGTATGCTCCGTTCCTGTGCCAGTGAATATCACACAAAATGCTCCTCACTGCCTAATGTGAAAAGTGCAACAGACAGGAGTCTCGGCAAGTCAACAGCCTCCACATATGTTATACACTGTGAATACCTCCGCCAGAATGCCAACACAAATGTCCTCCACGAAAAATACAGTTTATCGTCGATGGAATCGGCAGTCACCAGATTGACTTCATTGACCTAGGTTTTAGCCCATAATCCTCGGTCTCCTGCCTGACGGCGCCCCGCCGAAAGTGCTGCACAAAGCACGAACTCCGTAGCTCCAACGACGACTTCCAGGAGTATCCTGAAATATGCACTCGTGAACCGAAAAACAAACCAGTCAATTCAGCAACAGCCGACAATTGTTCCGAACATGCAGTTCACTATGCAAACAACAGCGGACAGATGTAAAAGCATTCCACACGAATTTCACAGCTCACAGTGTCGCACCACGCACTCACTGAGTAGCAAGGCGACGGAGCCATATACTACCAGTCCAACATGAGGAAAGTGCTAATGCAAACCGTAGGTACAAGTATAAAAAAGCCAGAGGGCTTAACGGTTCAATGCCTAACCGCCTTGTTGGTGACCGGAAGATTCTGAGGTACTTGTAATTTACGACCCCAAGTCAAAGATTAGAAGTCAACTTTTTAGTCCAACTGACCGGTGTAGGGGTTGAATATGCTACCTCAGCATCAACGCATCGAAAGTTTAAGAGCGACCCATTCATCCACGCTGACCTCATTTATGCTGTATCTGTAATCTTTCTTTCGTACAATACTAAGGTCTCTACTTATTTCTTCACTTTTATTTTATTTCAGCTGGCGCCTTTCGTTTAATCATTGGTTTCGGTATTTACATCTTGTATAGCTTTGACATTGTACAATCACACGGAATGACACAATCCAGTGTCACCCACCGGGCGCTGGAGCGCAAATTATTCCTCCCTACGACGACAGAAGTGGAAGATGATGATGATGATGATGATAGCTTTGCTTCATCTTTACAGTCTGTTTCTTTCGCGTGCCTCTCGTCTACCTAAAAGTTAATTGTATATCCTTTACAGGACTTCGTAGTTAGCCCCAGCATATTTTAGCTGTTCATGATCTCTTGGCAAGTTTACGTTCAGTAGTTTGCTATTGGTTTTTGACCAACCGGCTTGTATAACATCGTATTAAAAAGCAAACACAAGACGGTCTGCTACCAAATCGCCCGCAGCTGTGTTTCGAACGCGGTATGCGGGATTATGGATTACGAACTGCGCCCGCAACCCCTTCTTCATGGAGCAATAAGCTTTAAAAAAAAGGGTTATTGTGACATGTTGTGAAGAACACGCAATTAACTTCACAACCCTCAGAGAAAACACTGCACTTTCGCTGTCTATATTATGTAATATGTCCGAACCCAGCCAGACACTGGAGTGGCTATTAAAATGAAATAATCGTAACGACTATACAGCTATTTATTGGACGTCGCTTTAAATCCCAGCCTTTTTGGATGTTTATACTTGAATGTGATTTACTAGACAAGTATTACTTTCAGTAGTTTGCGATTGCTTCCTTAACGGCCGTCGTTCATACCATCGAAATAAACACAAGCCGATCAGCTTCCAAATAGTCTACAGCTGTATTTCAAACCTTCAACTCGGTATGTCGTGGAAATGTAAAACGCGTTCACTCTCCCTTGACAACAGAGTCGGTAGACACACGGTATGTGATCAATTTCCGCTAATATTGGGTGTATTTGTAATGGCAGTGTAATTTTTGAAAATATTTTTTTTTGTATTTACCTATTATGTTGCATGAACTCCACAGAGGGCGAATACAAAACTTGAAACGGCAATATTTTCAAAAAGTGCACAATCATTAACAATACACCCTGTATTGAGAAAGTAAAGAACCATTCAGGATGTGTAATTACCTTAGGCCGAGACGTAAATTAATCAAGTGTGGAACACCATCCATATAAACCGTTGGCAAGATGGCAAGCATTTTACAACCCATTGTTACATATGTATCCAAAGGTTTCAGCCCTTACATTACTGTCTCCTTCTGACTGTAATTGTATTATACAGCAGACTAACCCAAGTGGCTTTCCTGTAATAAAAAAGGGGTTGAAGAGGTTCGACGTCTGACATCTCTGCTCCTATGTCTTCGATGGGATAAATGTTACCTGTCGCCGCAGGCCATCTAATCTAGCATATGTGCCAAATTCAAACTCTAGTACTCCGTCTTCGTCCTGGTAGTCTCTCCATTCACCACGTCCTCCTCCTTTGTCTTCTTGTTTCTCCTTTTCCCCATCTTTCTCCTCTTTTTCCTTCTCCTTCTCACGTTCTACTTCTTATTTCTAATATCAAATATATCAAAAATAACATCATCACGTGACAGCGAAACATCACACAGATAACAGTACAATGTAGCCGTTGCACGCAGCAATGATTATAGTGAGATGTGACAGTGACACAGACAGGCAGACAGACAACAAGCCAGTCAATAAGCCATATAGACAGAGACACCGACAGACAGATTGACTGAGAGAGAGAGAGAGAGAGAGACAGACAGACAGACAGACAGACAGACAGACAGACAGACAGACAGACAGACACAGACAGACAGACAGACAGACAGACCGACCGACCGACCGACCGACCGACCGACCGACCGACCGACCGACCGACCGACCGACCGACCGACCGACCGACCGACCGACCGACCGACCGACCGACCGACCGACCGACCGACCGACCGACCGACCGACCGACCGACCGACCGACCGACCGACCGACCGACCGACCGACCGACCGACCGACCGACCGACCGACCGACCGACCGACCGACCGACCGACCGACCGACCGACCGACCGACCGACCGACCGACCGACCGACCGACCGACCGACCGACCGACCGACCGACCGACCGACCGACCGACCGACCGACCGACCGACCGACCGACCGACCGACCGACCGACCGACCGACCGACCGACCGACCGACCGACCGACCGACCGACCGACCGACCGACCGACCGACCGACCGACCGACCGACCGACCGACCGACCGACCGACCGACCGACCGACCGACCGACCGACCGACCGACCGACCGACCGACCGACCGACCGACCGACCGACCGACCGACCGACCGACCGACCGACCGACCGACCGACCGACCGACCGACCGACCGACCGACCGACCGACCGACCGACCGACCGACCGACCGACCGACCGACCGACCGACCGACCGACCGACCGACCGACCGACCGACCGACCGACCGACCGACCGACCGACCGACCGACCGACCGACCGACCGACCGACCGACCGACCGACCGACCGACCGACCGACCGACCGACCGACCGACCGACCGACCGACCGACCGACCGACCGACCGACCGACCGACCGACCGACCGACCGACCGACCGACCGACCGACCGACCGACCGACCGACCGACCGACCGACCGACCGACCGACCGACCGACCGACCGACCGACCGACCGACCGACCGACCGACCGACCGACCGACCGACCGACCGACCGACCGACCGACCGACCGACCGACCGACCGACCGACCGACCGACCGACCGACCGACCGACCGACCGACCGACCGACCGACCGACCGACCGACCGACCGACCGACCGACCGACCGACCGACCGACCGACCGACCGACCGACCGACCGACCGACCGACCGACCGACCGACCGACCGACCGACCGACCGACCGACCGACCGACCGACCGACCGACCGACCGACCGACCGACCGACCGACCGACCGACCGACCGACCGACCGACCGACCGACCGACCGACCGACCGACCGACCGACCGACCGACCGACCGACCGACCGACCGACCGACCGACCGACCGACCGACCGACCGACCGACCGACCGACCGACCGACCGACCGACCGACCGACCGACCGACCGACCGACCGACCGACCGACCGACCGACCGACCGACCGACCGACCGACCGACCGACCGACCGACCGACCGACCGACCGACCGACCGACCGACCGACCGACCGACCGACCGACCGACCGACCGACCGACCGACCGACCGACCGACCGACCGACCGACCGACCGACCGACCGACCGACCGACCGACCGACCGACCGACCGACCGACCGACCGACCGACCGACCGACCGACCGACCGACCGACCGACCGACCGACCGACCGACCGACCGACCGACCGACCGACCGACCGACCGACCGACCGACCGACCGACCGACCGACCGACCGACCGACCGACCGACCGACCGACCGACCGACCGACCGACCGACCGACCGACCGACCGACCGACCGACCGACCGACCGACCGACCGACCGACCGACCGACCGACCGACCGACCGACCGACCGACCGACCGACCGACCGACCGACCGACCGACCGACCGACCGACCGACCGACCGACCGACCGACCGACCGACCGACCGACCGACCGACCGACCGACCGACCGACCGACCGACCGACCGACCGACCGACCGACCGACCGACCGACCGACCGACCGACCGACCGACCGACCGACCGACCGACCGACCGACCGACCGACCGACCGACCGACCGACCGACCGACCGACCGACCGACCGACCGACCGACCGACCGACCGACCGACCGACCGACCGACCGACCGACCGACCGACCGACCGACCGACCGACCGACCGACCGACCGACCGACCGACCGACCGACCGACCGACCGACCGACCGACCGACCGACCGACCGACCGACCGACCGACCGACCGACCGACCGACCGACCGACCGACCGACCGACCGACCGACCGACCGACCGACCGACCGACCGACCGACCGACCGACCGACCGACCGACCGACCGACCGACCGACCGACCGACCGACCGACCGACCGACCGACCGACCGAGAGAGAGAGAGAGAGAGAGAGGCAGATAGATAGATAGTTAGGTAGGTAGGTAGTTAAGTAAATAATGGCTATCTATCGTGTATCACCCACTTTGATGATAGTTACCTCAGTGCTGCTCGCACCCGCTTCCTCCTATTTCTCTTCCACAGTTATCCCTCTGATTGAGTACCTAGTAATGCTTACACCTTGCCTTCTCACTCGCACAGCCATCCCTTTTATTGTGTGCCATAGCAATGTTGACACATTCCTTTCTCAAACCCCTATTGACGCCGTTGCTTGTGTCATCTAGTTCTGTTTCCATCTACCCTCTCTCACCACCCAATGACGCCTCCGAGCATACATTCATGAAATCTTCTTACCTTGTCAAAATCAATTAGGTTTCGTATATGTTTTCATGTTTTACTTTTTTACTTCAACAGCTGGACGCCCTAGCCCAGATGGCAAAACAAGCAGAAAGGTTTCAAGATCTGCAGAAACAAGTGGATTCCTTGAAAGATACAGTCAAGCAAGTGGATATCATCAAAGACCTCACCGTCAAACTTGACACTTTAGAAGAGAGCAGCCAACACACAGAAACATTCAAGAAACTACAGAGTCAAATAGACGATCTCGCTGTAACAAAGACAGTGGTGGCCACGCTGGAAACACTGAACAGCACTGTACAAGGCTTGCTAGAGAATGAAGATCAGACTACACAACTGGAAGAGCTGCAGAGGCAAATGGACGATATCATAGTGACAACGACGCATCAGGAGAAGGCGCAGTTGGACAGGTTCGAGGAGATGCAGAATGAAGTTAGACAGCTGAAACAGCTCAATATTCTGTCCCAGATAGTCAATGACGTCAAGGACTCCCTGGCACAAATGTCCGCCCGCGTCCAGCAATTAGAGGCCGATAAGGTAAGGGGTATCTGTCTGTCTGTCTGTCTGTCTGTCTGTCTGTCTGTCCGTCAGTCCGTCCGTCCGTCCGTCCGTCCGTCCGTCCGTCCGTCCGTCCGTCCGTCCGTCCGTCCGTCCGTCCGTCCGTCCGTCCGTCTGTCTGTCTGTCTGTCTGTCTGTCTGTCTTTCTTGCTGACTGGCTGGCTTGTTGGCTGTCTACCCGGCTGTCTGTCTCTCTGTGTCACTGCCACATCTCGCTATAATCGTTGTTGTGTGTAACGGCTACATTGAGATGTTGTCTGTGTGATGTTTCACTGTCACGTAATACTGTTATCTTTGAGGTTGTTTGATATTAGAAATACTAAGAAGAAGGTGGAAAGGAGGAGGAGAAGGAGGAGAATGAAGGGAGAAAAGAGAAACAAGTAGGAGGAGAATGAAGGGAGAAAAGAGAAACAAGAAGGAGGAAAGGGGAAGGGAGGGCGTGGTGAATGGAGAGACTACCAGGAAGAAGACGCAGTAGAAGAGCTTGAGTATGGCACATATGACAGATTAGATGGCATGCACTCACAGGTAACAGTTATCCCATCAAAGACATTGAAGCAGAGATGTCAGATGTCAGGAACTGCAGTATCTTAGATCGGCATCCTATAAAAATCCCGGTGAAGCGGTGGACTGTTCAAAACGTAAACAGTCTAGAAAATTCTATGATTTTACTGTGGGTAATAACCTTGGTTATGCAGCCCTATTCCCACAACATCTCCTTTCTCTGAACCAGATTTAATCAGCCATGAATTTAACAAGATTCTCTTGATTTGATTTATCCGGCCTGTCAATGTCACATGCCGAGGAAAGTCAAAACGATGGAGTGAACTGGTTATATTTCTGATATGTTTATATCATCGTTAAAAAGCTGCCAGTTGCAGAGCGCAGAAGCATTTTGAAGTGCTATATGAAATCCACACTATTGTATACATATGAAACATCAAATTGCAAAGGATACGAGAATACCGAAGAAAATGCAAAGAATACCATGAACGCACAGAGGCACGAAGAGAATATCCTACATAAATCAAATTAAAGCCCTAAATTTATTAGATAATTTAGACGTTGACAATCAAGATTTTTTAGCATGTTATGAGGAGAAATAAACTCCAAAACTTAGTGACACCTGACAATCTTTACGGGAAAAAAGTATTGGGAAAGAAAAAAGATAAATACCCGATGACTTAGGATTGGGACAAGAATACAGACCTGATCCAAAAGTTTGTAGATCGTTTCAGACAGCGAGCTATGATCGCCCACACTTATCAACATAGGACATAATTATGATGATTGCCACAGTCTGTTGTAGTTTGTGAGTTAAATAATATGACCATAAGGAGTTAGCAATAGCCCAGGAAGGGATGCCGATGCTGGATAGGACATAGATTGAGAAAACCTGATGCGAGTATAACTAGACGCTCCCTTGTCTACAACCCACAAGCCAACGGAAGAGACTTCTAAGGCACAATGAAGAGAGTATTATAGAGAGTTGAATAATGTGGGGAAGACGTAGTGGGAGCTGAAAGATATTACAAAGAATACGCCGCCTCGGAACATGAAGGTTAATGGCCTTTGTTCAAATGCGCGATAAAAGGTCAGGTGTTTGGCATAGATACAAGCGTCATTTGCCCTCACCTTACATTCCTCGAACAGCTTCAGACGTGTTTATCTGACTTTTCGTAGTTAAGTAAAGCAAAGGACACATATTTACTTCATAAGTCGTGTGAGTATACGGTGCTAACTTAGTTTATTTAAGACCGATGAGCGCTCGATCGGCGAGGTGGTAATATCACACAAGACACTATTTCCTTAGAGAACATTTTCTGGTACGAATGTTTGGTTGTTTTGAAATGGGAGCCTAGATCAATGAAAAACTAAACCGTCATAACAGACATGATTTGATCACATGACCGCTGTGCAAGCCAGCCACAGCGCTATCCCCGATGCCTTTTCAGTAATACAGCATGTAAAGTACTAGACAGATCAGCGTTTGTTAATGTGTGACACAGCCTGGTATTTGTGCCCTATGATTTTGATGTACCACGACCTAAACTAAGTGACTTTATTGTATTGCTTTAAAAGTAGTTGCATCCTTGTCTTTGGTGTTGTGCTGAGGAAGTTGTCCTGTCGCATCGTCTTCCTTGTCTCTTATGATGGTTTTCTAGAAAAAGTGAGACACTACCACTTTGCCTTATTGTTTACACAATGGTTAATGACAATGTAGCAACTGCATAAAACAGAAGGAGCTGCATCATACACAGACTAATTACGTTTCTTTCTAACGAACCAGGCAACAATGGAGAACAACCTGTCCCAGACGGTTGCCCAGTACGAAGACGCTATCAGTGCATTCAAAGCTAAAGAGGTCACCAGAGAGCACACGACCACCGACCCCTATGAAACAGACCAGCAGATACCTTTAGACAGATTAGTCTCCCTTAGTGAGCAGATTTCAATTCTGGAGGAGAGAATGGCTGACTGTAAGTTGTTTCATCACACTCATATCCCCACATTGTTTTCTCTTCTAAAACATAAACTATACTATAACATACACACACGCGCACACGTGCAAACATACACACACATACAGACACACATATGAAGTTTAAGATTCATCATATGCGTATAAACCCACAGATTTACGACACACGCTTAGCTTGAAGAGTACATGTCTGCCCATAAACTAAATGACGCCCTAAAGTACATAAACTAGACACTTCCCTTACCATCATCGTGTGCCATGTCGATAAGCGTGGGTGGTCCTGTTTCGCCATATCAAACGATCACCAGAGTTGTTGATCAGATATGTCTTTTGGTCTCGACCATACCATGTGACCTAACCATCCAGATATTTACTTCTCTGCCCCCCCCCCCCTTTTGTTTCCCTCCTCAATCTTGCCAGTTGTCACCAAATTCTCTAGTTTAGTTCTTTTCATAACGTGCCTAAATAATCGTACGTGTCTACTTCTAATTTCTCTAACCAGTTTACGGTTTTCATTTCCTTATTGTAGGACTTGCTCGTTGGTTTTTCTGCCTATCAATGGTATTCTTTGCATTTTTCTCAGAAACCACTTTCCACGGAAATTAGATGGTTCGCAGTTTGTCTGCTTCTTGTCCACGTTTCACAACGATATACAATACCCGTATGTAGGCATGCATTAGGATGTTCTTGTATCTGTATGCACTAAACGTTTGTGCCCTGTTTATTTCTCATTTCAATTGCTGCTACTTGGTTCCAGTAAATATTCTTTATTATTCTTAAATCTTTCCCATCAATGTTGATATTTTCTAACATTTTAATGAGTTCATCATGTTTTACGTTATCAAATGCCTTAGTATACAGGCTTGGCCATGGGAATGGTATTCCCATAAGATTCCCATGGGAAAGGTTCCATGGGATGGGATGGGACAGAATACATTTGTATTTCCAATGGGACAGCATGGGACAGTAGCTATGTCATAGCAACTTGATCTACGTCAGAGCTACCCTTAAATTTGTTTATTTTTATTTTACATTTTTAAAGCACTCTACCCTTCATTTTTCTTTACATATTTGTATCAATTCTTTACCTTGTGGTGGGACACCGGATAAATAAATAAATACACATAGCCTTTTATTATATAAGATTACATTTTGGTGCGCCACCAGCAAAACTAGAAGTCACAGTTAAGTCAGTTGTTACTAAGAAGAAAGAGAATGTGGACACCAATAAATGGGCCAATGATTGGGTCGCTTTTTCAAAACGAAAAAAAAACAAAAAACGTGTCATCAACAGCAGTAGAGCGCTGTTGAGTAAGTTACGAAAACGGATGTTACCAGCTCTCGTTATGAACTCTGTGTGTATCAGATTTGCATGTAAGATGAGAATTGTGGAAATGGTTTAGGGATTACCTGGATTAATTGAATTATTGGAAACAATGGATCAGTACTAAATTGATAATGTGCTGAATAAGAAGAATAACGCAGAAACAGAATGAGAGTATCAGTCAGAATGACACTGAATTGTCATATTTAGTTTAAACATTTTTTTAAAAATAACATACTCTTGAATATTAAAATTAATAAGATCTGTCGTTTTACATGTCTCTTTGTACATATAGTCCTATTTAATAGACACTAAACCTAATCTTTCATAAATTTCAAAATTTTGTTAAACGGTATTCCATATTAATATTATAATGGGAATCCCATGTGTTGGGATGGCATTGGACAGGCATAAATTACCATGGGATGGGATGGGATGGGACAGAAAAATGTGTCCCATGGACAAGTCTGTTAGTATAATCTATGAAGCACAAATACGCAGAAAAGCACCATCCTCCAATAATATCTTTCCTTTAAAAAAAAAAAAATTCCAAACACCCTGTCCGTATCCTTATTTTTCTTCCCGTGAGCTCACTGATTTGTCTGCGCATATTTTCTGTATCTTTAATAGAATGTAATTCAATTTTCTTGCACTGCTCAAATAACCAACTTTTTTTTTTTTTTGCCTTCACACCTGCATCGCTTATTTCTTTATTTATCTTTGCTTATTCTAGATTGCCATTTTTACTTCGTCTTCGTTTGTCCATTAGCTTTAAGATTTCTTCAGTCATCCATATTTTCTTAGCTTTTTGGCTTCTCTCCGGTAATATTTCCTTGCTTGTTTGATGAATAAAGTCCTTTAACATTTCCCATTGTTCGTTTGTACGCTGTATTTTAGTGATTGCATTGCACCTATTTTTCACAATCACCCTGTATTGCTCTTGAATCTCTTTATCTACTATCAGAGCCTCTTTATTAAGTCTCATGTTCTTATCTATGTCTTCCCTCTCTTCAATCTTACTTGTATTTGTACACTTAGTGGTAAGTGATGACTATTACTTTCAGCACCGGGCAACGTCTGTACATTAATTAACGCGTTTCTAAATCTTTTTTTAATAAGTATGTGGTCAATTTAGCTGCTTATTTTCTTATCAGGGCTTTTCCATGTGTATAGTCGTCTTTTATGGTATTTAAACCAGGTGTTTCCAATTACCATATCATAGATATTTGCCTATTCTATTAGTTTCTCTCCTCTTTCATTTCTTGTATCTAAACAATAATTCAGCACCATATCCTCCGTTTTTCCATTTCTTACTTATGCATTAAAATCTCCGGGTATTATTTTTATTTCTTGTGATCTAATTTGAGTCATCGCTATTTCTATTTCATAGTAAAAGTGTTGAATTTCTTCGTTAGTTCTGCTTGTTGCTGGTGCGCATACATTTACCAATAGTAGCTGCATGACGGTCTGGTGTCACATGTGACTCATGACTGTCCCTACCAGACGAAGATTGAGTTGAGCTGAGTTGAGTTAAGAACCGACATCACTGCACTCAGGACATTCCTATACGTGCTCAGTCCCGTCGTTCAACAGCCAGCGAAGAGTCATACTACTAATCGTTCCCACCGCAATCTGATTAAAAGTTCTCCTGGTCTTCCCTCTCAGTTTTGAGATTCTTCCAGAGCCCCCCACAATCTCATTCTTTCCACATATGGGTTTTCAATCTGTTCCTCCGCCTTCTCCACCTGGTCCCACAAGCGCACGACCACCTCCCCCTTGTCCATAGGCAAGATACCACCAAGAGGTGCATTCCCTGCTAGCCTATCAGCCTGTTCCTTCCCCCGTACACCCGCATGGCCAGGGCAAAATATCCATACAATTCTCACAATCTATGACCTCTGAAGCGACGAGAGCCATTCCACACAAAACATTCCTTTCTCCACCTTGCTAAGCATACTCTTTGAATCCGTAATGAACACAACGTGTGTTGCAGTAGTCTCCTCTAGCCACCGGAATGCCGCTGTTACTGCCTCCACCTCCATTCTCATGCTGGAGGTCGTAGTCTCATATGCCAGACTCTCCTTTTTCAAGAGTCGCCCATTAGCTACCGGACGAAGATGTCCTACGACAGCCACCAAAGTCGTTCACTGCCTCTGAAATGTGTTTTGCCATAAATTCTAGGGAAGATAATGTGGTGGATTCCCCTTGCCTTCCACATCTACATGGGAGTCTTTTAACTCTACCTTTGACAGACATTTCCGGCTGTTAGCCAAGTGGGTGCCCTGCTCTGTTCAATTGCAGAGTTGTCCACTTATCCCGGTGGATACTCCGTCCCCAGGGCTGCTTGTGCCACACCATGGTGTGTTTCCCATCCTCTACCACTGGGCGGTACATTTGGGATGGTTTCAAAAATGTGTAATTTAGCCACTGCAGCCAACCATACGGCTTACTATTCTTCACCGGCTAGGGTTTTAAACAAGCACAACGTGCGCCCAGGTAATAGCACTATTCATCTTCTTTAGAAAAGTCTGGGCGGCCATTACACCTCTCCGGGTTCACGAGACACGATTCTTAGGTCGGTTTTTTTTAAAAATTTTAAATTCGCATATCCTTTTCAGGACATTGCTGTCAACACCAGCATCTTTCAGCTGTCTGTTGATTTCTTGGCAAGATTACGCTCAGTAGTTTGCCATTGCTTTCTGAGCGGCCGGCTCAGTTATCCCGCAAGTCACCAGCGGGGGTAGAACCGCTCCCAGTTCTCGGCCGCTACCAGACTCTTCGTGATAAACGGGATTACGGAGAAAATATTGTAACCCCTCGGCCAGAGAGACCTTAGATCGGTTACTTAGTATAAATACATGCAGCCAACTACGTATATCATTGTCTTTAAGAGAACAAACGAAGCAACGAACATGCTTTATTTCAAAGTATTACAAATACATTACACAGTTCCATCTCATATTCAACAATTCCAAGGACTAATCTGTCAAACGACTATTATTTATACAGTATTATGCATGTTCCGATTTGGTACAGTGTATGTTCTCCACCTGACTTAGCAGACGTCGCATTTATAAGCCTCTGTGTCCTCTGATTTATATCTTTACGTAGTCAGTGATATTCTTCTGACTGCAGTGTTTGTTTTCGTTTGCAGGTGCCTGCGGCCAAGACTACCCACAAGGTTAAAACAGACATGCGGCAGTATTTATATAATGTCTGTACCTTGCGTTTATTAGTTGTTTTAAGGGAGACAATTACAGTGTTATATTTTATATTATTATAGTATTATTTCCCTTGCATGTACATGTTTTGTTATTGTTACGCTAGTGTACATGATTACTTTAAACGGATATCGTCATAAGTGCCTCGGTCTCTCTCTCTCTCTCTCTCTCTCTCTCTCTCTCTCTCTCTCTCTCTCTCTCTCTCTCTCTCTCTCTCAAACGATTTCGCCCTATTCCCTCTAGACCAGTGGTTCTCAGCCGGTGGGAAATTTATGGCGTGTGAGGCGAGTGTGCAACCACTGACCACGCGACTCACGCTGGACGCGACCAATTATCATACTAGAATATCACAATGCCACCCACTGTAGACTGTAGCTCAAAAATTGCACGATTGCCGCGACTGACATCCGTCAACCGATGTGGCCCCGAATGATCAGGTCTTCTCGATCTGGCAAGGCAGACCAGGAGCCTAAAATCCAGCGGGCAATAATAAAATTGATTTATTTGGTTGTTTCGGGATTTGAGGTTTAAAGATTGAGCACAACCCACTACTGGCATCGCTGATCGTATTCTAGCACGAACTTTAAGCCTTGTCCACGACAGTTTGAAGTACAAGATATTGATGTGATATTCTAGTGTGATAATTGGTCGTGTCCAGTGTGAGTCGTGTGGTCAGTGGTTGCACACCCGCATCACACGCCAGTGATCCGGAGTTCGATCCCGGGTCTAGTCAAGGATATGCACTACTGACGAGCTCAAACGAGAGTAAATCTCGAGTCTAGTGCTTCCAAACTGACGTGGACAAGGCTTAAAGTTCGCGCCGGAATACGATCAGCGTTGCCAGTAGTGGGTTGTGCTCAATCTTTAAGCTAAGGTCTGTCAAGGCGGCAAGGTGCCAGTACTACTTTTTAACCAAGTGTATGAAAGAGCCTCTTCATCCTTATCTAATGTGTATAAGTTGCTAACAATGAACAATAAGAGGCTTTACAACACCAGTCACAACCGACTGCTCTATTATCAGCGCGTTTAATTCCGGATCAGTACATTATGTATTTAAGCAGCCTCGGCATCGTAGTGTCCAGCAAGACCTGATACGGCCTGGTGATGATGTGTTCAATTCATCGGGGATTAAATGGGGGGGGGGGGTGACATGGGCTACTGGTCGAGTCAGACTGAAATGGACATCTGAAATTCTTTGGGAAGTACAGGCGGCCGGTGAGATTTTGACCATATCACCTATCGAACGTTGATTTTTCAGCACAAATATGGTGCTAGCACAATATATCTAATGCCTTTAAGGCGAGAATAAAAGGTCCATTACTTTCTTACGTACGTTATGTCATCTTGGTGTTCCTATATACTCTTTGGTTAAGCGATCAGAAGATGGCACTGAAAAACATCGTGGCAGCTGGAAAAATTAAGGGGAAGCGAGGCAGAGGCAAACAAAGAGAAATGGATGGATTGAAACGGTGGTATGGAGGAAATGATCAGCAGAGTTAATACAGAACACTAAAGACCGAGATGTGTGGGGAGACATGAACGCCTACGCCAGCTGGCAGAGCACTTGATGATTATGATGATTCTTTTGACATAATAATCCAAGATGTGTTAATACATTAAGCTGTTTATATCGCTTAGAATATAATCACGGTGTCAGTAGAGTGCACACGCACGTATGGAATATAATTCTTCACATGTTCATAGTGCACATAAGTAAATTCATAGCGCACATAAGCAAATCCGTACGCAAATATCACTAATTATGCTTTATATGTCAAAATTTGTATATACATTAATTTCCTTAGCAGTGCACGCTTGAAAGTGTTCGACCAATAGAACACATGTGTTCATAATTTCTGAAAGTGTTCCACCAATAGAAGAAATTCTTCGTAAGTCGTTCACATATTCGACCAATAGAATAAGTTTCATAATTCGTGAAAGTATTCGACCAACAGAATACGCTTGTTCAAAATTCGTGAAAGTGTTCGACAACTGAACACGTTTGTTCTTAATTCATGAAAGCATTCGACCAACAGAATAAGTTTGTTTACAAGCAGTGAACATTTTTGACCAATAGAGTACGTATGTTCGTTTATAGTGAACGTTTCTACCATTAGAACACGCATGTCCTTCATTGGTTCTGGGCTTTTTCGGCGTATTGTATAGTTTGTTGTCTGGTAAAGTAACATGTGTATTATAGTGATCAAATAAACGACATTGTCAGATGCAGTTTCTGTAATCACAGGCCAGTTGTTCTTGTAATCAAAGATGTTATTAACCTCGATAATGTCCTGTGTCATCTCGTTGTTTGTTTTACTTTTTTTTATTAATTGTTTTTGTAGTAACATATGCACACATGTATATATGTGAGTGTGTGAATATATGTGTTTGTGTGTGTGTGTTTGTGTGTGTGTGTTTGTGTGTGTTTGTGTGTGTGTGTGTTTGTGCGTGTGTGTGTGTGTACCATGATGTTACAGGGTGTTGTAGATTGTGAAATAATGTTGTCTAAGAGATATATTCTGGCAGGTGCAATAACTGACTTTTCTCGTCACTTGGCTCGCTTACAACTGCTTCTGACAGATGCTCTCAATTGAGTGGAAACAAGATACTGCGGTAGCCGGGCAATGTTTATTCTTCAATGGAGTGTACACTGGACTATATCTCTGCAGCCGGCTGAGTTGTCCTCACACATTATATACTGATGCTCAACCCACCGCCTTCTGCAGACCATATGCTTGGTGGCCATTTCACCCTTGTATTCTGACTGACGCGCCATTGATACCCCTAATACACTCAACAGCACGTTTTGTTGACACTGACCTATGCTAAGTCACTTGTGAATCACTATTCTACGTGCAAACAGTCCTCACAACCTATTGTACTGGATGACACATTGTACCGGACTAGCTGTTGCGTGAAGTCAATGTTAATCTTGATATTCAAACTCTTGCATGTGTAAGGTGGATGACGTGTGTAAGAGTTGTCTGCGTGTGTCTTTTCCATAAGCTGTCCCGCGCTACGTTGCAGTGTGTTTGTGCGTGCATGATTCCGTGTGTAAATGTTTGTTGTCTGTGACAAAGCGTTCATAATCAACTACTTTATGTGAGATTTCGCCTACTACTTTCTGTTCGCTTTATTGTTATTGTTTGTGTCGCTTGACTTGGTAATGCAAGTCTGTTGTTGCCATCGTTTTACTGTGTGTACAGAAATATCTCTTTTCCGATGCTGATGTTGACAGAAAAAATGATGGAGCAAATAATGATATTGAAAGCTCTTGGTGATGATCACTAGCAGTAAACGAAGGGAAGAAAGAAAACGGAATCGCAAGAAGTGGAAAAAAGAAATAAAGGGGATGGTGATGATAACGACGATGATTATACTGATGATGGTAGTGGCGGTTATGATGATGATAATACTGAAAGAGAATAGGAAGCAGCAAGAGTAATAGGAAAGTGAAAATAAGAAGTAGAAATTAGAGAAAAAGAGCTAGAGGGCCGGAAAGAATGAAAAGAAGAAGTACTTTTGAAGTAGAGGAGGCGAAATGGAGGCAGCAACTGTAAAAGAAGAAGAGGAAGAAGTAGGAGAAGGAGGAGCATGAGGAGAAGGAGAACGAGGAGGGGGGGGGGTAGGAGAAGGCGATATCGAGGAGGAAGAGCAATTTGTAAAAGCTGAAGACATAATTTATGAAAAAGCTGAAGGAAATAGCTTTCATGACTGTAAAAACTAGTGATGTTATTAACAAGATCTTACAGGAAGTGGCAATCAACCCTCTCAATTGTTTGCAGTTTGTGATGGACTAGTCAGTTGAACTACTAAACTAACGTGGCCTTGTAAAATCACAAACAGATAATACATGCTGGGGTTGGTTGTAACGCCCTGTCAAAAAAATAAGTTAACTTGTAAACATCATGCCATTGCTTTCTGAATTGCCGCGGCTTTTTGCTATCGACATCAACGAAAAAATACTTCCCCGTAAATTTCAAACTCTGGACTTCCTATGCGAAACTATCATAATTACAGTGATATTACAAATAATAATAATAATAATAATAATAATAATAATAATAATAATAATAATAATAATAATAATACGAGAAATACTTTGTGAATAATAAAATAAAATGGCATATTAAATGTTTGTTTTTAAACTTACTCATTTAATAATCACCATACTGTATATTAGAGCAGCGGTGGACTGTGGTTAGACGGCCTGCCTGCCAGTCTATCCGCCCGGTAAAGATGCGTTCAACCCCTCATAGAGGCGGGGACTTCTGTTTCTCCAATTAACCAGAGGTCCAATATCATAATACGAATGTCCACGCCTTGGTGTGTATTGGGTATAGGCCCTCTTCCCATGATTTAATAGAGTAACCCTCATTTGATAGGTCATGTGGTGGATATCACTTAGTCCGCCTTTATTCACATAACATTTCTTAGTACCTAGTTTAGACTTGGTTGTAAACCCAGGGACGTTTAAAAATAAAAATTCGGCTTGGAGGGGTTTTTATTTTTAAAAGACATAAACTTTGGGTCTTTAGATTAGCGTGATAGGTTCTACACTACCGTCCCACACCCACCCTGTTTCAGTCCCCGCTCCTACACTGCTGACCGACTCTAAAAGAGATCTAATAGATTGTTCAAGCGACCGAGACGACACTGACCATCGAGTGACCATTGGTGTATACACATGTGAGGCTAGCACCATACATCAAGTTCTCCTACAGGCGTGTGCGAGCCTACTCTGCTAGAGCGCATTCAGCCAACTCTACATATAAGCCTTCGCACCATTTACCCAATAAGCATTACGGCGTGTCCAAACGTCCTTTATTAATTTTTTTATCTTTACCAAGAAAATAGTATCGTCATGTTTGTCCCCACTCTAGAGAAAGTTGTTTTTGTTTATTATTACACTCTGACATAAGATCTGGCCTGACCAATGCCAGTATTGCATTCTGGGGACTTATGTACTTCTACTTTAATTTGCAACGATGTCCATAACACTAAACAACTGATCATTATCTCTTGTTCTAGTGTATGAAGTACAGGATTGCAGCTAATGGATGGTTCATAACCCCAAAATATGATCTATCATATTTTTATACGCAGTATAGTACGGTTAGAATTGATTAAATCAGGACTGAGTTGGGGTGAAAAAAAGGGGTGGGGTGAGGTGTAATAGCAGTGCTAGATTTAATTAGAAAACTAGAAAACAGCAAGTTAATTGGTTTGGTCATGCAACTAGATTACTCACCGGCAGTATATCACAAGCAATGGTGAATAAACCAAATGGGACCAGAAAAAGAGGACGACTATGTAAATGTTGGACATAATGAGTAACAGAGTCCATGGGAATCTCGATATATAAGGCCCATAAACGGGCACCATCCCGCTGTTTATACTGGACCTCAACACAGCAAGGTACAAGGGGAACAAGATAAGCGAAGCTGAGTGACACAAGCTCGTTTGCAACAGAATGAGATTGGCCGTTGTCTAGATCCTAATGCTCCTTCTATTTCACTGCAGAGTGGAAGCTGAGCTAGCTACCTGTCTCACACCACAAGTTACCACTGCGGCACACATTCACCAGTCCGTGAACAAGATTGAGCTTGCGCACTTATATAATATCCCTTTAATGATGAATGAACACGGAAACAAACAACATATATAAATCCAGTCACAGTTATTCCAGAATATATCCTCATCACAACTCTAACACTAGAATAGCACTGCCTTCTCCAGGCCTACTTAATCTCATCCACCACGACAGTATACCAGCCACTCTTCCCGGTCCGAACTCACTCGATCCAACCCAAACTGGGTCTAGGCCTCAACAAAAACTATCCGACCCTCTCTGGGTCTACACTTCAACTCTCTATCACTGAAAAACACAGGGCGGAGTTCTATCGCTAACTCCACTATCATTCACTTCCCAGACCGCCGACCTACACTTGTCGGGTCCTAAAACTCAACTGTCTTATCCAGTCTCCTGACTCCACACACACCACTCCCCAGCTCAAACTGTCTGCCCCACAACTACACTAGCGGGCTGACGCCTCCTCAACTCCCCCTTAAATCAATGTCTCCAACCTTCTCTGCCTGACCTCTCATTTGCCTTTTCCGGGGACCTACTACCCAGCCCCATTTTACCTCCGTCTATTATTTCTCAGGGCCGGTAATGTTAATGAACCCAGGTGTGTTACACTAAGCTATATATTATCTTCCTCTTCTGCTGTCATTCATACAACAGTGAAGTATAAGCAATCATTCAAGATTGTTTTCACAGACTTGTTTATAACTGGCTGGATTTTTCAGCTACACATTTTCTACAGGTTGAAGTAGCCAGTGCCACACATACATTCCCCCGGAGACACTCGGGCGTGTCTGTTATGACCCA
Organism: Cepaea hortensis; assembly: GCA_963921405.1. Lineage (NCBI taxonomy): Eukaryota > Metazoa > Mollusca > Gastropoda > Stylommatophora > Helicidae > Cepaea > Cepaea hortensis. The sequence continues at coordinate 30,108,822 of OY992883.1, read as the reverse complement.
AGCGTTGTGTCATGTAATGAATATGAATTTGCAAATACTGAATGATTATTACTGGTACCGTACTGCTTTTACCAAAAGTATTTAACAAAAGAGTGGAGAAGATAACAAGAAACATTATGATACATAGATACAGGCTATCAGACAATCTCTAGGTCATGTGATAAAAGGTGATAGAAGTGAACAAACAAACCACCTGGCACATATATAATCAAAACATACATTTAACAACAGGAAACAGTATGCATATCTTCAACATTAGTCTGATTTAATCATGAGAAGACGTCAAGTGCATTATACACTCAATACTTATGTAATTAAAACACATTATGCCATACCAAAGGGTATGACAAAAGTGTGCCGAATATTACAAACAGCAATGAAAACATTTGAAATGTCACAAACATGAAATAGCTTGACTGTATAATCGATACACTGGGGAGTGCTCACAAGAAATCACGAGGAGATTTACCATAACAAGGCAGACGGTTAAACATTATCAAGAAATTCTGATACAACACCGGCAAACACATTTTGAGTAATCCATCATTATTGTGGCAAAAACTGGATATGAGTAATGGCATGTTGCAATCACTACAGAAGAAATCAAGAATTTCGAACAAAAATGTCACAGAAAACCCTTAGAATAGCATGGATCAAGAAGATGGTAAATATCGACAATCTACAAGATCTGCACTTAAATCATTAATAGCATCATATCTCGGAAACTGAAATGCTATGGCCATGCTAAACGCCAGAGCGGTTTGAATAGTGGAAAGCATGATTGCAGGAAGAAGAGGCAGTGGTAGATAGGCACAACATGCGGTATTCAATCCACCTAGGACAGTGGTTCTCAACAGGTGGGGAATTCCCCCCCCCCCCCGGGGGAATTTTGGTATTTCCAAGGGGGAATTAAGATTATTTCAAGATCGCGTTAATACTAAGAGCCGATTACTTCATATTTTTTCCCCTTCATACTGTACGGTTCTGTACGTGTCACACTTCTAAAATTCAATTGATAACGTAAGTAGACCCAAAAAATCATGTTTTGTGTGGACGTCTAGACTTATTTTAGTATGTGCTATTAAATTTAGCTTCCATTATTACGTATACTGTGTAGGGGCAGGAGCGGGATTGTTAGATAGGAAATACGAAAGGGGGGAATGACTTACTGAAAATATGGTGAAGGGGGGCACGGGCCAAATTTTTTAAAAAGGAAATACGAAAAGAGGGGGGGGGATGACGTTCTGAAAATATGGTGAAGGGGGCACGGCCCAAAAAAGGTTGAGAACCACTGACCTAGGAGATACAAATGCGTAATTCAGGCCCAGTGAACAAGGATCGAGAAACGTTTCCAGTGTCTCTGATGGGTGGGACGTTCTCCAAACTGCCTGTGTCATGAGGATGATGACTCTGTTGTAAACGTTGTTAGGAAAGACAAAGTAGAAGGTGGACTAGAAAGAAGTAGGCAATGATTCAAGTAACAAAATAATATCAGGATATAGAGGGATATAAGTACACCCATGTATGCAACCACAACGAGAAACAATGTAGGAGATGCATTATAGTCAATCTCCTTTCTGGAGATGGTACGTTGTTAATTGGCTGATTAATTGAACGCATTATGTAATTCGGCATATATTCATCAATTAAACTTTACAATATATACCGGTCGTTAAGCATATATTCATCAGTTACACTTTACAATGAATACCAGTCGTAAAGCATACATTCGTCAGTTAAACTTTGCATAGTTACTAGTATTAAAGCATACATTAATCAGTTAAACTTTACAACAGTTACCTATCGTAAATTATATGTTTATCAGTTAAGCTTTACAATATATGTTGGTCGTAAAGCAGACTCAAATGATGTTGTCCTACTGAGTTGAAATGCTGAACTTTAGGTCAAGTGTACCCCAAGTTGCAGTCAAACGATCGGTAACATGGAGGTACTATAGAAACTCTTTCCTCACATTATCATGGGGCAGGTTTTCTGACTTGTGAGGCATTTCATCAATCACGTTCTAACAACATAAGAATTAAAGCAATTGTTCAATACGAAACATAAACACAACAATCTGTACAAAATGTATCCATGCATCGTGGGACCCAAGTGGGTAAGGCCACTAACAAACATGTTAATATGTAAAGCTGATGAGAAATACATAAATACATCTCAAAAGATCGGTTACTTTTGACCTAGTTACAATGGCAACATATAAACCGTAAGTTTTTCTACCTGTCCCTTTGATATACAGATCGGTAGGTAGTTTGGTCGGTGATACTTTGTGAAGGGATAATTCATCTAGAGTAACTGATCAAGAAGGAATGATCAAAAGATATTGATCAACACTCGCTGATCAAGTGTAATAAATCATGAAAATATAGTCTGTAGTGATTGATTAACGCTTGTGTGCTGTTGCGTTCACTAAATCCATGTAAAGAAAATATGTATGTGTGTGTGGTAGTTATTGCCGTAATAATTGCGACCTAGATTAATGCTGCATTGCCTTACATCAACAAATACCTGGGACTTAACGAGTTAATGTTTTATGAACGCAAATCAATCCCTTTATTTGTCTTGCCTAATAATAATCACATTTTTTCGGATGATTCATTTTAGACCCTGGCTTACACTTAAATGCATCGGAAAATTCCTGCATCTGCCCTAATGCCATGTTTATTTGTAAGTCTTCTTCAACTATCCCTCTCGATGTCCGGAAATAGGCATGCTTTGAGTCTCGTGCAAAGCAGAATGTTTGCGCATGTGCAACGTAAATCATCTGTTCATTGGTCAATCCAACACCAGGAAGCATTTTCTCCTCAATTTCTTGCGATTTCAGCCAATCCGCGTAACCTATTTGAGCTAAACGAATTCCATTGGTCCAAGAAATTGCAACGGGCGTATAATATCGTGCATTGATACGCACAGGTCGTGTAAGACCATTAGGATACGTTACATCCCTGCTAACATTTGTATAAACATCATATACACATTCTCTTATCGCTTTATAAGCTTCTAATGAAGAGTTACTCCACCAGCTCTTGGGCGCCATGTAGTCTCCATTCTTGTCATACGACTTGCCCCATTCATCGACGATGTGATGTAGGAAACGTCCTAATATAGAGCCCAGTGAGCCAAACGTCGAGTGATGTGGTTGGTTTCTGTGATAGACCGGAGGCTGGAGAATACCTGGAGATAAAGTGTTATGTCATTAATCAGCTGTAGTGCGGAGTATTCCTAAAATTAAAGTATTATATCTTTAAACTGTTAGGAACTGAATTATTCCTTAGGCTGAAGGATTATGTCGTTAATTTACTAGGGTTTTAATCCTCCGAAGTCGGAGAGTGTCTGCCTGTACGGCGAGGAACCACCAGTCTGCACACCAATAAGCCAGACATGGGACAACGGATACTCACGCAAAACTCAGGTCCTGTATGACATCACACTGATGTTGGACACCAGGATGCCTTCATCCGACATACATACAGGACTTCACATTGGAGCTCAAGCCAACGAACACAAGCAAGCAAGCAAGCAACTAGGGTTTTATATATACATGAGGAATAATATTGTTTTACAAGTAATCTACATATATACTCACCCCCCACCCCCACACACACATGCACACACACACACGCGAACACATTCGCATATACACAAACACACACACGTGTAATATTAAAAACAGTTACAACCGTCATTCACATGAATGAAGGATGGCCATATTAGCACATTTGTGTAAACAAAATGTGCCATAGATAGATGCGTTGTCCCACCAAATATTGTTTCTTAGTACACATGCAAACGATACAGGTATGAAAGCGTGGGAACAATATATAAATAAACGGTATTGTGTTTATCATATAGCTCTTGTAGCAAAAAGTAAGAAATAATTGGAAATATAGCCAGTGAAAGAGGATAGAAAAGACTTAAACTAAACAACGCTAAGGTCACAACTAAGAAAGAGGTCCTCTAGAGTGTACTATCACGGCAAACATGAATACTTGAAAGAAGCAGCGTTTTTTTCAAACATCTAGAGCCAATGAAAGCAGCAGAAGGGGAAAATACAGAGACAAAGCTAGCAGAATAATCAACTCTAAGGGAGATTCTCGCGCTAGGATGACATCTGGTTGTGATATATTCCTACCAGTTAAAACCGACTACCACTGCTACTTTTATTCCATCCATCATGTGCCATGCCGGTAAGCGTGGGCGGTTATGTTTTGCCATTTCACTAGATCACGAGACTCGTGGATCAGCTCCGTGTTCCTGTCACGGCCATGCCACGTGGCCAAGCCATCCAGGTATTTACTTCTAGGTCTTCCCCTTGGTCTGATCCCTTCGATCTTGCCAGTTGTCACCAAGTTCTCCAAGTCAGTTCTTCTCATAATATGCCCAAAATGTTTTTTACTGTCTACGTCTAATGACTCTAATGAGCTTACGATCTTCATTTGCTTCTTGAAGGGCTTGTTCATTTGTTTTTTCTGTCTGTCCATGGTATTCTCTGCATTTTCCTTAGAAACCACATTTCCACAGCCATCAGATGATTTTAAGCTTGACTGCTCATTGTCCACGCTTCATATCAATTCTAAAGTCATTCTCTCATTGGCACCTTTCCGTCTTGACAGACGATAGTTTGGTACATTGTGCTTCAAAAAGGCTTAATAACTACGATCCATGGCGGTGGCGAGTGTGGCTGGTAAGGCCAATTCTTGCTGCAAATGTTTGCCCATGTGAAAACATGGTCACTTCCACCATTTTGCACCATCTTACGTCTCTCACGCTCTGCGTGTGCTTTATCTGCAATCATTTTCTCCTTTGTCTTTATTCCATTTCTGATAGTTGCCCTCCATGCAACACGTTCAGCGGCGACGTGCTCCCAATGTGCATTATCAATGCCTGTATCAATCATGTCCCGCTTACACACATCTTTGTATCGTAGTAGAGGCCGACCCTGAGATCTCTTACCCGTCTGTAATTCACTAAAAAAGATGTCTTTTGGTATTCTACCATCATCCATCCTCCTAACATGTCCTATCCATCTAAGTCTACGAAGACTGAGCATGGAATACACCGTCACACAACCTGATCTTTCCAATACTTCAGTATTTGTGATTTTGCCTTGCCACTTAATACCAAGTATTCTTCGCAGACACCGCATATGAAAGCTGTTTAAACGTTTCTCTTGGCGTGAGTAAGTTGTCCAGGTTTCACTGCCATAAAGAAGAGTACTAAGGACACAGGCTTGGTAGACGAGGACTTTTGTTTTGGCAGTAAGCTTCCTGTTCTCCCAGACTCTTTTTGCTAACATGTTCATTGTTGTTGCTGCCTTGCCAATCCTGATGTTGATTTCCTGATCGAGAGATAATTTGCTATTTACCTCTGATCCTAGATATGTAAAATGGTCTACTATCTCCAGTTCGGCGTCGTCAATAAAGATTGATGGTACACCATGTGCACCTTGTGACATAATCTGTGTCTTCTTTTTGTTAATTGTTAAACCAAAAACAGAACAAGCATTGGAGAATGCAGATAGTAGATGTTGTAATTCTTCCTCAGAGTGGGTCGTAATCGCAGCATCATCCGCAAAAAGCAACTCTCTGATTAGTACCCTCCTAATTTTGGTCTTGGCCTTCAATCTCTGAGCATTATAGAAGCCACCATCTGAGCGTCATCCTGATCACGAAAGGCATATTTCAGTAGAAGTGAAAAGTATATCCAAAAGAGGGTGGGGGATAGTACACAACCTTGCTTAACTCCACTCTTGATTTCAAACTCTTCTGAAGTTGAGCCATCAAACTTGATTATACCCTTCATGCCTGTGTGGAACGATTCCACAATGGACAGAAGAGTTGGTGGGTAGCCAATCTTCTTTAGTGCTTTGAACAGACCCTCACGACTGACCAAATCGAATGCCTTTGTGAGGTCAATGAAGGCAATAAACAGTGGCTGATTTTGTTCCCGGCATTTTTCTTGCATCTGTCGCAATGAGAATATCATATCAATGGTAGACCGGTTCTGACGAAAGCCGAACTGTGATTCGGGGTAGACTTGATCTCCCAGGACTTGAAGTCTGTGCAGGACAATTCTGGCAAATACTTTCCCAACAATACACAGAATTGAGATACCCCTATAGTTGTTACAGTCACTCCGATCTCCCTTGTTCTTGTACAGCGTTATGATGTTTGAATCTTTGAAATCCTGTGGGACTTGTCCTTCTCGCCAGCATAGCTCTATTAGCTGGTGGATCTGTAGAGCGAGTGTGCCTTGCCCACTCCTGATTACCTCTATTGGAATCCCATCCTTACCTGGAGCCTTGCCAGATGCAAGCTCATTTATAGCACACTTTACTTCTGTTATAGTGGGAAGTGTGTCCAGGTGGTCAAGAGTTGGCAGGGCCTCTATGGCGTTGAGGGCATCATCCGCTAGCTTGGTCTCACTTGAGTAAAGCTCTAAATAGTGCTCGACCCATCTATTCATCTGCTGTTTCTTATCAGCGATGATTTCTCCAGTCAAGGTTTTCAGCGGTGCACTTTTTTGATCATTGGACCACAGGCTTTCTTTATCCCTTCATACATGCTTCTGATGTTTCCCTTATCACTTGAATGGACTCACATAACTTGATCCAATAGTCATTCGCACACTGCCTGACAGCCTTTTGTACATCCTTCCTCGCTTGCTTCAGCTCACTCAGAGTGTTACGCGTTGGTCTTTCCTCGTTTCGTAAGAGAGCTATCTTCTTTTTATCAATCAAGGGCTGCAGTATCTGGCTGTTTGCCGCAAACCAGTCCTGCCTCTTATGATCCACAGTGCCGTAAACCCCTACCGCTGTTTTATAAATAGTTTGCTTAAGTTTACTCCATTTATCATTTACTATACAATTTTCTGATGTATCATTGAAAGCGTCTTCAAGTTGCTGTTGAAATTCAAAGCACTTTCCAGGATCGTGAGTGTTAGTAATATTAATCCTGGGGCTAGACTTGTGTTTAGTTGTGTAGATTCTCTTTGGTCTCAGTCTAACCCTTGCAACAACCAAAGAATGATCTGTATCACAGTCAGCACTGTGGTAACTTCCAGTTAATGATGTATGGTTCAGATGTTGTCTCCGTGTGATAATGAAGTCCAGCTGATGCCAATGGCTGGATCTTGGATGTTTCCATGTGACCTTATGCATCTCTTTTGTTTTAAAAAATGAGTTTGTAATACATAGGTCATTTCTAGTGCAATGCTCCAGCAGCCTTTGTCCATTATTATTCATGCACCGATGTTGTATTTTCCAAGGCACACTGGCCATGAACTCGAGTCCTTGTCCACACGAGCATTGAAATCACCGAGCATATAAATGTAGTCGGATTTTAGAACTGCCTTGATCGCAGAGTCTAGCTGCTCATAGAACGTATCCTTCACATCATCAGAGGAAGCGAGTGTCGGTACATATGCAGTGAGAATGGTGGCAAATCCACAAGAGGTTGCCAAGCGCAGTGATAATAATCTTTCATTACCTCCAGTTGGGATATCAATCATTCCCAGTAGCGAATTCTTCACTGCAAAGCCCACACCATGTTGCCTTTTTTCTGCCTGCCCTCTTCCCTTCCAAAAAAAGGTGTAATTGTTTTCCCTGAGTGACCCTTTCTCAGCGAGGCGAGTCTCCTGCAGGCCAGCAAAATCAATGTTAAGACGATTGAGTTCAGCATCAATCACAGCCGTTTTTCTCACATCGTCTATATTGGTCAAGTCAGTGGCAAATCCTGGACACGTGGTTCTCACGTTCCAGGTTGCAAGCCGTAGCTTGAGGTTTCTATTCTTTTTATTAGTACCTGGTGCATTGGTTTTACAGCCTGCGATTCAGATTTTGTCCTAGCCCGAAGCACCCATTGAAGCAGGCAGGCTGTGGCGGATCAGCACCCAATTGGCTGGGGGATGCCCAGCTTGAGGCGTGGTAGCTGATCAGTGACACCTGTAGGTGTCTCCCACCGTCAGAGGCAACGCGTGGCGCCCCATGTCTACGCCAACTGACAAGGACTTATAACCCGTAACAGTTGCCTCTCGCTTTGATTCCGAGACCGGTTAAGACCAGGGATGGAGTTATTGCCTCTCTATAGCACAAAGCCTGGGCTAAAATAAAGAAACCATGTGTTGCCCATGCAGCATGATCCCTCTCTCGGCCTGCCTAGTTCACTCCAGAGGAAAGTTGACACCTATAATCTGGAACAAGACAAGCTGCAGAAGCTGCCGGATCAGCAAAGCAATGCTCTAACTGTCCGCCTGTCGGAGCTTCTATCCTAGACCAGCTGCCAACCAAGGCTTAGGGCCTGGTCTGCCCTGCCATGACTTATTTTGTCTTTGGGTTGCATTTCCTCGCACCAGGATAAGGCTAGTACCCTCCCAATTGCGCTCTTCCGCCCGAAGCCGTTGGCACAATGTGGGGTGTCGGGTTTGGTAAGCGCCGCCCAACATTCGGCGCTGACAGAAAGCAGGTAGTACCGTCTACTGTCATCAATCAATCAATCATGTGCCATGCCGGAAAGCGTGGGCGGTCATGATTCGCCATTTCACTCGATCACCAGAGTCGTGGATCAGCTCAGTGTTCCTGTCTCGTCCATGCCATGTGGCCAAGCCATCCAGGTATTTTCCTCTCGGTCTTCCTCTTGGTCTGTTCCCTTCGATCTTGCCAGCTGTCACTAAGTTCTCCAGTCCATTTCTTCTCATAACATGTCCAAAAATTTTTGACTGTCTACGTCTAATTTCTCTAATCAATCTACGATTTTCATTTGTCTCTTGTAGTACTTGGTCATTGGTTTTTCTATCTGTCCGTGGTATTCTTTGCATTTTCCTCAGAAACCACATTTCTGCAGCCATCAGATGTTTTTCTGCTTGACTGCACATTGTCCATGTTTCACATCCATACAAAAGAACAGGATCTCTGTATCCCCTCAACACTCTTTTTCTCGTTTCAATTGACATCATTTTATTGGTCAGAATGTTTTTCATCTTGCTAAAGGCTACTTTCGCAATGGCGATTCTTGCTCTAATCTCTTCAAGGCATCTGCCATCAGATGTTATGACTGTTCCGAGATAATTGAACCGATTCACTTGTTGAAGAATATTCCCATTTACTTGTATATTACATTGTGGTACTTCGTTCTTCCTAGTGACGACCATAACCTGTGTCTTCCTACAATTTAATTCCAACCCCAGCTGCTCACTGTGTACAACCACAGCGTCTACTAATTGTTGCAGATCCTGTGCATTGTCTGCAATTAATACTGTATCATCTGCATATCTAATGTTATTTATGTTTCGTCCTCCAATGCTGATTCCATTTAGGTCTTCTACATTTCTGAAAATATTTTCACTGTATAGGGAAAAAAGATCTGGAGACATTACACATCCCTGCCTAACACCTCTCTTAATAGGTTGGTATTGTCCTACTTCATTATCAATCCTTATGGCAGCTTGTTGTTTCCAATATATGTTATTTATAAGTCTAATGTCTTTCCCATCAATTTGTAGATCTGCAAGCATATCCACAATGTTGACATGTCTAACTCTATCAAAAGCCTTTGTGTAGTCAATAAAGCAAAGATGTATATCCTTGTTTACTTCTAAAGCACGTTCAATAACTGTTCGCAGCATATACACAGCATTTACTGTACCCTTTCCTTCTACAAAACCACATTGTTCTTCCCCTATTTTAGGTTGTATTTTCTTCCTCACTCTTTGCATGATAATTCGTAACAAAATCTTTGTGATGTGACTCATTATACTAATTGTTCTATGTTGATCACATTCTAAGGCTCCTGATTTCTTTGGGATTGCAATAAATACAGAATTACATAATTCAGAAGGTATATCTCCAGTATCATATAATGTGTTCAGCAGTCTAGTGACTTGCTCTAGTCCAAATTCTTCTAGAGCTCTAATCATTTCTGTTGTGATGTTATCTGCACCGCATGTTATCTGTCATACCGTAGCTAAATTCTAAAGTACAAGTTCTATATAGCACCTCAACACTCTTTTTCTCGTTTTCCTGCAAAAACATTGTTACAATACCTGCTGGAGCTATGACCTCATTCCAGTACCAGTACACGGCAATAACCGTAGAGTAGACAGGAAAAATCCACTCCTCTCTGTTCTCCCCATTGACCAGTTTCTCGTTCCATAGGGTCTGGTCGAATTTATTTCCGCTGAGTATATTAGCAAAGTAGTCAGACACATTGATGGACATTCCGTTGTAGATTTCATCAACCTGGAAGATACAAAATGTGGAATAACATTTAAACTGTCTGTCAAAAATTGTCATCTACTGCTAATATAGTACATTTTACCGTGTATGGCGGGGGATGGAGGGGGAGGGGAGGAGGGTGTTCTTGAGCCTTCAGAATTAAGGCCGCCTGGCTGGTGCACTGGACACGAACTGTGCAGGCTGTGTTTTCTTTTTACACCCGACATTAAAAACAACTCACCTTACCGAAGCTTCGAACCCTGGTCTCCAGAGGAGAATCCGACATTCGAGCCACCCGGCTAGCCGCTCCTCAAACAAACTGCTTTATTTACAATGGGCAATTTTACTCTAATCAGCACATGTGTATTGTCATTGGTGTTACTGCAATGATGTTATGGGGTGTGAATTAAGGCAGCTGGCCCTAGAGTGATCTTCTCTGGGTTAAGAAACTGGAATTTTTAATTCGTCTCCAAGAAATGTAACGCACATGCGGAATAGCCCATGCAAAAGCACCACTTCACAATATAACGACTGCTGAATAGTCCAAGTAAACGCTCCACATCACAATATAAAGACTGCGGAATAGTCCCAAGCATAACACGCCAGACATCCGAAGAAAACCGAGATGAGCACACTGATCACGGCGCGGAGAGGCCCCAGGGACCTACCTTGGAGGAGTGTCTAGAATCGATGAAATTGCAGGCAATTAGACAGGAACTCGGGCGCAAGGAATTCAGAATGGGCTGGAGAGAAGAAGCCCCAAAAACTCAGGGTGCAACCGATAGGATACCCAGATACACACTATCACTGTGAGCCCGGCTTCGAGTACTATATAGATGACGGAGAGATCATCCCGTGGTTGTCCACGGAGGAAGACTGCGAAAGGAAACATAAACTATTTATCGAAATAGAAAACAGGCGCAAGGAGAAAATGACAACATCGAAGAGCTTCTACGGACAATACACAAAAACGAGGCAAACAGACCAATTAAAAAGTCCTTATAAGGACTGCACCCAGCCAAGCCAGACGAGCCATGCGCCTGCAACAACAAAGAAAACCACAAGAGGAGACGGGCACAAAGGATAGCCGCCGAAAAATCCCCCAGCTGACGTCACAGACACAAAAGCCGATATAACCAGTCCGGGTCAGGACCAACTCGTAAGAGCGCACAAGACAAGAATCAGGGTTAATAAACCCACAAAAACCACGTACCTCATCAATAACCACAGCTGAAAGAAGCAGGTTGAACGAGGCTGAATTTGGAATTTTTGTTTTTCAAGTCAAGCAGGCAACCAAGCAAACGCTCCACGTCACAATATAAAGAATATTCTTCACAATTTATATGTGTGAATAAAGGTTGAGGAAGGAGTTCGTATTAGTAATATTGAGCTTATCCTGATGGACAAAAGTGAATCATGGACAATTAGCTGACATGATAGGAATTATGTGGAAGTTTTGGTATTATAGATGAATTGTTAGAATGTCATTGACGGATATAAAGATTAATGAATATATATTGAAATGAGTTAACTCACAAAGTGAACTGGTTACTCGCGTCAGAAGACAACAGTCTACGTTTATCTGGAATGTTATGTGAAGGAGAAGGCTGGATTATGTCGTCACAACATAAAGATGGAGGGAATGAGAGGCAAGGGAAAACCACGAGAGAAGATGCTGATCAATTTGTATTAACACCGTGGTATGGAATTACAATATATAAGAAATTATTATCAGGACAAGAGATTTGAGGCTTTGGACAGACATGATCGCCAACACCGCACGGCATGTAACTTGAAATTTTGAATTCATGTGGTAGGCAAATCGTTGACATCGTCTTAAAAGCTTGACGTGCACGTTTTCCTTCAGCACAATATTTGCTCTACCGACGGTAACAAGCAGGGTCGCCTAGTAGAGAAATGCAAATTTTACGGTACAGCTAATAGTCATAACATCTGATAGGAGATGCCTTGAAGATAATAGAACAAGAATTGCCATTGCGAAGGTAGCCTTTTGCAAGATGAAAAACATACTAACCAATAAAAAGATATCAATTGAAACAAGAAAAAGAGAGTTGAAGTGCTACATAGAACCTATACTTTTGTATGGATGTGAAGCGTGGACAATAAGCAGTCAAGCTTAAAAACAGCTGATGGCTGTAGAGATGTGGTTTTTGAAGAAAATGCAAAGAATACCATGGACAGACAGAAAAACCAACGAACAAGTCCTTCAAGAAACAAATGAAGATCGTAAACTGATTAGAGACATTAGACGTATTAGACGTAGACAGACAAAATATTTTGGGCATGTTATGAGAAGAAATGACTTGGAGAACTTGGTGGCAACTGGCAAGATCGAAGGGAACAGACCAAGGGGAAGACCGAGAAGTAAATACCTGGATGGTTTTGCCACGTGGCATGGTCGATACAGGAACACGGAGCTGATCCACGACTCTGGTGATCGAGTGAGATGGTAGAACATGACCGCCCACACATGATGGATGGATGGATGGATGGATGGAATAGGAACATATGAATACAGAGAAACTAGCGAAATGATCCATGCAAAGGCACCATCAAGTCAGATGAAAACACATCCTTGTAAATCACAGATTCCTGACATCCCTATTGCTTACACTTCACTGAACCAAACAGATTCCTGACATCCCTATTGCTTACACTTCACTGAACCAAACGAGTTGCGAATAAGAAGATTATGAAGAAATTAGACATTCAACAAAGGCTGATGAAAACGCAGATGTGTGCAGGGCAGTCGATGGGTGACTGATTGCACGGAGAAAGGGTCTAGATTCTAGAACATTGTGATAATATGAAACACTGGGGTATCTGAGAAAGTGTTCGAGTGAAGGAAAAATGGCTCCCAAAGCTGAATGGAAGGCGATAAATGGTAGATTTGTTTCTGTAGTCGATGGTAAAAGAGAAAGGCAGACAATCATAAAGACTGATGCTTCCTTCACTACGGTGCTAAGAGGTAAAGAGTAGTTCTGACTTCGTTACGGCCAAAGAAGAAAAATAGTGAAAAGAGAGAGAACCTCACACCGCCTCAACCGACAAAAAAAAGAGGATAGTAATTAGATAAGAAGATATACGAGATCTCAGACAGGGGCCTCAACTCTGGACAATAACTGTCATATTTGAGACCCAGGCAATGGATTAAGGTGTTAGATTGTGGTAGAAATAGTGGTTGTAAAAACTAAAAGAGACTAAACAAACCAATTAAAGACAGTACAAAAATAGCTCTTTATTTATCAACAACTACAAATTTTGGTGACAATTTGTGTTCAAACACATTGAATAAAGCATTCAATAAGGGATGTTCAATTACAGATACAACAGACAACTGCATATATCAAACATCAACCAAGGGTGGCCCCTAACCAATCAGGACACTTAAGACAACAGGGTACACCAAGTACCACAACACAGGTGTTCCAAACAATGGCTGGTTAGACTGACACAATAAAGAACTTTGACACAAGCCACACTGCCCAGACAACAATAAGACACTACAAAAACATAGGTTACACAACATAAACCCCAAGACGCGACATAAACAAAAGTTGTGACACAATTTACTATCCCACCAAGAACCCAGGCCTGCTGACACTAACTAGTCAGCCGCTCCTGTAACAATGGAAAACACAATCTATGATTATCATGCTAAAGACAACATATTAAACACATGAAGCAATGAGCACATGCAATATACCATAAGCAATGAGCACATGCAATATAACATTTGAATTAACCTACATATAACAAATGTCATCCATCAAATTATCCACCTTATCCACCTCTAGTTGTACTACTGCTATTCTGAGGTAACCAATATCTGGCATGATCATTCTTGTTTTGCCTCATTCTTCTTAAAGGTGACTACATATCTAATTGTTAAATACAACAATCAATGTTGCATCATCAGATCACCCACTTTATTATCTTCTCCAATTGTGCCACTGCTATCATGAGATTACACTTGATATTGCTAGGATGGAACACCTTTTAATGCAACAACCTCAGCCTGCTCCACCTCCCCATACAGCCCAGCATTCACTTACAGAATGTCTTCAGTTCAGGGAGGTCATTACCTACAGGTCTCTGGTCCAACACAACTTCTCATCCCCAACAGTACAGGCTGACAATACCCCCCATAAATGCCAATGTTACACAGCAACACTAATCAACTTGTCAAAATCAACACCGAACACAACTCAGCTACACCGGTGTACAACGACTCTAACAGGACAACACCATTTGAACCTGTACATAGAGGACATAAATACAGTCCAATGCACCAACTGCAACCCAGCAGACATAGGGTATGCAATTCAATATGGCATCACAAGGACACACACCTTTGTACTGATGACAGCTAGACAACATCAATATACCAGAGGTACAGTTCTACACATGACACCAGCAATAATCAGGACACAGGCTATAACATAAGTCACTGACAACAACCCAGACATATAACATACATCGCGACATAAAACCATCACAATCATCAAATGATCACTCTCACCATAGCCATAATCATCCCAATCATCCTAGCTGACACTACATGATCAGCCTCAACATAGTCACCACAATCATAATCCCCATCATCACTCTCACCATAGCCATCACCATCGCAATCATCCTAGCTGATATCACTACATGATCAGCCTCAACATAGTCATCACCACAATCTAATCACCATCACAATCATCAAATGGTCACTCTCACCATAGCCATCACTACAATCATAATACCCAATGCACCACCTTTCCCTCATCTTCTGTCATTTAAATACCTAAACTATGAGGGATGCCATATGATATAGGACACACTGCTCCTGCAATGTCCATGTTTTGATAAAGTATATCAACAACAATATGACATCACACACATTACCGCATGATATTATAAATTAATAACCAACAGGTAAAACATGTTTAACTATGAAAAACAAAGGAAACAGGAATAACCATATTTGTAGAATGTGCAAATGCAACACTTGCACATGGGTGAATCACAACATTCACAGAAAGTTAAAGATAAACATGTATTACACAGGAACTCAATTGAGGTACCCTCTGAGGCCCCTAAGATAGCTCATAAAATAAACACACAATATTACTAAGTGAAAGTACACCAAGTAGTGGCCAGAGTGCCTCATTCATATGAGACAGAATCCAAGCACAACAATGTCCATGGCAGGATACAGAACATTAGTACTAATATAATAAACAGTGTACTATATATATTATGTCATTATTACACACTAATGACCAATAAGTGTTATTCAAGGCCCAACACAATCAGTGTAATATTATTTGTGAGTGGACAGAATCTCCGTCACTGATTCCATCAACAACTTGATACACCTACACAAACATTACTGCATTCTGGTAACAGCTGTGATGTCAGACTTCACTTACTGCTGAACACCCAATTCCTGTACTATGTTGAATATTGTTGAACTGCCAAATTGTGTATAAACATTAAAGGGCACTGAAGTGATTCATTCAGGCTATTCTAGTTAACTGTGTACCTACTAAAGGTACATAGCATCAATGTATTCATTTCTCCCCAATTACTATTTATGTGGCCTAACTACATATATTAACCATTAACTCATCATTGCCACATATAACATGTAAGTACCCTTCCCTGCTTTACACATGTTATAAATATTACACATATATTATGGTTATTTTCCCCTGCTTTGGAGTGTTCATACCCAACACTTGACCAAACATCCAATGTGATGCTCACCATAATCACAGAATAATCCTGTAAACATATCTTGCTGCTGTATACACATACACATATGATTCTCACCACTCTGTTGTTAAGTAACCTTCATTTCTAGCAACCTCACAAGCACTTACTCCCTTCCATGCCAACATGGCCTGCATGGCCCCATGTGGCATTATTTCAGTCTTTACTATAAACTAATTTATGACCCCACACATTGTATATTTTGGTGAATCTCCCACATATCTATTTAGCCAGTAACACATTAATGCCATAGGATAACCATGTAAAATAATTCCCAACAAAATAATCTTGTGCCAGCATGGCTGGCATGACATGACATCAGTCTCTATGATACTTAACCACCATCAATGACCTGTTCTACATATTTCACATCACCATTGTCTGATTGCTGACATCTCTATGTGTTACATGTTATTTTCATAAAGCTTTAGGGATACTAAATCCTTCTGTAGAACAGCTCATTTCAATAGCACTTATTCATATTATCTATTTATATTTCTTTGTTCCTACAAGCTCACCTAACTAGCAATTATTTTCACCCACGCCTGTTCCACCATGTAAACACTTTCAAGTTGGTAAACTGGCGTGTGCTGCGATTATAAAAATATTTATTAAAATAAACATTTTAAACTTAATCAGTTAAAACTTACAGTTTTGTCACAACATTAGTTGACACAGATCAACTCAGGGAATTGTTCCCACACCTGACAACAACAGAACAGCACTGAACTGAAGGTCATGCTGCCCGCATCTCTCATCAGCACAAAGGACTGCTAAAATAAAACTGGCTTCCGATTCCTTTGTTAAGCCGAGTTCCGGTGGTGGCCAGGACAAATACAGCTTTGATAGACCAAACTAAAGTGCATCGGTTTGTTGCAGACATCAGGTGCATCGGTTTGGCGCTATCACATTTCCAAGAACACTTGAACTTAATGGATGTCAATGAGCACGTCCGTCATTCAGGTAAGAAATGGCATACGATAGCGGTTCTGTGCATACACTTCGTGATGAATGTGGATGTAATTTATACAGACAAGATTTTACCAATCTCAGTGGCTCTGATCCTTACCTTCATGTTGGCACACATATGTGTGCGCATTTAAAGGAATAACTGACACCACTCTTTGTGGATATATAAGTGCACCATCGTCACTAAAATGTGTGGATATGTAAGTGCAATGGTTAGCAATGATAGTTGTGGATAGGTAAGAACAATTAATCACACTAATTGCTGTTGATATTTAAAAGCGGTTATATATATATATATATATATATATATATATATATATATATATATATATATATATATATATATATATATATATACTAGCTGCCCAGCCCGGCTTCGCCCAGGCTCTGGCGGGGATCTATCTATCTATCTATGTATCTGTCTGTCTGTCTGCTTGTCTGTCTGTCTATCTGTCTGTCTGACCCGGCCCGGTTTCGCCCAGCCCCTGGCGGGGAGCGTCTCATTAAATTCATATAAGTAGTCATTATACATTCAAATACATTCTCTAAGCGTACAGAGTATGCGTTCGGCCCCTGGGACCTCACAGCTAATTTATTGGTTGCAGCTAGAAAATTTCATTTAATGTTAGGATTATTTAGCTTTTTAAATGTTGACGTATAATTTTTCAGTTATGGTCGAACACCAAATTTGATGTCTAATGTAGTGCTTTTTGATAAACAATATTTTTTGTTTTTCTGTCTGGTGCGTACACAAATAAATCCGAAGGTTTTCCAACGCGTGAGCAGGCCACATATAGCTGTCCATGTGTAAAGCACGGATTTTCCAAATATAGTCCACACACTTGTAGCGATTGTCCCTGTGCTTTGTTGATCGTCATGGCAAATGCAAGTCTCACCGGAAACTGCAGGCGTTTGAATTCGAATGGCATGTCTGTTGGAATCATTGGGATTCGAGGCAACAGTACATCAAAGGATAGACTTCTTCTTTTTTTAGAAATAAAAAACAACAACCTCATTTTAACAGGCGTGCTGCGTGTAAGGTATGCATAAGGTATGCACACCCACAACATTGAATGAAAAATGTGATGTTGACACACACGCGGCCAACTTTTTTTTAAAAACAAAAACAAAATCAAGAATATACCCATTTAATTGTGTACTGACCTTCTCTCTGCCAAGCGAACGGAAAAAAACAAATGCTTCGATTACTTAAAAAGTTCCACTCCGAAAAAAGTACAGAAATAAAATTCTAACGTATCTAATCTAAAATAAATCCATTATTTTTAATTAACACTGGTTTTAAAAACATAAAAAGATGTGTTAGAAAATTTTCACTATTTAAATAGATGAATTACTTTTATAAAATATTATGAAAATGCCTTAAAGATTATAAATTATTTATTATAACTCATATGCCTGTAAATAACTATAGACAGAAAGTTTATAAATCTTTGAAAACAATGCAACAATCTATACATAAAATAATAGTGATGTTATTAAAAGTTATGACCCTTGAAATAACTTTTCTTATGTTAAGTCCCCTTGATGGAAACGATAAATATTAGCTGCCCGGCCCGGCTTCGCCCAGGCTCTGGCGGGGATCTATGTATGTATGTATGTATGTATGTATGTATGTATGTATGTATGTATGTATGTATGTATGTATGTATGTATGTATGTATGTATGTATGTATGTATGTATGTATGTATGTATGTATGTATGTATGTATGTATGTATGTATGTATGTATGTATGTATGTATGTATCTATCTATCTATCTATCTATCTATCTATCTACCTATGTTCGGCCCGTTCCCGTTAAAAATATAGATAGAATAGAAGAATAGATAGAAAATATGATTGGAAGAGATCTATCTAAAGTAAACTTGGCTCCCGTTCCCGACTATCTGTCTGTCTGTCTGTCAGTCTGTCTATCTGTCTGTCTATCTGTCTGTCTGACCTGGCCCGGCTGCACCTAATTTAATTCATATAGATTTCTATAGCCAGGGGACTTAACTTAAGATATAACAATGCTACTAAAAGTTATATCCCTTTTTGTCATATTTTTTTATATTTTCTTATGTTCAGTCATGTAATTACAAAATTAAATTTTAGGAAGGTAATAGCTGATAGCTGATAGATAAAACTATCACAGTTGGTTGCACAGGAATGAAAGGAAAACGTGTAGAAAATTTCATCTCAATCGGTTGGACCGTTCGCAAACGCATAAAGGACGGACATACATACATACATACATACACACAACGATTTATATATATATATATATATATATATATATATATATATATATATATATATATATATATATATATATATACACACACACACACAAAATATGGTAAAGGGGTGCATGGGCCAAAAAATGTTTAGAACCACTGCACTAGAAGATGTCGAGACAATAGCAAGCTTCCAGTCGGGATGATACAGAGAAGTACTTAAAGAGAAGCAGGAATCTACGACGGATCTATGAAGAGTTATGACCATCTCATGTTATTGACCTGAGTGGACAGCGGAATAGGTTGCCAGTTTAAAGGACGATGATTTAATAAGGAGAGTCTGGCATATGAGGCTACGACATCCAGCATGGAATTGCAGGTGGAGGCAGTCACCGCGGCATTCCGTTAGTTAGAGGAGACCACAGCAGCAAACATAGCATTCATTACAGACTGAAGGAGTATGTTTAGTAAGGTGAGAACGGAATGTTGTGTGTGGAATGGCCATCCTCTCTTCAGAGGTCACAGATTGTGAGAACTGTGGATGTTTTTTGGTTTTGTTTTTTGTAGCCATGGCCATGCGGAAGTGTGGGCGAATGAAAAGGCTGATAGGCTGGCAGGGAATGTACCTCTTGGTGGTAGATTACCTTTGGACAAGGGGCAGGTAGTCGACGCCTGTGGGACCATGTGAAGCAAGCGGGGGAACATCCTGAGAACACGTATGTGGAGAGAATGATATTGCGGAGAATCGCAGGAGTTCTGGGAGAATCTCAAAGCTGAGAAGGAAGACCAGGAGAACTTTTAATCAGATAGCTGTGGAAACGATTAATAGTATTTGAATAACGAAGATACAAAGAACAGATTGCACGATTTATTGCCTGGCATATTTCGCTGCATTTCGTCAGGTACATACTGCAGAATTCACAACACATAAAGTAAGATAACAAGATAAATCCTTCGAGTTGAAATATACACATGTACGCACAGTAATGTCAATTGTCTAGCACGGTAATTTTAAACTGACTAGCATGTCTTTCTGTTTGCACACCACTGGCTTGCGTAGATTGATCATTATTGCTTCTGCAAACTTTAACAAGCGAGTATTTTGTGTGTTAAAAAACACGAGAAAAACCCTGTCTATATCAATCACATGGCCTCTTTCCAACATATGCCTGCCAATTGATGACACAGGAAGCTTTCGGTGTGTCGGCCCCACTAGACCCCCATCGCCTGTGTGTAGTATCTTGTCAACCCATTGAGATATGTGTTCAGCAATTCGTTTGTTCAACTGTCGCTCTGCTCTGCCGATGTAGGTAGACTGGCACCTACATATGAATTGGTAAATACAGTTGTTTTTGGCGTACAGAGGTACATGCTCTTTTACTGCTGGGATCGGAATCGGTGTGGTTCTGTACCTAATGACTGGAGTTCAGCACAGAATGAGGCACAAAAAACATCTCACTATCTATGGAACACGAACACAACGAAGCGTTGCCATTACTAGATAGACCGGAAGCTTCCTGCGTCATTAATTGGCAGGCATATGTTGGAAAACGGCCATGTGATTGATAAAGTTAGGGCCTTTCGCGTGTTGTTTAACACACAAAACACTCGCTTGTTAAAGTTTGCAGAAGCAATAATGTTCAATTTACACAAGCCAGTTTTGTGCAAACAGAAAGACATGGTAGTCAGTGTAAAATTACCATGGTAGACAATTGACATTACTGTGCGAACATGTGTATGTTTCAGCTTGAAGGTTTTATCTAGTTATTTTACTTTATGTGATGTGAATTCTGCAGTATGTACCTGACGAAATATGCCAGGCAATAAATCGTTCAATCTATTGTTTGTGTCTTCATTATTCAAATTCACTACGGGAAAACATTGTTTTGGGTTAGTAGTATTACTCTTCGCTTGCTGTTGAACGAGGGGACGGAGCGAGTATTGGAATGTCCTCAATGCAGTGATGTCGATCCTTAGCCATTCTTTCCTTCACTTAGCGGACGACGAACTTATGTCGCAATTATGACATTCTTAGCATAACCTCATAGCAATTACACTAACGCGGCTGCTGTGTAGACAAACGTGGCGACAATAACTACAGAAAAAGTTAGTTTAAAATACTCTATAGGACATCGCAGTCAATCTCAGAATTGTTTGCTGTTAGTGTTTGCTATTTGACAAGGTTACAAGATTTGACAAGGTGAGTAGTTTACAATTGTTTTCTGAACGACCGGAACTCATACAATTGTATGAAAACCAGCGAAACGGAGCTTCCTTTCAGCTCGTATTTTGTACAAGTGGGTCTAATACAACTCAGATAAATCTACTCAATTGTTTATCTACATATGGGCACGACTACTCACAGCTGCTGGGTTGCTCATCCAGTCCGGGTAACCCATTTTGAATGTCACGTGGTCAAGTTTCTCTTTGGCATACTGTTTGGTCTCCTGGTCCAGCCAAGGCGTCTTGTCCAGTTGTGCCTGCAAGGCTAGCTTCATGTTGTCCGTGATATCGGACACCTGCCGCCGGTGATCATAGAAATATGTATTAAGTTAGTGATGCAGATTCAAAGTTTAATAATGATCTTCAGAGTCTGTCTGTCTCTCTGTGTGTATGTATCGTTGTCTGTATGCTTGTCTGTTCGTCAGTCAGTCCATCGGATGATGTTGAGAGTGTGTCTATTCGCCTGTTAGTCTGTATTTTTCTCTCTCCGTACGTCAGCTTGTCTGTCTTTTTGTCAGTTCTTTCATCTGTACATCCGTCAGTTGGTAGATCTACCTATATACCGAACTATGTGGCTGACTGCATGCCTACCCACCTGTCTGTCTGTTTGCCTGTCTGTCCGTCCATCTGTCAGTCAAACTATCCATCCACCCAGCTATCCACACATTAATTCATCCTTCCATCAACTGCCCTTCCGCCGGGCTATTAGTCTATTTTTCTGTCTGTCTGCCCGTCCGTCCGTCCGTCCATCCGTCCGTCTGTCTGTCTGTCTGTCTGTCAGTCTACCCAGCTAATAAACATATTAATCCCCCTCTATGTCTGCACGTCTATCTATCTGTATTTACCGTTTGCTTGCTTTCGTCTGCAAAATGCTCGTGAACATACAGGGAACTGAGAGCATCAGAGAAATACCTCTTGGCCCTCGAGAAGCAGTATCGATAGAGTCCAGAAAATGCCTGTCGGTTATAGAGATCAACATAGAGTTCTCTGTTGGCGTGAACATATTCCCATGACAATTCCTGCGGGAATATAGTGATGTGAATGTTTAACATTACACTAAACATGTTACTTTAGATGAAGACTTAAAACTTAATTAAGTTTTCATATCATGTTATTTAGGTCAGCATTGTGGAATGGATAAGAACGCGTGTTTTTTAAACATCCAGTGTGCTGATGCCGACGTAAGGGGTTCAACCCCTACACCGGACAGTTGGACTAAACTGTTGACCTGCTGTCATTGACTTCGGGACGTAAATTACAAGTACCTCTGAAGTCTGAGTGGGTTCGCCTGATGGCGTAGGACATGGTTAATAGGGAAAGCTAATTCACACGAAAAGTGCAGTCCACCGCTACTACTGGACATAGTGTGTATGGACTACGCTTGAGTTCAAAGCGAGCTAGTGCAAAAAAAAAAAAAAAAACTCATATTATGAGATTTGACTGCAAAACATTTGTTGTAGGAGTGTCCAACATATGTTGAACAGAGAAAAGTAGTTTGGAGTACACCCACTCTATTTGAGGACAGACGTTTTGGGGACGTCAGTAAACTTAAGTTGACAGCTGCTTTATTTTGGGTTAATTCACGCTGATATCCAAAGTGAACGAAGAAGCAGAAGATATCACGTTAATTAATAAAACCGTAACTTTTCTTGCGATTGTGGTAAAGGATGATTAATTTATATGTTCTTGAGTACTCAATACTTCTGCCATATATTATACAGGGAGAATTTAAGCTTGAACTTCGTAACACCGACAATTATCCAGTTATATGTAGACTATAATCACAAGTGCTATATTTAATCTGGTGTGGTTGGTTTTCTAACTTCGAAATTCATCATGTCCATCGGTCTATTAAGTATGTCCCTATCAATTATCAATTGCTTCTTTAAAGTTCCAAAGGGTTCTTTAAGATTTGCCACATATCTGACAAGACTTTATGTCTGATTCGAGACCTTGGACTTAGGAGAGGTATACTTTCCTTTTCTTAGTAAGTAAAAACAATTGCTTTCGTTTGCCTCTGCGATATAATGGTTGCATTTTACAAATAATACCGCTTCTCATTCTTCTGGGAATAATGCAGCACATGAAACTAAAGAAGCAGTTTGTTTTTTAATGCAAATATTTATGTATTCTTTGACATTAGGGAAGTATACAGGTCCAATCCACTTAACCACGTACACCACAAAGAAACACGCTGGCACGTGAACATTGCAACCTCGGACATTTTACCTCACGAGATTAAACATATCATGAGACGTTTCGACTGACCAGGAGAGGTGTCCCTTTTTGGCCAGCCTGCAACACTTCCAGACTGTCGGAGAAGCGTGAATACCAACGATTACCGTCCAGGCAAGTACTTTTGACAATATTGGACCTGAAACTTGCTGGGGTCATGATACCGCGGTCTGACCGAGGAGTGGTAGGACATGTCTAATATATATATATATATATAACTTTTTTTTTGCATATCCCTTACAGGACATCGCTGTCAACATCAGCATCTTTCAGCTGTATGTTGATTTCCTGGCAAGATTACGCTCAGTAGTTTGCCATTGCTTTCTTAGCGACCGGCTCCATACTATCATAAGTCACTGGCGCGACTCTAACCGCTTCCAATTCTCGTAAGTCACTGACGCGACTCGAACCGCTTCCAATTCTCGTGCGCTCAGGTCAACCACGAGATTATTCGGGGTTACGGAGAAAGCTGCTAACCCTTCGACCTAGGAGACCGGCTATATTTCATATTGCATATCCTTGTAACAGGACATCGCTGTCAACACCAGCATTTTACTGCTGTTGTTGATGTCTTGGCAAGTTTAGGTTCAGTAGTTTGTCATTGTTTTCTGAACGACTGGCTCCCACTCAAATCGTTAAAACCCAGCGCCACGCTGTCTGCTGTCAGATCGGTCGCATCTGTGTTTCGAA
>OY992883.1:30059456-30079456 GCA_963921405.1 Cepaea hortensis | reverse complement strand
TCTGTATACGCTGTGCGTAAGAATTGTGTGCACTGAAACCCTAAACAATGTGGTGCAAACATTACCAACATTGACTTAATTCCAACTGGTCTGTGTATATCTTGGGTCATTGATTACCAACAACGGTGACTCAGTGAAGGAAATTAAACGACGACTTTCAATTGCTTTTCAAAGACTAACACAACTGAATAAATTATGGAGTGGGACAGTCCGAATTACAAAAATTAGATTGTTTTGTTAAGAGCATGCATCTTTCCCATTGGAACATACGCCTGTGAGACCTGGACACTTACTAAACAAGCTGAACGGCGCATATATGCATTTGAATATAAATGTTATAGACGAGTTCTAAGAATATCTTGGGTAAAGAAAAGAACAAATGCATCCATACTTCAAGAGCTGAATATTGAAGAAGGTTGGCTATTAAAGACGATAAAACAAAGAAAATTTACATATTTTGGTCACCTTAAACGCCACGAAAGTTTGGAGAGAACAGTAATGGAGTCGTGTATGCCTGGGAAGAGAGGAAGAGGAAGGCCAAAGAGGAGATGGGTGCAGGATATGGCGGATGATCTCCAGATGGGTGTATCGGACGCGGGACATCTTGCTTATGATCGAAAGGTTTTCCGGAAGGTTGTTATGGAAGCGAGGTTCTGCAAAGGACATGCTACTGAATGAATGAATGAATGAGTCTGTATATGCTGTGCATAAGAATGCTGTGCACTGAAAAAAACCTAAACAATGACCAACATAGACTTAATTCCAGCTAGTCTTTATATGCTGTGCATCATGACCATATTACATCATTTCAAGTCCCTCTACAGATATGAAGTTTCAGTACCAGTCACATACACCTTGCTGGTATCCGACCTTGGAGAGGGGAAGAAAGGTTCAGCAACGCAACCACCGTGGAGATAGTACATTGACAAGTGTACGGGAGGAAGTCATTACAGCGATCTCACCCCGATAGATGCAAGTCATTTTCTGGACTCAAACAACCTGAACGTTAATGCTATGGACTTTCAGAATTAAAACTATGATTTCCAGATGTGTCACTAAGCAACCACCAACCAAGCAACCATGTCTGAAATCAGAAATTGTGTGATATACAAACTTTCCAAAGGATGAAGGTGGTGATTGTCACAAGAAAATGTTAATGAACATGTCACACATCTGAAGTGGATGTGTGACCAGCACAAACATTTCCTTTACGTCTTCAAAATGAATAATATGACAATGCATGGTAAATAAGCAACGAAATCACAAGCGTTGAAGCAGACACTTATAGACAATTGTAGACATCAAGTAATATGCCAGAGTTTGATGCGCTTTGTAGGGAGACGTCTACTTTGCTCCCACATTTTGACCTAACACGTATGAAATAATGTTCCTCACGTTTCACAATTATCTACTATCCTATACCACTGGGAGCAGTGGCTAGGCGGTGGCCGTCACGCTTGAATGCCGGCTTAGTGTTAGTGTGTTTGAACCCTCATAGGGTCGGGACGTTTTTTCAGTGACCAGAACTTCCGGTCATTTCAGCCTAGTCCGATAGAATATAATGTCCTGGGATATGCACATGTATCAGCCCGCCCAGACTTTAGGACTCTCTTGGTCCACACAGCATATACACAGGTATACACACGAGCACAGCAAATGAGTCCCCTTATTATTACCATCATACTTAAGTGCACACTTCATTGCTCTTTAATATTCGTCCACTATGGCCAACCATTCACTGGTACCCACTCATGCATTGTACAGACATCCACCGGGACACTCCTTCTTAGTTTTGACTCTCTGACCACCATCAAATTTCCATTGCTTCCAGTTTCCCGTCTTACCTTTCTCTCCTTTTTTCATGTAGCACTTTCACCCATTAACCTGGGATCTGCACTGAACCGTTACCATCCCCTACCCCGATTCTCATGACACACAGATTCCCACGGCTGTCTACATAATTGTGTCAATGTGAAATTCATGTAAGTATCACAGATTGTTATTCTGAGATAAGAAGCAATTTTTAATTTGTTTTTTAAATTTTATTTTTCTGTTCATTGTTCTCATGTTTTTAATCTTGTCATTCTTCTCATCCCTTTCTTATACCTTAAAGTAGCCACTGGAATGTCTTCTCCGTGATTATATGTTGTGTTTTGTGTATGTATTTGTGTGCTGATGAAGGCTAGTCGCCGCACAATCCTTGTATTGTTCTTAATTATGTTCTGCAAAGCTGCATTACTTTGTGTTATTTTATATTGGGATATGCACACAGCCAGTATGATACTGACCATGTTATTTTATATTGGGATATGCACACAGCCAGTATGATACTGACCATATGAGACATGGAATGACAATCAGGTTAAGAAATGCAGCTAGCACCATGGACTCAACTGGGAGTCAAATTCGCATGATGGCTGACCCGCTGGCTCAGAATCCTGTCTTTGAAATAAATGTGATGGGTGATTTTGAAAATTAAAACAGAAAAACATGAGCTCCCAGGTCAACCTAACCTTAATGCATGTTAGGAAATGATCGGGGAAGTAAATGCGGCCGGTGAGATATTAAATACAATATCCAGAGAGAACCCAGTAGTAGTAGTAATAGTAGTAGCATCCAGAATGTATGGCTCATTATACAACACACGCCTGAACTCGTGGAAGATAGTCTTCCACTGACTGTATTTATCGTGTACCTACACCTCATTGCTTCAGTCACTGTATTTGCCATATAACTACACCTCATTCATTCATTCATTCATTCATTCATTCATTCATTCATTCATTCATTCATGCATGCATGCATGCATGCATGCATGCATTCATTCATTCAGTAGCATGTCCTTTATAGAACTTCGCTTCCATAACAACCTTCCGGAAAACCTCTCGATCATAAGCATGATAAGCAAGATGTCCCGCGTCCGATGCACCCATCTCGAGATCATCCGCCACATCCTGCACCCATCATCTCTTTATCCTTCCTCTTCTTCTCTTCCCTGGCATATACCCTTCCATTATTGTTCTCTCCACACTTTCGTGACGTTTCATGTGAACAAAATATTTCAATTTTCTTTGTTCTGTCGTCTTTAATAGCCAACCTTCATCAATATTCAGCTCTTGAAGAATGGATGCATTTGTTATTTTCTTTATCCAACACATGGAAAGAATATTTTATTGAATTACTAAATTGTGAAGCTCCAAGTAACATTTTCCCACAGGAAGAGGTTCTAGCATGCGAACCACAAATTGAAGAACCTACATTTGAAGAAATCCTATATGTAATCACACGACTTAAAAACAATAAGGCAACTGGGACTGATGGAATTGCTGCTGAATTTATAAAGGCAGGTGGCCATGGATTACATCTAAAGCTATACGAACTGATAATAAAAATCTGTAGGACAGAAGAATTACCCCATGACTGGAAAGAGTCATTATTGATACCTATCTTTAAGAAAGGAGACAAGTTCCAATGTGGAAATTATAGAGGAATATCACTACTGTCCACAAGCTATAAGATACTATCCGCAATATTACTAAATAGACTAAAACCATATTCAGAAGACATATTAGGTGACTACCAGGCGGGTTTTAGACAAAACAGATCAACAATAGATCAGATATTTATCTTACGACAAATAGCCGAGAAACATTGGGAATATAAAAGAGATCTCCATAACATTTTTGTGGATTCTAAAAAGGCTTATGATAGTGTCCATAGGAATAGTCTATGGAATGCTATGCAGGAATTTGGAATACCAAGGAAGTTAATCAACATGACCAGACTATGCATGGAAGATACTTATAATATAGTAACATATAAAGGCAGGAAATCAGACCCCTTCAAAATAACATCTGGCTTGAAACAGGATGATGAACTATCGCCGCTACTCTTCAATCTGGCTCTAGAGAAAGTTGTAAGGAAGATAAAGGAGGAATGTGATATTGGAGGAACATCCAAGCTGCTTGGTTATGCAAATGATATAGATATTATAGGGCAAAGTGAACAAAAGACATTGGAAATATTGACTCACTTAAAGGAAAAAGCCCAACAGATGGGGCTGGTTATCAACCAAGATAAGACAGAATATATGTTAATTTCAAGAGAAGCAACGGCTAAAAACTCTGGCCACATACAAATAGATAATATGACCATTAAAAGAACGGAAACATACAAATACCTGGGTACAATCTTCAACTGCTCCAACATCATAAGGGAAGAAATACAAACTAGAATCAACTCTGGAAATAAGATATACTATGCACTACAACATCTACTAAAATCAAAGGCGCTATCTCGTAACACCAAAATCACAATATACAAAACCCTGATCAGACCAGTTGTGCTGTATGGCTCTGAAACCTGGAGTACAACGACAGGAGACGAAGCCTTGTTACAAACCTTTGAGAACACAATTTTAAGACGCATCTTTGGACCAATTAGGGATACACAAAGTGGAGAGTTTAAAAGAAGAAGTAACAAAGACATTTATGATCTGTTTAAGTCCCCGCTAATCACTGGTATCATGAAGGCTAATAGACTACAATGGCTGGGGCATATAGAAAGAATGGAAGATAATAGGGAAACAAAACTCGCTTATACTCAGGAAATAAATGACCGTAGACCCCGAGGTAGACCAAGAAGACGGTGGAGAGATAATACATGTACAGACCTACAAGCACTTGGAATCAACGACTGGCAAGAGAAGGTCCACCAGAGAGACGAATGGAGACGGATTGTATTTGCAGCAAAGAACCTCAATGGCTCGGAAAGCTGAAGAAGAAGGTATTCTTAGAACTCGTCTATAGCATTTATATTAAAAGGAAATTATGTGCTGTTCAGCTTGTTTGGTTAGTGTTCAGGTCTCTCAGGCTTATGTTGCAATGGAAAAGATGGATGCTCTCAAACATCTAATTTTTGTAGTTATATCTGTCCCACTACTCAATTTATTTAGGTGTTTTAGTCTTTGGAGAGCAATAGGTTCATCTTGTAATTTATTTCATTGTGTCACCATTGTTGGTAACCAATGACCCAAGATATCCGACATTTTGCACCACCTCTAATTTTTCCTCATTAACACATATTTCGTTCTCCTAGTAGTTTTATCTGTATGCATTATCCTTATTTTTGCAACGTTTAGATATAAGTTGTGATTTTCACTAATCAATTAGGTTGAGGCTATTAGGTTTTCTTTACCATTCTTTGTTGCGGATAGCAATACTGTATCATCAGCATATCAAATGTCTGGTATGTTATGACCACCTATATTTAGGGCATCATATTGGTCCCTGTTTATATCATTTCTGATATTTCTCATTATATTTTCGACGTACAGATTAAACAAATAGGGGGACAGTACGCAGCCCTGAAGGACTCCTTGCTTGATGTCAAACCAATCTGATGTCTCGCCATCTATTCTAACCGCTACTTGTTGGTCTAGATAGAGCATTTTTACGAGTTGTATTCCATGTGATAGATTCGTATGCTTTCTTCTCCTCCCGCTTTAATTAGTTCAACTGGTATCTCATCACATCCTGGTAATTTACCATTCTTCAGGTTCTTTATTGCCCATGCAATTTCATTTAATGAAGGTTCAGGTTCTGTCTCTGCTGTCATTGGTTCATTTATCTCATTCATATGCTCACTGTCATTCATATCATACATTCCACTGTATAATTCATGCCATCTTTCTAGAATTTATACCTCTTTGCTTTACATTAATTTACCATATACCTACACCTCATTGCTTTACTTTAGTTTACCATATATCTACACCTCATTGCTTCACTGACTGTATTTACCATATACCTACACCTCATTGTTTTACTTGATATGCGATATATCTACACCTCATTGCTTTACTTTATATACCATATACCTACACCTCTTTTCTTTATTTTATGCATAATTTACTTACGCCTCACGGCTTCAATTTAATTATCATATACCTAGTCCTAATTTCTTCATATTATTTACCATATAACTGCGACTCATTGCTTGACTTTATTTACCACATACATTGCTCAAATAGAGATCCTTTACTCACTTAATATACATCTACTACTTGCATGGCAGATCGGATAGTATAGGATACATGTATGGATTACAAAAAACACACACACACACACACATACACACACACACGCACGCACGCACGCACGCACGCAGGCAGGCAGGTACGCACGCACGCACGCAGGCACGCACGCACACACACACACAGAGAGAGAGAGAGAGAGAGAGAGAGAGAGAGAGAGAGAGAGAGAGAGGGCTGCTTACCAATCCCAGTACATGTATTTCCCAGTACCTCCAGCGCCGACCTCAATGACCCGTTGCTTGACGTCATACGAATCAACTGTCACCTGTAACAAACAGTAACATTGGCAGGCTGATAACACTTGATGTCAAGTTTTTAGAGAGGTAAACGGGGCATATAGGATAACACATGATGTCAGGCTTTCATTGAGGTAAACGATGCATATAGGATAACATATGATGTCAGGCTTTCAGTAAGGTAAACGGGGCATATAAGTTGACACATGATGTCAGGCTTTCAGTGAGGTGACCGGTGCATATAGGATAACACATGATGTCAGGCTTTCAGTGAGATGAACGGGGGGTATAAAAGAAATCATAACGCATTTTAAAAACTGAAAACGTGTTTCATTATCATCATCAGCATCGTCGTGTAGCTTGTCATATGGCGTAAGCATTGTTGTCTTTCTACAGATCTCGGCCTGCGCTGAACATTTCTAAAACAATCAGACAAATAATGTTATACATAATGAAACATATTCTTTCATAAGGTAATAAATAACCAAGCTTTACGATGTAAATAAAGACATCCTTATTATGGTATTATACTAGTTGAAGTTTATAATATAAATAATATACCCTATGCAAATGACACATTATTGATGGCAGATAATTCAATAGACTTACAACATTTGCTGGACATTGTAGTAACAGAGTGCAAGAAAAGGACTCTCCTTGAATATCAATAAGACGGTAATAATTGTGACATAATAGAATATGGTGACACCGAAATGTGAAATAGAAATAGAAGGGAAAATTCTTAACCAAGTGGATAATTTTAAATACCTAGGGGCATTTATAACATCAGATGGAAGATGTACAACAGAGATTAAGAGCAGAATATGGCAAGCAAAAGCCGCATTTCAGAAAATGAAGAGTATCTTATTCAATAAGTGAGTGTCACTGAATGTTAGAAAGAGAGTGCTGAAATGTTATGTAGAACCAGTTTTGGTGTATGGCAGTGGATCAGGGAATGTAAATTAAAAAATTAGGAAGAAATTAAAAGCAACAGAGATGTGATTTTTAAGACGAATGTTGCGAATTCCTTGGACTGCCAGAGTAACTAACAACGATTGCCTGAAAGAGACCAATGAAACTAGAACACTATATTCAACAATAAGAAAGAGACAAACAGCTTTCTTCGGTTATGTCATGAGACGAGAGGCATTGGAGACCATCGTGACAACTGGAAAGATCGAGGGGAAGAGAGGCAGAAGCAGACCAAGAGAAATGATGCTGGATGGATTGAGACAGTGGCATGGAGGAATATCATCAGCAGAGTTGATCCAGAACACCAAAGAGATCGAGATCTGTGGACATCCATGAACGCTTATGCCACCTGGCAGAGCACTTGATGATGATGATTATTATTATGGTTTTGGTATAACGAAATGCGTACTATGGCTGATTTGTGCGGTTTTTTTTTCGGACTGAGGAATGACGGTTTCCCGAACACATACATAGTCTATATGCTAGCTGTTTGTGTTTGGGATGAGTTGAGTTGGGTTAATAACCGACATCACAACACTCGAGACGTCCCACACGTGCTATGTTGTCATCTTACACAGCCAGATAAGTGTCCCACTACTAATGTTCCAGTTTAAGTCTGGAATGTGTCCATCTGACTTTTCAACGGAGCACTGAGTGACAGTCAGATCCTCTGGTCAGTCCTTGCCGCACCTTTATCTCAGGGCTATGCTGAGTTATGTGTTCTTCTACACAATACACATGTTCCCAAAAGGTCTTGCCCACGTCTGCCTAATCAGGCACAAATGTCCCACCCAATGGTATAATCTGTCCAGCTAATCGTTTCCCAATATATCAGCGTGTACTGGTGAAAAGCTCCAATAGATGCTTTCTATCTTTAGGTTTTGAATTAAAGTATGCCACTCTGCTCGAAACTTGCATGTCTTTGCCTTCCTCAGCATTCTTTGTGAATCAGCTAACATCGCGATGTGTGTGTGCTATTTGTCATGCAGCCAGCGTTCCGCTTATGTTAATACTTTTACCTCCATTCTCAGACTAGATGTCTTGGCTAATATGCCAGGCTCTACTGCACTAAACATCTTCCAATCACCTTCAATATGAACCCTCATAGATCTCTTTCCGCAGAGCAGATCTCTCAGGCACCCTATTGTTTAAAACCCCCTGCATTACCGAAGATCGAACACAAAGCTCACCATATAAGCAACAACCTCAAGTCCAATATTAAAGCTGGGGTTATCCGTTACTTTTACAAAAAAGAAGGTTATAGTTTATTGTCGTGTATGCCATTATCCTTTTCACTGGTTTGTTTGATTTCTTTCTGAAATCATTAATTGCTTGCAAGTTACTGAGATGTCTTTTTATATAAACTCACCTCATGTAGAATCATGAACACTGAATATAATAAAGTAGTTAGCGTAATATTGAAGCTACTGCTGCCTGGTAAAGGGGCGGGGAGGGAGGATAACTCCGTGGCGAAGTTGTTAAGCCACCTGCCTCACCATTCGAAGGTTGTGGGTTCGCTTACGGAATCCGTTATATGGTTCACGAGAGTAATTTTCTAGGGTCGTAGCCAGGGCTGCGGAGTTTGTGCTCTGTGCGACCGCCTCGGCTGACTGCTCTGTGCCGAGCCAGATGGGATTAAACCCGATGCAATTACTAAAAACATGCCCCACTACTTTTATTGTATTTTTAGAATGGGGTTAGACCACTAAGAGAACATTCTAAAACAGAAGCAAGTTGCAGTTGTTGTGTTTTTGTGACATTATTAGAAGAAAACTGGAACATGTCACAACTGGAAGCATGTATGACAAGATAGGGAGAGGAAGCAACCAGATCAGATTTGGGCAGCATATAAACATGTCAATACCAAAGTCTAAGCCAGAGACATACGTGGCATGTGTTACCATCTTCCATGTGATCATAGGCCAACTGACACACGACGGGTGATCTGGTTAGTATCACACCAGCCGCCTGCACTTTCAATAACATTTCCTGGCACACTTATTAGACTGGGCAGACCAGGGAGCATTTGCCAGTTTAAGACAACCATATAAATAAATATGATTCTTTGGGAATTCGAAAACATGACCACGGAGTGGAAAGGCAAACGTGCAAGCCAATACTCTACCGCAGCGCTGGTCAACAACGGCAAAAGGGGGGAGGGGGGGGGGGGCTTAGTGGTCTCGAGGTACGGTGTCCGCCTCGGGTGCTGGAGGTCCCAGATTCAAACCCCTGTGAGGTCCGGGATTATTTCACGTAGACTTCTAGTAACAAAATTTCCTCTGGTCTATGGGTAATGAGATCGGACGCCCGTTTGTATTGTTGGGCACGTAAAAGAATCCATTGATAGTGTGAAATATAAAGAGAGTAGACTAACAGCGCTGCCCAGGCAACATTTCGAATCTACCCAAAGTATTTCAGGATCCTCGCTGGTGCTACGGAGTTCGTGCACTGAGTTGATATTCTCCGGACTCAGGTTTGAGTTAGGAGTAGAACGAAGCACTTATGGGTTACACCCGTGTGCCGTGATGTTGATCCGTCAACTAAACTAAACTAAACTAAACTAAACTAAACTGCATAGTAAAACATGGCAAATAACTGTTAACAACTAATGCAGCTAACCAACACAACGACATACGTACCCAGGGGTAGTAAAGGGCATCGACCCAGAAATCAGTGTGAACTTGCTTCAGAGCGGTGTTAAAGTCCCAGTTCGCGTCCCATGTTCCGAGTAGTTTCCAGCCACCAAGAGCAGGAAGGACCTTGGTTAAGAAAGGGATCCCTGAAATATAAATATTTATGTCATTTTATTCATTTCACCCTTGTTCTTGTTCATTGCGTTCTCCGCATGTTCTTAAATGTGGTCTTTTTTGTCTCAATTGTTTGCCCCGTTCCCTTCGTCACCATGGACAGCTCTCCTTTCATCTCACCATCCTCCTCTATCTTCTTATTCTTCTTGTTCTTTTTTGTTGTCGTTTTGTTTTGCGGTTCATTAGACCAATGTTGCGTATTTCTTGGATGTCAGAGTAACTAACGACGATTGCCTGAAAGAGACTAATGAAACTACATAATTAAATACACCAATAAGAATGATGAAACAAATGGCTTTCTTTGATCATATGATAGGTATCGAGGCATTTGAGAACATGTGGCAGCTGGGGAAAAAAATCAAGCGGAAGAGAGAAACAATGTTGGAAGAACAAAGGCGGTTACATGGAGGGATATCATCAGCAGAGTTGATCCAGAACACAAAAGACCGCGATCTGTAGAGAGATATGAACGCCTACGCCAGCTGGCAGGGCACTTGATGATGATGATGACGTATGTCCTACGTAAGATCTTACTTAATAACCATGTTTCCCATGTAGTTATAACTCTCCTTCTATCTGACATGCATAGTTAATTGAAGGAGATCGGAATGGAAGCTTTCTCTTCTGGTGGTAGCATTGTGTTTTGTTCCCGACGCCAGGCAATTGGTCATAAATGTTGACTTCTCGTTCATAAATCAATGTCAAAGTAGTGAACGTGAAATTGTATAGTTAAACACAAATATCCAATAGTGGATGATTACAACGTGCTGTAAATATATATATATTTTTTTTAAAAAAAGCATTACTTAACATATTATCTACCAAGGATATAGCCTATAAAAGGGTAAGCACTATTAATTAATTTTTAGAGTAACCTTAGAAACTAGTGTTAGATTCATTGTATGGAGGGAAATAATGCACGATAATAATTGTACTAGTGATAATATTGCTCACGATGATGATGCTGACTCGTATGTTTATACTGCCAACAACTAACCTGATGGTGATGATAACGATAACGAAACTAATGCTGTTGTTACAATTGATGATGATAGCTGTTATAATGACGATTATAACTCTAAATTTGGCAAAGTGTTGAGTCTTACCTCGATTCTTCTCTCGGGTGTACATATCGTTGCACGACTGAAAGAATTCTTTAAGTTTCCTCTCAGAAGCGTAGTCGTGCATCTGTGAGATAGGTCTCTCGAGGACATCAATGAGTCGGTCCTCGTTCTCTGTCCTGATATCGCTGAGGACACTTCTGGCACCTGCCCGTGGAGAATAAGATCACAGTCACCCCCATGGTAATTCCATTTTGTTGTTGGTTTCTATTTTGACACGCAGACACGGGTACTCACTTAAAGGAAAAAAGCTCAACAAATAGGGCTGGTTATCAACCAAGATAGAACAGAATATATGGTAATTTCAAGAGACAGAATGGCTAAAAACTCTGGCCACATACAAATAGATAATATGACCATTAAAAGAACGGAAACATACAAATACCTGGGTACAATCTTCAACTGCTCCAACATCATAAGGGAAGAAATACAAGCTAGAATTAACTCTGGAAATAAGATATACTATGCACTACAACATCTGCTAAAATCAAATGTGCTATCTCGTAACACCAAGAACAGAATATACAAAACACTGATCAGACCAGTTGTACTGTATGGCTCTGAAACCTGGAGTACAACAAAAGGAGACGAAGCCTTGTTACAAACCTTTGAGAATAAAGTCTTAAGAAGCAGTCTTTGCGCCCATTAGGGACACACACAGTGGAGAGTGGAAAAGAAGAAGCAACAAAGACATTTATGACCTGTTTAAGTCTCCGCTAATCACTGGTATCATGAATGCTAATAGACTGCAATGGCTGGGGTATATAGAAAGAATGGAAGATAATAGGGAAACAAAACTCGCTTACACTCAGGAAATAAATGACCGTAGACCCCGAGGTAGACCAGGAAGACGGTGGAGATATAATATACATACAGACCTACAAGCACTTGGAATCAGCGACTGGCAAGAGGTCAACTAGAGAGACGGATGGAGACGGCTTGTATCTGCAGCAAAGAACCTCAATGGCTAGGAATGCTGAAGGAAAAGAAGAAGATGATGAAGAAGAAGAAGAAGAAGAAGAAGAAGAAGAAGAAGAAGAAGAAGAAGAAGAAGAAGAAGAAGAAGAAGAAGAAGAAGAAGCAGAAGACGAAGAAGAAGAAGAAGAAGACACAGGTATATAGCCGGGCGTAAGTGTGTATTTGTGAGGCCGTTGGCGTACATATGTATGTGTTTGTCCGTGGGCGAACATATGTATGGGTGTGTCCGTGTGCGTACATATGTATGTGTGTGTCCGTGGGCGTACATATGTATGTCTGTGTCCGTGTGCATACATATGTATGTGTTTATCCGTGGGCGTACATATGTATGTGTTTATCCGTGGGCGTACATATGTATGTGTTTATCCGTGGGCGTACATATGTATGTGTTTATCCGTGGGCGTACATATGTATGTGTTTATCCGTGGGCGTACATATGTATGTGTTTATCCGTGGGCGTACATATGTATATGTGTGTCCGTGTGCGTGCATATGTATGTGTGTGTCCGTGGGAGTACATATGTATGTGTGTGTCCGTGGGCGTACATATGTATGTGTTTATCCGTGGGCGTACATATGTATGTGTTTGTCCGTGGGCGTACATATGTATGTGTGTGTCCGTGTGCGTACATATGTATGTGTTTGTCCGTGAGCGTACATATGTATATGTTTGTCCGTGGGTGAACATATGTATGTGTTTGTCCGTGGGCGTACATATGTATGTGTGTGTCCGTGTGCGTACATATGTATATGTTTGTCCGTGGGTGAACATATGTATGTGTTTGTCCGTGGGTGAACATATGTATGTGTTTGTCCGTGGGCGTACATATGTATGTGTGTGTCCGTGGGCGTACATATGTATGTGTTTGTCCGTGGGCGTACATATGTATGTGTGTGTCCGTGGGCGTACATATGTATGTGTTTGTCCGTGAGCGTACATATGTATGTGTGTGTCCGTGGGCGTACATATGTATGTGTGTGTCCGTGGGCGTACATATGTATGTGTGTGTCCGTGGGAGTACATATGTATGTGTGTGTCCGTGGGCGTACATATGTATGTGTGTGTCCGTGGGCGTACATATGTATGTGTGTGTCCGTGGGCGTACATATGTATGTGTGTGTCCGTGGGCGTACATATGTATGTGTGTGTCCGTGGGCGTACATATGTATGTGTGTGTCCGTGGGCGTACATATGTATGTGTGTGTCCGTGGGCGTACATATGTATGTGTGTGTCCGTGGGCGTACATATGTATGTGTGTGTCCGTGGGCGTACATATGTATGTGTGTGTCCGTGGGCGTACATATGTATGTGTGTGTCCGTGGGTGAACATATGTATGTGTTTGTCCGTGGGCGTACATATGTATGTGTGTGTCCGTGGGCGTACATATGTATGTGTGTGTGGGTGGGCGTACATATGTATGTGTGTGTCCGTGGGCGTACATATGTATGTGTGTGTCCGTGGGCGTACATATGTATGTGTGTGTCCGTGGGCGTACATATGTATGTGTTTATCCGTGGGCGTACATATGTATGTGTTTGTCCGTGGGCGTACATATGTATGTGTGTGTCCGTGGGCGTACATATGTATGTGTTTGTCCGTGAGCGTACGTATGTATGTGTTTGTCCGTGGGCGTACATATGTATGTGTGTGTCCGTGTGCGTACATATGTATGTGTTTGTCCGTGGGCGTACATATGTATGTGTGTGTCCGTGGGCGTACATATGTATGTGTGTGTCCGTGGGCGTACATATGTATGTGTGTGTCCGTGGGCGTACATATGTATGTGTGTGTCCGTGGGCGTACATATGTATGTGTTTGTCCGTGGGCGTACATATGTATGTGTGTGTCCGTGGGCGTACATATGTATATGTGTGTCCGTGTGCGTTCACATGTTTGTGTGTGTCCGTGGGCGTACATATGTATATGTGTGTCCGTGTGCGTTCATATGTATGTGTGTGTCCGTGTGCGTACATATGTATGTGTCTCTCCGTGGGCGTACACATGTATGTGTGTGTGCCCGTGGACGTACATATGTATGTGTGTGTGTGTCCGGGTGCGTACATATGTATGTGTGTGTGTGTGTGTGTCTCATCGCAACTTACGCATACAGACACATATAGTATTATGTAAACAAGTATTACAGAAAATCACCCACAATAACACATACAGCAAAACACATTACCATGGTGTCCGGTAATATAGGCACGCACTCATATGCATTACAACAGACAGACACACATACTATAATGTCTGCAGGTAGAAAGTATAGTATGTATGTATGTGAGTGGGTATACTATGTATGTTTGTGTGTGTATGTGTTAGAATAAGTGTGCAAATATATTCCTTACATCTTTATAACCTATTTAGTCGTGTATGTGTGTTTTCTTTTTACATCTTTATGTCTGTCTGCGTATTGGAATATGCATTACTCTGTGTTCTCAGTTATAATGTTTGTTGGTTGTGTGAGTGTGCAAGTGTGTGTATGTGCTGAAATGAGTGTGTGTTCATATTACTTCCATCCAATGTAATACGTATGCCTACGTGTGGATGTGTCGGAATGATTACGTAAGTATATTCTCATATAAACGAATGTGTGGATATGTCACAATAAATGTGTGTTTATATTCTCATATACGAATGTGTGCATATGTCACAATAAGTGTGTGTTTATATTCTAATATATACACCTGTGTGCATATGTCACAATAAGTGTGTGTTTATATTCTAATATATACGCCTGTGTGCATATATCACAATAAGTGTGTGTGCATATTCTAATACACCACGTATGTGTACATCTGTGTCAAGGTCTCACATAAAGTAGATATGGACATAAAGTTAGAAGGGATTTATAGAAAGGATATAACACCAATATAAGGGAAGTAAATGCAACAGCTCGAACGCCCGAACAATCTCGAGCCTTCGAGAATGATGGGTCAGTTTGCCTACTGCTCCGTTGACACAGGTGAAACCCGCCTATAGCGTGCCGGGACCATTTCCACGAGAAGCTCGAAGAGAGTTACACTCCGTGTCCGCCCGACGCACGTCGAAGGGCAGACGGTGACTGGACACCGAACACGAAGCAGGGTTTAGCTTAAGGGGGACTTGATAGACAGAAACTAAGTTGTAGTTAGAGATTGTTGATTATGAGATAGTTGATAGAGTTTTGCTGTGATGGTTATATGTATGATTGATTTGTTATGAACTCCTGTGATATTGTAACTGACTGCGAAACCCATTCTTCGCCAGATTACTGTGAATAAATTAGAGTACCAGTATCAGAATGGAGTTTGTTGCCTGTCTGAACCCGAGTTTCATTTGCCTAGGTCTTTAGGACGTTGACAATCTGTGTGCGTATCCCCATGATGTGTGAGTGTCGGCATTACCTGCATCCATTAACAGCGGCTTGACCACCTTGTAGTTGCCACAGGAGTACTGGTAGAAGTTCTCGCACGGGTCAACGCTTTTGTTCATCAACTCCAGGACACGAGCCGCGGTTTTCAGGCAACTAGCGTCTGTACAGTACGTGCTTCCTGGGAATCAAAGAACATACTAATGGTAGTGATTGTTAACTGATCAGATTACGAGTGTTTATCTACTTCAATCATATGTGACCATAGTCTCATATCATGTCTCGTCCATCGGCACAGCAGACTTTTCTTTACCTGGCTGAAAGTGTCTTTTGCCTTTATAGATAGTATTTTCTACGAGTTCAAGGTGATCCCTTGAGTAAGGTGATCCCTTGTTTCGAAAACAAACAGCAATGAAATAGAAAAACGCCGAGGTTGAGTGTCATACATCGTAACAGAGAGTAGCAACAGTACAATCCCCACGCTTGTAGTGAAATCTAAATAACCTACACCCCCCAGAAAAAAAAAAAAAAAACACATTAGAGGTCCTTGATATGGGGCGTCTTAAGGAGCTATCCACCGCTACACATAGTATCTGGCAAAGTGGGTAAAACATATATTCACAGAATCACTAGGTGGGTTAATAGCATCAACGCAATCTAGTGGAATGATGAGAAAAGTGAAGACAGGCATGCGTCGGGCAGAATTGGCAGGCTTCAATTCAAAAATCAAAGAAAGGGAGCATTTGTTGGATATCCACCCCCCCCCCCCCCCCCACACACACACTCACATCTTGCCCCAGGATATTCTAGTGTGGTGGGAAACGATCAGGTTGACAGTTGATTGGTTGTGTCTACACCCCTTATTGGAGTAAAGGGGCATGATAAGGCAGATGAAAAGTGGAATCTGAAAACGTGTGTGTAGCGCAGGAAACGCCTTGGAGAAAGTTGTACGGCAGCACTAGAGGTTTCTGGCCGACACCTAAAACGCCGTGGAAATGCCAGACGGACATATAATCAGACTGCTACTGATAGCATTAATACTGTGACTCTTCTCTGGCTGTTGCATATGAGGACGGATCACGCATGGTATTGTTCCGAGTGGTGTGATGTTGGTTCTTGACTTAATTCATCTTATCTCAACTCAACTACGCAAATACGTGAAAAACAAATTTAGCATCCAATTTCCAACATACCGTGCTAAGCTATTTTAACGCCACTAATTATTGATGCATCATTCAATGAATGCTCGAGCCGTGACCATCAATCATCTAGCTGAGCCTTTGCAATGGAGATCGCCTTCCAGGAACCGAGTCTTTCACTGTCCTTTCAAAGCCATTGTGAAGTTAATTTGACAAATATAACGTAATATCCTAGATATGATACTGTTAGTGACCAGGTGTCTTCCTTAATTAGAACACGTATAGTGTCAGTATTTTGTAAAATTCTTGGTCTGTAGCATATTAGCTTCAGAACCGTACATTTTTTAACTGATTCAATGCCAAACAAAAAAGGTAGGTTTGGACCAAACATGGTACACGATAAAATTAACAAGTATTAGAATGCAGTTATAATCTCCGTTCACTGAGCATTAAAACAGCGGATGTTACCACGAAACACAACAAATAAAACGATGACACTCGTATGGCGATACACCGTCCTTGTGTCCAAATGGGCCTCACATTTGGCTTTATATTATACTTCCGGCACAGAATCAGTTAAGGGATTGCCAAATGTTTTTGTTTCCCATCCGCTTGTTGCCGTAATCGACTGTTGACTTGAAACAGTTGACTAACAATTGAAGTTAGGTTCAGACTGCTGTAGTGTGAGGTATGCATCGTTTATTTTAAATACAACAACAACAACAACAACAACACACACACACACACACAAACTCACACACACACATACTCTTACTACATCTCTCAAAACATACACATACTCTTACTACAGCTGTGAAGACACACACATATACTCTTACACCAGCTCTCAACACACACACACACACACACACACACACACACACACACACACACACACATTCTTTTACTATAGCTCTCAACACGCACATTTTCTTACCACAGCTCTCAACAAATATTCTCTTACCACAGTTCTCAATACACACATTCTCTTACCACAGCTCTCAATACACACATTCTCTTACCACAGCTCTCAATACACACATTCTCTTACCACAGCTCTCATAACACACATTCTCTCTATCTCCCACCCTATCTTTATTAGTTCTATTTTACCACGGTGTCCAACA
The DNA here is from genome assembly GCA_963921405.1 of Cepaea hortensis. Classification (NCBI taxonomy): domain Eukaryota; kingdom Metazoa; phylum Mollusca; class Gastropoda; order Stylommatophora; family Helicidae; genus Cepaea; species Cepaea hortensis. Next base: position 30,061,627 of record OY992883.1, on the reverse strand, counting down.
GTTGTGATATATCACTTGCGTTTTCAGCTATAAATACTGTTTAATTTGCTAAACATAGATTGTAGAGAAAGTTAATATGGAAAGAACATTTTAAAAAGATAACGACAGACAAGCATGTAAACAGAAAAAAAGACCATTGGAAAAGGAAAGATGTGAATTTATGTTTGAAATTTACAACCAACAAACAAGGCTTCTATTAATAAATTGAAACATACGCAAACACATTTAAATTACTCTTGTTTTTATGAACCATTAGAAACACTTACCGACAATAGCCGCAGCATGTGACGACGATTCGTAAGGCAACTTTGCTGCGGCGTTACCGTAGAGTCCCGCTAATATAAGTACCATAACCAACAAGAGTCCAGAAACTCCTATCAAGATTAGCTCCCTTAGACCACAAGCCCATCCACTGATATTGAGCCTGCTGAGGATCGGTGTCTTGTCGTAAGATTTGAAATCATCCGCCATATTTGAACTACTTATTTCTGTGACAAATATCGATTAATCCAAAACAGTGTGGTCTTGTCATAATCCACTTCTGCTAAGGAATAAAAAAAAAACATGATTAAATAGTTTAATAAAATGTCACTAGGCTAATAAATACGGACTACGGTAGCATTGTGGATAGACGCCCGCATGTCGGTCAGATGGTCATGTATTCGAATATGTTTCGAGGTATATTGTCATGACTGACCTCGACTCCAACGACGACCCAACTTAAATGGGTGCCAAAATGTTCTGTAAAGTAAAAATGGCAGACATGTCTAAGACCACATCCACAACCGAGTCTGACTGAATTATATTGGTCTTTACAAATACTGGTCAATCACATGTATGCCTGATGCGCATTAATGATCTTTGAATTTTACTTTTTTTTTTTTTTTTTTTTGCATAGCCTATGTTTTTTACAGGACATTGCAGTCAACACCAGCATTTTTCAGCTGCTGTTGTCTTGGCACGTTGTTTACGTTCAGTAGTTTGTCATTGCTTTCTGAACGACCGCCTCGCATACCTTTCAGTAAGAAACCAACGCGTAGCGATACGCTGCGGAATCTCACGCATCTGTGTTTCGTTCTTTGGTATGCGGGATTACGAACAGCGCTATTAACGCCTTCGTCAGGGAGACGGCAAATTTTACTTTACACTACCAAAATAAATAAATACACAAACAGCAGACACATCAAAGTAAAAACGTACTGGAAGTGAAATTACGTGCATGTCCTTCAGAATACATCTCAGTTATCCCACCATATGTGGCTGTTTATGAGTTTCTAGCCAATTTTACATTTCATTAATCGGGGCTGCTTGTCACAAGACCGACACTCATGCTACTGTAAAAATATACTTCAAGCGGTCTGCTCCCAAATTGCCTGGGGCTGATTACAAACCATATTGTTATAGACCAAACGGCACTCGGTGGCTGAGGAGGCAGTATCAAACTGGTCGCCTCTACTTCCCAAGACATTCTTGGTACCCATCTTAGGCTGGGTCGACCTTGAAGCAAAGTTCATTAATAAAAAATATCTCAATTAGCCCAGCTGCGGATGGAACCTGTGATCTACTGGTTGGGAAGAGCGAGTGTCCAGTCGCTACGCCAGCGCGGCTGTTTGCAGAGTAATGAAACCTGGTATGTGAAATGTTTTGTGTAGGTCATTTACAAGGATTCATGACGCTACTTCAGTATATGTTGAACGTGTGGTTCTGAAGAATGCATCTGACGAGAAACAACGAACTATGTCAGAGGATACATTGTGATTATACTGTATATTGTTTGTGTCTGCATTGTCCCAGTTCACAATGCGAAAACAAGAAATGACAAAACAATTCAAACAAAATAAGACAAAATGTGGCATATGAAAACACGACAAACCAAGACAAGCTAAAAGAAGACACGATAAAAGAAAACAAGATGAAAGAAGACACAACCAAAGAAGAGTCAGGAAATTTTCAGATAGGACCAACACGTCATCGGTGTCATTCGCCGCCTTTAGAATCATTAACCTAAGAATTGGTTGTATATATATATATATATATATATATATATATATATATATATATATATATATATATATGTGTGTGTGTGTGTGTGTGTGTGTGTGTGTGTGTGTGTGTGTGTGTGTGTGTGTGTGTGACATGTCTGGGTTCAACAACATTGGGATGATTGCCCG
>OY992883.1:30026956-30054456 GCA_963921405.1 Cepaea hortensis | reverse complement strand
TGGTTTGGTCTATCTCGAGTTAAAAACCTGGCCACACCGGAAACGCCACTTGAAACAAAGGGACCGGGGTCCATTTTTCCTTGTAGCAGCCGGCGGTGTGAAGGCAGGCGCTGGGGCCCTGTGTAGTTTTGTGGCCAGCCCGCCTTGAGACGAGAGATGTGTGGTTTCCCATGTGTTCGTCAGTGAGCAAACTATGTCAGAAGAAAAAGCTGAGCGGCTGACTAGTTAGTGTCAGCAGGCCTGGGTTCGTGGTGGGATAGTAAATTGTGTCACAACTCTTGTTTATGTCGCGTCTTGGGGTTTATGTTGTGTAACCTATATTTTTGTAGTGCCTTATTGTCTGTGCAGTGTTGCTTGTGTCAAGGTTCTTTATTGTGTCAGTCTAACCAGCTATTGTTTGGAGCACCTGTGTTGTGGTACTTGGTGTACCCTGTTGTCTTAAGTGGTGTTGATTGGTTGGGTGTTACCCACTGTTGTTGTTTGATATATACAGTTGTCTGTTGTATCTGTAATTGAACATCCCTTATTGAATGCTTTATTCAATGTGTTTGAACACAAATTGTCACCAGAATTTGTAGCAGTTGATAAATAAAGAGCTATTTTTGTACTGTTTTTGATTCGTTTGATTAGTCTCTTTTAGTTTTTACAGTCACTATTTCTACCACAATCTAACACCTTAATCCAATGTCTGGGTCTCAAATATGACAGTCAGTCCAGAGTTGAGGCCCCTGCCTGAGATCTCGTATATCTTCTTATCTAATTACTATCCTCTTTTTTTTTGTCGGTTGAGGCGGTGTGAGGTTCTCTCTCTTTTCACTATTTTTCTTCTTTGGCCGTAACGAAGTCAGAACTACTCTTTACCTCTTAGCACCGTAGTGAAGGAAGCATCAGTCTTTATGATTGTCTCCCTTTGTCTTTTACCATCGACTACAAAATGGCGACCCCCGACGAGATATAATGGCAGCCTTTGAATTGTTCTGTTAGAATTGTTTTAATATCTAGTGATTGTTTTGTGTGATAGGTCAGTGTTTATGTTAGTGGTGTGCATTGTCTTTGAGTTGTGACATTAGAACCCAGGTTTGCTGCTGAGATCCCCCGGGCATTCCTGCACAAGAGAGGAGTCCCCTGTATGGTGAGTGGGCTCAGATAAATTGCCTCCTAGTACACTTTCACTGTATCCTATCCAGAGCAAGGATGGCTCTGTCTTCAACGTTAGGGACCGTAGTTCCCCTCCCAGTTGGTGCCCCTGACGTCACAGGGTCCACTGGTGAAGTCAGGTACATAGTTGCACCTGTGAAGATAGAAGTTCCTTGGTTTGGCCAGCAAGGTGGGCCAACTGTTGAGAAGTATGTGAGGAAGGTGAGATCTGCCTGGAGGGCTGGTGCGGTGTGCGATGAAGATAAAGTGGACATTATTTGTGAAAGTGTTGCTCCCAGTGTGTGGGCGGAACTTGAACTTAGGTCAGCTTGTAATGACCCTGAGGAGATGCTGCAGACCATTCAACAGGTGTATGGAGAGCAGCGCAGCATGGTGGAACTTGCTGCAGCTTTCTTCCAAGTGAAACAAGATGCTGGGGAATCCATCATGGATTTCTCTCACCGGGTCCACAAAGCCTTTCGTTTGGTGCTGGAAGCACAAAGAAAGAGGGGCATGGTTGCTTGGGATCCAGTGATCCTAAGAGACTGGTTTGTTGCAAAACTACATAATGTTCTCAGCAGGAGGATGGCGGAGGAGAGGATATTGCATGACCCTTCAGTGACTTTCCTTTGTGTTAGAGACTTGGCCATGAGATGGGCTGATGTGTCGTTAGCTCCAGAAGTCTGTACATACCAATATGTAGAACGTCAAGATTACAGTTCAGAGAGGTGGCCTAATGCCAGTGGTCAGTGTCAAGGGGTCCAGCAGGATGATGTGGTGGTGGAGGAACTTCGAGCTGAGCTAGGTCGGATGAGAGACTTAGCTGATTCGTTGATGCAGCCCAAGGTACAACGCAAGAGGTGCAATGTTTGTCGAAGCCGCACACACCTCCAGAACAGGTGTCCGAAGAGAGGGGTTAGTGTTATTCAGAACCCCTCTGGGGTCAATTGTAGCAAAGCATTTGCCAACGTAAGCCACCGAGACCAGCAGGGCCTTAAGCGACAACAGAGTCCGCCCCAGGTTGATCCTTCTAAAGGATCAGCCCCAGCAGTTCAGGTGGGTGCAGTGTCAACTTCTGATAGCCGGATGGTTATGCGTGGCAACCGGAGAAATTTCTTTCGCAGGAAGAGGCGGAGGAGGAGGGGACGATGGAAGTCTCCTTGTATCAGTGTGGTCGACCAGTTAGGTGTCAGAAATGTGATAGGTGGACCGTGTAGTGTGACTGGTGTGGGCCAAAATGTTCTGCATACCGATATGTCATCTCGTGACTTTGTGCAAAAGAGGATTGTGAAAGACCACCAGCAAGAACTTTTGCCCGTTAGACGTGGTTGTGAAAGATGGAGACTGTTTTCATCTGTTTAGGAAATCCAAGTCTTTTGGATTGACAGCCTTAGTGTAGTTAGTTAATTAGCAGTTATGTTTTGCTGTTTTTATGTATTATTATTGCAGGTAGATGGTGTCATGTGGTGACATGTTTTTCTTTTAGAGTACAAGAACACCAGGCAGACCAGGTGAAAGGGGTGGTTCTGTTGTTCATATGGTGTTGTCATTACCATCATGTCCAGTAAGAGAGTATATTCCAGGGTGAATTCATGAGGTGGGATATTATTGAGATAACAATGTTTTGTTGACCCTGTATGGGGTGTTCCTTTATGTTTATATCCAGGTTATAGGTGACACAGGATGGAATGTTCTTTTTAGTGTAAGGATACAGAGTGTTAGAAGCACAAACCACCCAGGTATCTCATTAGCTGCAGGAAGCTTATATTTAATCCGAAGAGACAAATGGTATTATTTTTAAATACATTTTGTGTTGAATTTACAGAGTTAAGATGAGATCACAGGTGACTTATATTTTTTTTGTTGGCATTTTGGTGATGATTTATGTGTAGATGTTAGTAATTGCTTGCTTGATTACTATTTTTTTTTATTTTTGTGGTCACTGAAAAGGAAAAAAATTTTTTTGGGACTTTGCATTAACTTTTAAAGAGATAGTTGGGGGGGGGGGGGGGTGAGGAGATATGATGGTCCATTCCTTTTGACGGGACGTCAAAAAAGTAAGGGGTTGGATATATGATAGCGCCAGACCAACGAATTTTGGTTTGGTCTATCTCGAGTTAAAAACCTGGCCACACCGGAAACGCCAATTGAAACAAAGGGACCGGGGTCCATTTTTCCTTGTAGCAGCCGGCGGTGTGAAGGCAGGCGCTGGGGACCTGTGTAGTTTTGTAGCCAGCCCGCCTTGAGACGAGAGATGTGTGGTTTCCCATGTGTTCGTCAGTGAGCAAACTATGTCAGAAGAAAAAGCTGAGCGGCTGACTAGTTAGTGTCAGCAGGCCTGGGTTCGTGGTGGGATAGTAAATTGTGTCACAACTCTTGTTTATGTCGCGTCTTGGGGTTTATGTTGTGTAACCTATATTTTTGTAGTGCCTTATTGTCTGTGCAGTGTTGCTTGTGTCAAGGTTCTTTGTTGTGTCAGTCTAACCAGCTATTGTTTGGAGCACCTGTGTTGTGGTACTTGGTGTACCCTGTTGTCTTAAGTGGTGTCTATTGGTTGGGTGTTGCCCACTGTTGTTGTTTGATATATACAGTTGTCTGTTGTATCTGTAATTGAACATCCCTTATTGAATGCTTTATTCAATGTGTTTGAACACAAATTGTCACCAGAATTTGTAGCAGTTGATAAATAAAGAGCTATTTTTGTACTGTTTTTGATTCGCTTGTTTAGTCTCTTTTAGTTTTTACAGTCACTATTTCTACCACAATCTAACACCTTAATCCAATGTCTGGGTCTCAAATATGACAGTCAGTCCAGAGTTGAGGCCCCTGCCTGAGATCTCGTATATCTTCTTATCTAATTACTATCCTCTTTTTTTTTGTCGGTTGAGGTGGTGTGAAGTTCTCTCTCTTTTCACTATTTTTCTTCTTTGGCCGTAACGAAGTCAGAACTACTCTTTACCTCTTAGCACCGTAGTGAAGGAAGCATCAGTCTTTATGATTGTCTCCCTTTGTCTTTTACCATCGACTACACAACGTTTCGATGTGGTCCAATTTTTGTCACTCATATTGCTAACACAATAATATAGTAAGCAGATATTGTGTACTACTGCTTTGATTATCCATAAAAGCGCGTTTATATTGTAAAATGTAAATTTAATATCTGGCCAACGATTTAATGACATTATTCGTAATCCCGTATATCCACGTGGGGAAAACAGCAGCTGCGAGAATCGGCAGCGGTTCGCACCGCGCTGGTAACTTACGGGAGTATGCGAGCCGGTCGATCAGAAAGCAATAGCAAACTACTGAACGCAAAACTTGCTAGTACATCAATAACAGCTGAAAAATGCTGGTGTTGACTGCAACGTCCTGTAAGATATATGTAACATTTTTAAAAAAACATTAATAAATTAACACTCCGTGGTGAAGGTGTTACGGACCTAATTCGTAATCCCGCGGAAAGCGTTTGAAACGCAGGTGCTGGCAATTTAGCAGCAGACCGCCTTGCTTTGGTTATTTTTCTTAATAATATGGGTGCCGGTCGTTCGGAAAGCAATGGCAAACTGTTTTTTATGTGCATATCCTTTTTTACAGGACAGCCAACACCAGCATGTCTGCCGCTGTGATCTCTTGGCAAGTTTACGTTCTGTAGTCTGACATTGCTTTCTGAACAACCGGCACAGATACCAAAGCGAAACCAACGCAGCTCGTCTGCTGCCAAATCGCGCGTAGCTGTGTTTCCAACGAGGGTATACAGGATTACGATTAGTCCTGTGTGTTGCCGGGGCCCATAAGGGAAGCAAAGAATAGCAACACTGTAGCCTACCATGCATGTCGTAAGAGGCGACTATAGAGGCTTGATGGTTCCGTCGCCCTGCTACTGAGTAAGTGCGTGGCGCGACACTGTGAGCTGGGGTGGTTTCGTGTGAAATGCTTTTGAATGTGCCAAAGGTTTTTTGGAACGTGATTTCATGTTCTGGGCGATGGCAGCTTGCTATGTCCCAGAGTTGACCAGTTTTTGCCTTATGCAGAAATGCATGGCTGCTGGGCTTCTGGTTGATTGCCACTGCCATCGACGATGAATTGTATTTTCGTGGAGTACTTTTGTGTTGGCATTCTGGTGACCACATTATCATTATATACAGTGAAATGTTTTTACATCTGCTCGAGGAAACATCAAGAAATGGAACAAACAACATCTAGAAATATCTAGAATGTGTAGGTGATCTAGGAAAACATCCGGATGGGAAAATGGCTGCCGCTTCCACCGAAGATGGGCTGTGTGGTTTCGTGGAGGACTTTTGTGTTGGAATTCTGGCGATGGCATTGAAAAACATCTGAAAACGGAACAGACAACATCTAGAGGTGGCCGTGAGAGTGAACATCTAGGAAACATCAGGATGGGAAAATGACTGCTGATTCCATCAGAGATGAACTGTGTGTTTCGTGGGGGACTATTCTATTGACATTTTGGCAGCAGCATTGCAGTGTACTTGTGCGGGCAGTTGTTTGTCGAGGCTCCTGTCTTTTCCACTTTTCACATTAGGCAGTGGGGAGCGATTTCTGTGATATTCACTGGCACAGGAACTGAGCATAATGGGGATGACCCGTTGCTGTGAAGTTGGAACCGCGACTAACTAACTAAGGATTACGAACCGCTTTCGCAACCTCTTTGTCACGGAGACTAATGACAATCAACTGAAAGTAAAATTACCAAGAGATCACAAACAGCAAAACAAAAAAAAATGCAGGGGCTGACTGCGACTTCCTGTAAAGGACATGCAACTAACTTTTAACTAATAAATTAATATGTATCTGTAGTTGTAACGAAGTAGCTAGATCACGTGCCTGCCTGCCCAGCAGGCACGCGTCTTCATCCCCATGTAGGCAGATTAAGATAGTTTTAAAGATTGGCTTGGGCTGTCAGGTCGATACAGCCTCAAACAATATGATATGAGAAGTAAAGGCGATCTTTGTTAGATTGATCGCATTACTTATCGATTGCCTATTGTTCCATTACAATATATATTAACACCATATACACAATGTCCGTCTCCCTGGTGTAGGATTTACACGAATTTCTCCGTAATCCCGAACACTCTCGTGAGTAACTTGACGTGCCCGAGTATCGGTAACGATTATCTCCGCGTCGGTTACTTACGGGGCATATCAGCCGGTCGCTCAGAAAGCAATGGCAGACTACTAAGCGTAATCTTGCCAAGAAATCAACAATCAGCTGAAAGATGTTGATGTTGACAGCGATGTCCTGTAAAGGATATGCAATATATATCAATATCATAATCTCCGGCGGGCCTGTTCTCGTCGGTCGCGAGATCCGCACAGTGGAAGGATGGGGGATTTGCTTGCAAATAGACAGGCAATATCCCCTGCGGTAGCTCTGGCGGGCCTATTCCCGCTGGTCGCGGGGGCCGCCTAAAGTCAGGTGGAGAGTCTGACGATAGTGCACGCTTTACACAGGTCCGGACACTTGTGATATATATATATATATATATATATATATATATATATATATATATATATATATATATATATATATATATATATATATATATATAATTGTTCAAGGCGTATAAAAGTAATTTGGAATAGTTAGTATAGTATCTGTATACTATGGCTAAAATACGAGGGAAACTCAATAAGTAAGTCACATATGGCTGCAGAAAAATAACTAAATATGATAACAACTTGAAACCATCACCATCATCATCTTCCACTTCTGCCGTCAAGCGTCGTGGGTAGGAACAAATTGTGTTCCAGCGCCCAGTGGGCGGCACTGGATAGTGTCATTCCGTGTGGTTGTACAATGTCTTTGATTTAATCAATGCATTTTCTTCTTGGACGTCCTCTTGGTCTCGTCGCAGGTGATCTTTGATGTAAGGCCAGTGATGGTAGTTGTTGGTGTTGCATTCTAACGACATGGCCAAACCACTTGATCTTCTGTCTTTCAATAAATGTGACACAGGATGTTGATCCCACAGTCTGTCTAATAACAGCATTTCTTACTCTGTCACGGATTGTTAGGTTAGCAGCTCTCCTCAGGCATCTCACCTCGAAGGTGTTGATTTTGCGAAAGTGTGATTTTGATAAAGTCCAGGTTTGAGATTGTTAGCATAGGGTTGATGTGAATATGCTGTTTATTATCTGTCAGTTTGCGGACATGTGTATATTTGGATGTTTCAGTAAGGGTGATAGTTGATATGTAAGTGCACTAGCTTTTTGACATCTGATTTCGATTTCTCTGTCCAATCTGCCATCTTCTGCGATCATACTTCCAAGATATTTGAATTCTTTAACTTGTTTCAGAGTTGTGCTATTTATTTGAATACTTAATTGGCCCGGCGATATGCTAACTTGCATTACTTCGGTGTTGGCTGTATTTATACACATACTGTATCTGCTGCAGGTTCAACTCAGATTATTAATATGATGTTGTAGTCTGCCCTCATCGCTGTAAAACAGGCACTGATCGTCTGCAATTAGAAGTTCATTTATTTCCTGTGGATCAGTTGTTTCATCTGGAGTAAAGAGTTCTAAATTTTCTGAATCGGTTCGGTCAAGACTTGCTTCTTCGGATATTCTGTCCATGTAAACATTAAATTGCAGAGGAGAGAGCACACATCCCTGTCTCACTCCTGTATATGTGTGATCATATCTGATATTCCTTCTTGTGTTCTTACTGCACTTCGGCTTGAGTGGTACATGGCTATGATGTTTTCTAGTAATTGCCCTTGTATCCCATAGTCTCAAGGATGGTCCATAATTTGTATCTGTCTACTCTATTGCATTTTCCTGATCTACAAACACAATATTCTGCTGGTCACTATATTCGATAGTTTTTCCACAAATTTGTCTAAGTGTAAATAGTGCATCACTGCAACTTTTACCTTTCCGAAAACCGAATTGTACTTTGCTTAACTGTTGTTCAACTATGGGTCTAGATCTTTGTTCCAATAGTTTTGCGTACATTTTCCCTATATGGCTCAGGAGTGATATACCTCTGTATGTTTCATACTCTCTCATATTGCCTTTCTTGTTCCATATTGGTACTATTATTGCCTGTTGCCAATCATCTGGGACTTTTCTTTCTTCCCATGCTATATTGAAAAAGTCTTGTTAGGCATTTAACTCTTGTTATCCCACAGGCCTGAATAGCTTCTGTGGTTATTCCATCTGGACCCGGCGATTGGTTTTCAGGACTTTTCTGTATAACTGCTTTGACTTCTGCAAGTATCAAATTTGGTTCTTGTTGTCAATGACTTTTAGGCACAAAAGTGAGATTTTCTATGTTATGTGTGGGGTTAAGTAGTTCTTGAAAGTATTCTGCCCACCCTGATAGTCTTTGTTGTGGATTTAATATTGGTATACCTCTGTTGCTGTTTATGATGGTGGTTGGGTTGTAACATGCATTTCTGTTTCTCATTGTATTGACACGTTTATAAAATTCTCTTGGGCAGTCTTTGCTAAGGGTCGCCATCTGTTCACCGTAGATTCTCCAGGATTCATCTTTAGATGTTCTAATTGTTCGTTTGGCATTTCGTCGTGCAATTCTATAAGAAATTTAGCCCCTAGCAATTTCCATCTTTTTGGTCCACTGAAAACCCACCTTGGCGGGAGACATTTCGCGAATGACGCCGAAGTTGAATGTGAAGTGAAAACGTGGTTTAGAAAACAGAGCACGCAGTTCTATGCATCCGGTTTGGGAGGACCGATAAAACAATGGGATAAGTGTATCAATGCTGGTGGAAATTATGTTGAGAAATAAAGGGACAATACATGTATAAACATAACCTGGTTTCAAGTTGTTATCATATTTAGTTATTTTTCTACATAAATTTGGGACTTACGTATACTCTTCACCTCACATTTTCAAATTTAATAATAATTATATATTATGTTGTGCATAATTAATAACATTATACTTCACACTTTCTCATGTACATGTGTTACCTTATACCGAAATATAAACACACCATGAACACAAGATCTGCTCTCGCCAGCAATTGACAGTAGTTATCACTCAGTATCACACACACAAATGTTACACACTCAACAAGTCTCAGCCAGTATGGCTTATTTCAGACTCTCGCTTCGTGACATGCATAGAAGGTATCAATTAATGACTTCACTAAGCACAACCGTTAACTAGGCGTCAGTCCGTGCCATTCTCCAATTGGTATTTACAAATCCATTTGACAATATTGTCACAGGGTGACTACTCCCGCCCCTTTCCTTCACCTTGTTATCTGAGCGAGATATGACTTGGGGCCGTTAGTGTCAGTGGCATGAGGGCGGTAAGAAATGGTCACGCATTCAGAATATCACAATGGATTGAGTACCAAAGACATTCATTCACACGTTGCAACGAATCACATCTGTTTGGGCTTTTCCATAGATTACGCATCATCTTCTTCACAAAGCAGATCTTTTGCAGAACTTTGCACTCATCATAGCCTAGCGTAGAAGAGTCTTAACGTTGTGTTATTTCCCTGGCTCATGCATGTTCACGTCCGAATGTGTCTACAACGTCCTTTGTACAACCGCCTGCTGGTGGCACCCCTCCTGAGCCTACAGTAACGATGGCTTTCACCACAGTTCTATCCAATCTAGACTGGCGTTTAGTATGGCCAACCTATTTTTATAAAAAGCTGTTTACGAGCTAGTTTACTTCTTCGCAGAATGTTTCAATAGAACACTAGCCTAGAACATTGTATTTATTTGAGATGCCGATTTTCTGCGCATGTTGTTTTCTCAGGGAGGAGTGGCTGGTCGAGTGGCTAGAACGCCGGATTATCCTTCGGGAGACCGGGGTTTGAATCCTCGGTAAGGTGTGGGATTTATTTCTGTCGAGGGCAAAAAGAAGATCCTAACCTGCACAGTTCGCGGCGACTGCATTAGCCAGGCGGCCTGAATTCCCCAGGCTCAAAGACCCTTCCACCCCCCTCTCCTGACATACACCACAAGGTACTGTATTGGCAGTAAATGACAGTGGCACTTGTTGACAGTGACAGTTCTTTTCACCTACCGATCTTCACTAGCCGTGTGTGTGTGTGTGTGTGTGTGTGTGTGTGTGTGTGTTTGTGTGTGTGTGTGTTTTACCTTTCATCTAACATTAATTAGTAATTAAACATGTAGCTACCTATCAATAGGCTGACTAATTCCACCATCCTTTGAGGTCAAAAGGCATATGCGAAGAAAGAGATGTGGACACGTGTGATTAGTGGGTCTGGAATTTCGTATTCTCCTCATATCGAGTTTTCTATATAACAGCATTATTTAGATCTTGGTAATTAATTTAGGTAACAATTTGTAGTACGACCAAGAGAAGCACGATGTCTCTAAATTTTGTCTAATACCCTAAAGAGACACGGCATTTCTCGATTTTACCATCGTACTTCTATTACCTCAACAACACAATAAATAAATATAAATAAATAAATAAGTAAATAAACAAATAAATAAATAAATAAATAAATAAAACAGGAAGTCTTTAGATGTCATCATTATCATAAAGTATCATGCAAGCTGGCGTAGGCGTTCATGTCTGTCCACATATCTCGGTCTTTGGTGTTCTGGATCAACTCTGCTGATGCTATTCCTTCATGCCACCGTCTCAATCAATCCAGCATAATTTCTCTTGGTCGACCTCTGCCTCTCTTTCCCTCGATCTTTCCAGTCGTCACAATGTTCTCGAATGCCTCTCTTCTCATCACATGACCAAATAAAGCGTTTGTCTCTTTCTTATTGTTGTATGTCATGTTCTAGTTTCTCTGACCTCTCTCGGGCAATCGTCGTTCGTTACTCTTCTGTGACACCTTCGCCGCGGTGTCGGCTATAGTGTTATACTTTTCCCTATTTTAACTTTCTCTCACATGGGCGTCCCCCCATACCACCCCCTCCCGTCCCCACAGGGTAGCTTAGCCAATCCCTGAGCTTCTGGCGTTATTGACCTTTAGTCCTTTGACCACCTGAACCACACATTCGGGTAATTCCATCCACTGATAATCGCTCAAGACATATTCAACCAAAGAAGTATACAGATCTTCTTCTTCTTCAGCGTTCCGAGCCATTGAGGTTCTTTGCTGCAAATACAATCCGTCTCCATTCGTCTCTCTGGTGGACCTTCTCTTGCCAGTCGTTGATTCCAAGTGCTTGTAGGTCTGTACATGTATTATCTCTCCACCGTCTTCTTGGTCTACCTCGGGGTCTACGGTCATTTATTTCCTGAGTGTAAGCGAGTTTTGTTTCCCTATTATCTTCCATTCTTTCTATATGCCCCAGCCATTGTAGTCTATTAGCCTGCATGATACCAGTAAGTATACAGATAATCAACCTTAATATTTTCATGTAGTGTTTTTCGTGTAGTTGTGTGTCGGTCTGTGTTTGTTTGTTCTGTGCTTAAGAAGGCTTTAGCCGCAAAGTCCATTTCGTTTCTTGTAATAGTGTTCTAGTAAAGCTCACAATCTACTTCTCGGTGTTTGGTGATTCATTCATTGCCGTGTTAGTTACTCTGGCAGTCCAAGTAATTAGCAACATTCGTCTTAGGAACCACATTTCTGTTACTTTCAAGCTCTTCCTAATTTTTTGATTTACATTTCAAGATCCACTGCCATACAGCAAAACCGTTCCTAAATAGTACTTCAGCAATCTCTTTCTTACATTCAATGATAGTGACTTATTGCATACAAAACTTTTCATTTTCTGAAATGCAGCTTTTGCTTGCCCTATGCTGCTCTTTATCTCTGTTGTCCACCTTCCGTCAGATGTTACAAATGCCTCTAGGTATTTAAAATTATCCACTTGGTTAAGAATTGTCCCTTTTATTTCCAATTCACAATTTGGATTTACATTTTTCTTTGATATCACCATTGTTAAATTGTCTTGATAATGAAGGAGATTACTTTCCCTGCACTCTCCGTTACTAAAATGTCTAACAATTGTTGTAGATCTGTTGCATTATCCACCACCAATACTGTGTCATCTGCATATCATATATTGTTTATATGATAACGTCCGATTAGTACTCCCGGTTTCTTGTTTATTTCACTCATTATTACTTCGCCATAGAGGGAGAACAGATCCGGTGACAAAACACATACCTGACGTACTCCTCCTTTATTTGTACATAATTGCTCTCTTTGTTTCCCATTTTAATTCCTGCTACTTGGTTACAGTAAATAATTTTTTTTTATTATTCTGCGATCTTTCCCATTAATGTTGATATATTCCAATATTTTAATAAGTTACTTTCTATTAGTGTTCGGTATGTACATATTGCATTGTTTGTACCCATTCCTTCCACAAATCGTATATGTACTTCACCATTTTCAATTATTTTTTTCTTCCTTGTTCTTCGCATTATAATTCTGAGTAGAAGCTTAGTGACATGGTTCACAAAGTTTATTGTACGAAAGTCTTTTCATTTAGTTGCCCGTGGTCTTTGTGGTATAGCTAAATTACATATTTCAGCATAAAACTTGGTAAATACCCACTGCTGTTAATATCATTCATAGTTTTGTTTCCTATATCTACTCAAAATGCTCCCAGTAGTTCTAATTCTCCTATTGTGATTCCATCTGGCAAAGATTTTTATTTTTTCTTCATATGTTTGACAGCGTTAGCGACTTCATATCTTAGAATATGTGAACCTTCTAAGTTACTTTATTCTGTTATTTCTTCCCTTTCCCCTTCAAGTAATTCTCTTATATACTCATTCCAACTCTTCATTATAGCCTCTTCCGCCAATAATATCTTTCCTGTTTTTGATTTCAAACACTCAATATTTACTCTTATTTTTCTTCCCGTGAGGTCACTGATTTGTCTGTGCATATTTGTTGTATCATTAATAGAATTTAATACAATTTTCTGCACTACTCGTTTGGTAACTTTCTTTTGACTTCACTCATGCATCTATTGCTTCTTTATTTATCTTATCATACTCTTATTTGTCATTCTTACGATGTTTACTTTAGTCCATCAACCTGAATATTTCTTCAGTCATCCATTGTTTATAAGCTTTTAGGCTTATCTCCGGTGGTATGTTATTGCCTGTTTGAGTAATGGGGTCCTTTAATATTTCCCATTGTTCATGTATACACTGTATTTTAGCTATAGCAATGCACGCAGTTTTCACAGTCACTCTGTGAAGATCTTGAATTTGTTTATCTGCTTTCAGAACATATTTATTAAGTATCATATTCTTAATAACCTTATTCCTCTCTCCAACTTTATTTTCATAGTGGTTGATGATCACTATTATGATCAACATCAGGCATTGTCTTAACTAATTAACACATTTCTAAACCTTTTATTAATAGGTATGTAGTCAATTTGCCTAAATATTTTCTTATGAGGGCTTTTCCATGTGTAAAGTCGTCTTCTATGGTGTTTAAATTAAGAGTTTACAGTTATCATATCATTTATATTTGCCGATTCTATTAGTTTCTCTCCCCTTTCATTTCGCGTACCTAAACCATAAGTCCCCACTGCATCCTGCATTTTTCACGTTCCAACTTTTGCATTAACATCTCCTAGTATTATTTTTATGTCTTGTGATTTAATTTGAGACATCGCCATTTCTACTTCATCTTAAAAGTGTTATATTTCTACATCACAACTATTTGCTGTCGGTGCGTATACTTGTCTAATATTTATATTTGTTGGTTAGCCTTTCGTTTTGACCATAATAAATCTCTTTGAAATACACCAGTAACCATTAATTGACTTCGACGATTGTTTATCAAATAGTAGTCCAACTCGTTTCTTGTGTGTATCCCCTCCAGAATAAATTATGGTGTTTGTCGGTTATAATTTTTTTCCCGATTCCTTCCATTTCATCTCATTTATGCCTAGATTATTCATTGTCACGCTTTCCATTTCTCTTATCACATTGTTCAACTTTCTCAACTCATTTAATGTTCTAACATTCCATTTGCCTATTTTAAATGCATTTTCCATTGCAAAATTATTGGGTATAATGTTGCCATTAGTAGCTGGATGACGGTCTGGTGTCACCTGTGGCTCATGACTGTCCCTACCGGACGAGGATGTCCTAACACAGCCATGAACGTCGTTCACTGCCTCTGATAAGTGACTATCACTTGTGTGATCCTTTAAGACAACCAGCTTAGACACTAGCCTAGAGATGTTGAACAATGTATGTACTTTGTGTGCTAACTGCCGTGAAGTTCATACCGATACCTGAAGAGGTCAGGTCATGTCCAATTTGTTACAGTAATCTTCAGACTGCGGTCGTTATCACGAATCTTCTATGTAATTTTACATGGGGCGTTGGTAACAAGCACTCGTTTTGTTTTGGCCTGTTTTTTTTTTTCTGTAATACTTGATGTTTACTTAAATTATGATAAAGTTAAAGTTAGTTGCATATCGTTTAAAGGACGTTGAATCAATCCCATGATATTGTGGCTGTATGTGATTTCTTGGCAAGTTTACATTCAGCTGTCTGCAATTGCTTTCTGAACGACCGGCCCTCATATTATTGGACGAAAACCAATGCAATGCGATCTGCTTCCAAATCACACACGTGTTTCAAAAGTGATGTGATGGATTACGAATTGCGTTCGTAATCCCTCTGCCACAACGCCTGTTATTTAAATTTCAGCAACGCTGTATTAATGTGTTGTTATGTAAGCAACTGTCGGCTTTAGTCACACAGTTAGTTTTGTCTCTTAAATATGAGAACCAAATTCAACGTTGTGAATCCTTTCATAGAAGGGTAATCTCGTGCCATAAACTACCGGCTTGGTCTGAAGTGTTAGCCTGTCGTATGTACTTTATCACCACCATCATCATGTAGATGACCATCATCTGCCTTGTCAAATATCACAGATGTGCATAAATGTGCATGATTTACGTCAAGTATTTTGTCATTGCTTTCTGAGCGATCATCACTCATACCATTGCATGAGACACAACGGAAAGCTGTCTGTTGCCAAATCGCCCGCAACCTGTGTTTCGAACGTGGTATGCGTAATTACGAATTGCTTCTGCAACTCCTTCGCCACAGGGCAGACATAGATAAAAGCATAGAAGCTGTAAGTATTCTAAGTGTAAATCTGTTCATTGGATAAAATCTCTGAGTACACATGTGTACGTGAATTCCAAGGTGAAACTGCTCGTTGTCGATAGGTCTACAATAACATTCCTAGACATGGATAACGCAGTTAGAAGCTCACATCTGTAGTGACGACTCCATTGGGATGTGGTTGGAGTCTGTTGATGATAAAATATAAGCGGCGTTCACGACTCCAAACTTTCAATCCCACTGGATAATATGAATGGTCATTATCATCATTATTGATGGATAAACACAATCAATACTACATTGGCGCTTAATATGGACAACCTCTTTCAGTTTAAGCGCATGATGCTGGTTACGAGCCAGTTTTTCTAGATGTTAGGATCTTAAAGGAAGTCTGTTTTTTACGTCTTTTTCTTCTTCCTGATCAACAATGTTCTAAGAATGTGCCTGTAACAAGCTTGTTCAAGACCTCTGATGTTTCGCATCTTTAGTAATAGGGAAATGACCTATGTCTCATATCCGTATGTTGCTACTGAGAAGACGTAGGTCTTAACAAATTTACTTTTATGTCTGGCATATTTCTCTGCATCTCGTCAGGTACATACTGCAGAATTATATCATATGAAGTGAATAGCTGAATCATATTTTAGATGAAATATAACACAATCATTCTCTGATACTTGTTGAATTTGGAGCAATGCTATTCCCACTGTAATCGCACAGTGACACCTTTCTGTCAATACATTACGGGATTCAGATGCCTGCTTGCTAGTATTATGTTACAGATTCTTAAAACTGCATTACCTATGCTTATCCTAGCTGGATGTGACGAAAGATATGTAAAGGTAAATATTGCAGTGTGGAAAATAACAATTATAATGGATCACAATCCTAGGCATTACAAATACAGGTTAGAAGGACAATCCAAATTTGATTTGCTTTACAGTGCGTCCCCTTGTTTCTGTGCATGAAACGTGCGTGTTTTTACGCCAAGGGAGGGGGCGGAGATAGAGGCTAAAAATCTGGAAAACACATTCGAGGTTACAGGGGTCAGATAAGAGGTATGCGGATGTAAGGTAAGAGAGGTGGAGTAAGGAATTCCAAGACAATGGTGGAGCCCCAAGCACAATGGATTGCTATATCACGGAGATGTCAGTCCACTAGGGGGCAAAGAGAAACGAGAGAGAATAGACAAAGGAATACCCCAGAAATGTTATTTTGGGGGAAGTTGAAATTGGGCTCAAGGGTGAAACAGTTGTTCATGGGGGTTCCCTAAGAGACTGAATATGGAGTGAAGGAAACGATGGGTCGTGGCATTCAGCGGCATTCAGTCTGGGTCTAAGTGAAGGAGACATAGCCAGGCAGTTAAGTTCTGGGGCTAAGTTAGGAAAACTTAGCCAGGAGAGTTGAGTTTGTGGGCTACGTCAAGGAAACTAGTGTTTAGGCTAAGGAGGGAAACTTAGCCAGGCATTCAGTTGTGATCGGATACGGGAAAGTGTCCGGTGCGACTAGTTATGTCACAAGGCCGATCGAAGGCAGTGTTGGGTATTTACATGTTCTAATATGATTCCTGCCGGTCTCTCTGGCTGTGGGGTTACAACACTTTCTCTCTGTAATCCCGTTTATCACGCAGAGTCTCGTAGCGGAGCGAGAGCTGAGGCGGTTCGACCCCCGCTCGTGACTTGCGGGATACTGAGCCGGCTGCTCAGAAAGCAATGGCAACCTACTGAGCGTAATCTTGCCAAGAGATCAACATACAGCTGAAAGATGCTGGTGTTGACAGCTAAGTCCTGTAAAGGATATGCTTTAAAAAAAAATGCTTTCATCATGTCTCTCCATAGTCAATAAAGTTGTTTGCGCGAAAACTAGTGTTATCCAGTGCCTAATAGTTGTTCATAAGTATACATGCAGAGTACATATACAGACATACTTCTGGACATAACCATAGCCAATTCTATATGTCAGCAGAATAGTGACAGTGCTCTATGGTGTCTGCCTCCTGTCGCTTTTAGGCTTTTAACACACCAGTTCTAGCACAGCCAGGTAGCATAGTGACTAGACACTCGCCTGATAACCCTGTTGTCATGGGTTAGAATCATCATTAGGTGGATATGTAAAATTGATCCATCCTAAATTAGCTACCAGGAAATGTTTTGTGAAATAAAGGCTGTGGATTTGATACCGGCAATATTCCCATCTAGTGATCTATAAAAACGTGTGTCTAGCACCAAATACTCAATGTGCCTTCAGATGTGTGAAAGGATTATTGATCTACCTACATTAACACCGGTCTCTGTGGCTAAGGGCTTGCGAACGCGGTTTGTGAGCCCGTATACCCGGGTTCGAAACACGGCGGTGCTGGTTTTTTTCGAAAAAGGTATAGGGGCCGGTCGTTCAGAAAGCAATGGCAAACTAATGAATATAACACTTGCCTAGTACATCAACAGCAGCTGAAAATGCTGGTGTTGACTGCAACGTCCCCTAAGGGATACGCAACAAAATTTTATTTATTTTACATTAACACAGCCATCACACAACCAACACAGAACTGGTGTCGTGAGCCGCTACTGGCTGCGGGGTTTACTGAGGAGGAGATTCGAGCACATATGGACTGAATGGTTCGATGTGCAATGAGGATGATCTGTCGACTAACTAACTAACTAACTAACTAACTAACTAACTAACTAACTAACTAACTAACTAACTAACTAACTAACTGATTAACTGACTGACTGCCTGACTGACTGACTGCCAGACTGGCTGACTCACTGACTAACTAACTAACTAACTAACTAGCTAGCTAACTAACTAACTTAGTAACTAACTAAATAACACTGCCATTCTTCAGTACACATGACACCTGTGTAATTCAGCAATTTATTTGGTATACTGTGTTTAGCAGTAACACAGGCAACGATCAAGAACACATTTGTTTTAGCACACATATGTAAACATATATACACGCTTGTAGAACAATTAGATAGGACACGTGTATAACAACAAAACACATATAAAACATAATTTGAACAAGCTCGTTATTATAAATGCAAAAAATAGCATATGTAAGCGGCCGAAAAAACAATGCATCGTCGCTGTAAGCATTTGCCAGTGACAAAATAAATGTTTTTGTACAAATGGGGACAATGTCATATCTCCGTAGCAGCACATACAATTGGAAATCAATTTCTTTACAGCGACTCCTTGACTTCGTGACGGAAAAAGACCACTACTAGCGGGACTTTTACATATACATGGTGTATTTTTAATGACTGTGGGGTTTTTGAAAATAGTGCCGTTCTAAGTTTTGTATTTACCTTTCATGTTGCATGAGTTCACAGATGGTAAATACAAAACTTGGAACGACAATATGTTCAAAAACCCCACAATAATTAAAAATGTACCCTGTACATCGATAGTTCGTGAATCGCTTGTCAGTTAAGGTTTTTTTTTCCTTCTGTTTTCTTTTTCCTTCGTTCTCACGTATTAACCCTATCGGGTACAAGTGTGAAATAGTTGCGTGATCCCCTAAGAGCTAGTATTTTGCTTGCAGGATTTACCTCTTCATTTGTTTCCGATGGATTTACCTCTTGCCCAGCCACCACTTCCCTCCTCTATTTGCCTCTTGTCCTTCCACTCTCCTCATGCATCACCATTTGCCTCTTGCCCTGTTCCTGTTGTATTTTCAGTTATTGTTCTCGCTGTATTTGCATCTTGAATGTTTCAGCAGCAGTTTCCTCCCACTATATTCCAGGTGGGTCTTTCGTGTGCTCTGTTCCCGCTATATTTATCTCTTTCTCTGCTCCAGCCGTATTTGTCTCTTGATCTGTTCCCGCTGTATTTGTCTTGTTCTCTGTTCCCGCTGTATTTGTCTCGTTCTCTGTTCCCGCTGTATTTGTCTCGTTCTCTGTTCCGGCTACATTTATCTCTTTCTCTGTTCCAGCTGTATTTGTCTCTTGCTCTGTTCCCGCTGTATTTGTCTCTTTCTCTGTTCCTGCTGTTTTTGTCTTGTTCTCTGTTCCCGCTGTATTTGTCTCGTTCTCTGTTCCGGCTACATTTATCTCTTTCTCTGTTCCAGCTGTATTTATCTCTTTCTCTGTTCCCGCTGTATTTGTCTCTTTCTCTGTTCCTGCTGTTTTTGTCTTGTTCTCTGTTCCCGCTGTATTTGTCTCGTTCTCTGTTCCGGCTACATTTATCTCTTTCTCTGTTCCAGCTGTATTTGTCTCTTGCTCTGTTCCCGCTGTATTTGTCTCGTTCTCTGTTCCAGCTGTATTTGTCTCGATCTCTGTTCCCGCTGTATTTGTCTCGTTCTCTGTTCCCGCTGTATTTGTCGCGTTCTCTGTTCCCGCTGTATTTGTCTCGTTCACTGTTCCCGCTGTATTTGTCTTGTTCTCTGTTCTCGCTGTATTTGTCTTGTTCTCTGATTCCGCTGTATTTATCTCTTTCTCTGCTCCAGCTGTATTTGTCTCTTGCTCTGTTCCCGCTGTATTTGTCTCTTGCTCTGTTTTTGCTGTATTTACCTTTTGTTCTGTTTCATCATGGGGCTGACTGTGACGTCCTGTAATGGATATGCAACTATCTAACTTTCTATTCCATCTGTATCTGTCTCTTGCTATTTTCCCGCTGTATTTATCTCTTGTTCTGTTCCATTTGTATTTACCTCTCGCTCTGTTCCCGCTGTATTTATCTCTTGTTCTGTTCCGGCTGTATTTATCTCTTGTTCTGTTCTATTTGTATTTACCTCTTGCTCTGTTCCCGCTGTATTTATTTCTTGTTCTGTTCCATTTGTATTTACCTCTTGCTCTGTTCCCGCTGTATTTATTTCTTGTTCTGTTCCATTTGTATTTACTCCTTGCTCTGTTCCCGCTGTATTTATTTCTTGTTCTGTTCCATTTGTAGTTACCTCTTGCTCTGTTCCATGTGTATTTTTATCTTGCTCTATTACAAGGGTATTTATCTATTCCTCTATTCCCGATGTATTTATTTCTTGCTCATTTCTATCTGAGGTTGAATACGACGTCAAGCAAATGATATGAAACTAACTAACTTTCTATTCCATCTGCATTGATCTCTTACCCTGTTCCAGCTGTACTGGTCTCTTACTGTTCCTGCTATATTTATCTCTTGCTCTGTTCCCGCTGTATTTATCTCTTGTTCTGTTCCCGCTATCTGATCTCTTACTCTGTCCCCGCTGTATTTATATTTTACTCTGTTTCCGTTATTTTTATCTCTTGCTCTGTTCTCGCTGTATTTATTTATTGATGTGTTTCATCTTGGGTTGACTGCGACGTCCTGTAAAGGATATGCTACTAACTAACTTTCTGTTCCATCTATATTGATCTTTTACCATGTTCCCACTGTATTGATCTCTTACTCTGTTTTCAGTGTATTGCCTAGCTCTCTTGCCCACGGGCCCCTAGTAACGCGTTTCAATTCCCAGCGAAGAAGATATTTAGAAATTGAACTGTTCTCCCATGTTACCAGAATCTAACTTAGGTACTACGAAAATGACATGGGAAGTAACCGCGTAACATTGACCACACCACCCAACACGTGCTCTTCGGTCAAATAAAATATAAGTTACAGAATATGTTCAATAGTCATCAAGAATTGTGAAATTATCATCTTCTACAAGTCACTTGTAGCAATCTGTGTGTTACTACATGGAGAACAGTTTTAGTGAAAGTTGATCTGAAACAACGAGATTCACATGACGAATATCGAGCATGACTAGAAATGTATTCTGAACATTGAGATTGCGAAAACTGGGGTTATGATTGCAAACACTAAGAGTGAAGACACGGCTTTCAATATGCAGACATGATAGGATTCTCTGAAGGCGCAATAGATTGTCATGTATGAAGAATGCAGTAAAGTGCTTCAACGGTGCAGTACACCGTTTGTGCTGTTGTACTCATACCAGGTTATATTCGGAATATTTATATAAAGAACGTAAGACTAATGGGTACAGTAACTTTATTTTGATATTCGCATTTTTAGGGGGTCTTTGGAACCGAATTCGTTTTGTTTTCTAACCCACAATATATTTTTTTGTTCATCCAACCCACATTATCTCTTTTTCCCCAACGAACAATATCTCTTTTCCCCCACGAACAATACCTCTTATTTTCCTGCTGTCTCTAAGACATCATTTTAAATCTGGTCAAAATGTGAAAAAGAAAAACAATGAAATGGACTGAAGGCTGACCAAAAAGCACGCATCAACCCGTAGTCAGAATTGACTGAATGAGCTGATTACTTCTACTGCTGCTACTGCTGCTACTGCCGATGCCGCCACCACCACCAGCACTACTACTACGATAGTTATTATTATTTCTATCTATGTAAATGCTAACTGAAACACACAACGATTATACTCTACATCTACAACCATGTATGCTACACCATATGAAAACCGACTCCACCACACTATAACTATACTCTACATCTACAACCATGTATGCTACACCATATGAAAACCGACTCCACCACACTATAACTATACTCTACATCTACAACCATGTATGCTACACCATATGAAAACCGACTACACCACACTATAACTATACTCTACATCTACAACCATGTATGCTACACCAAATGAAAACCGACTCCACCACACTATAACTATACTCTACATCAACAGCCATGAATACTACACCACATAACATCCGACACGACTCAGTGTCGCTAGGATGACTTCCCTTGGCTAGCTAGGATTACTTCCCTTCGCTAGCTAGCATAATCAGTCCTAAATAGGTGGAGCCACTGTCGTAGTTGACCATGCTTGGCTTGGATGCCTCTACTTGTATGTAGTCCTCTTCTTTCAAGTTGAACACGCCACCTAGGATAAGAGTTAAACATGTGAGTACGCTTATTGATGATATAATTCAACCGTTTCGTTAACACAAAACATTATGTACAGAACACAAATAAATAAGTCCCTTGGCGGGAAACTGCTGTAGTTAGATGAAGTGTTAGGACAATCACATCTTTGTAGGCCTGACTGCGAGGAGGACTACGAGGCCGGACATGTGATCTATAGCAAACAGCGCGAGCTGAACTTGAACCTGTGACCGACCATGCTCATGCTTATTAGTCTGGTGTTTAGTTTTTGTTTTTAGTTTAGTCGATGGATCAACATCACGGCACACGGGTGTAACCCATAAGTGCTCTGTTCTCCTCCTAACTCAAACCTGAGTCTGGAGAAACTCAGCTCAGTGCACTAACTCCGTAGCATCGGCGAGGATCCTGAAATACTTTGGGTAGATTTTTAACTCAAAATTTTGATCTGGCAGTTCCGTTAAACTACTCTTTTTCGATTTCCAACTGCCAAGGGATTATTTTACGTGCGCAACAACACACGGGCGTCCGATCTCACTACCCAGAGACCAAGGGAAATTTTATTACTAGAAGTCCACGCGGAAAAAAAATCCCGGTCCTCACCGGGGCCTCACCGGGGCCTGAACCCGGGACCTGAACCCTGGACCTCCAGCACTCGAGGCGGACACCATACCTCGAGACCTATGTAGTCTGATGTTTGTAGATAAAGAATGACATGACCATCCATTTCATCCACTGGGGTTGAAAGGTTGGAGCCGTGAGTTCTAAGATGGTCGGCAAGGCTTATTTCGGTCTTTGGCAGCAGTCTTCCAGGTGTCGTGATGAATTCCAACAGCTTTCAGTGAGATCTTCATAGTGTCTTTAAAGCGTTTCCCTCTGACCGTCTTGTGAGCATTTACCACAACGCAGCTCACCGTAAAATATAAATATATAAAATAATATAAAATAATCGTTTATGGAGCCACAGATCTAGCATACCTAGATTCCTAAAGATACACCAACAAGCATTAACAATAATAATAATAAATTATACAATTTAGCAAAATTGACGAGTTTCGTTGGACGAGTGTCTTCAGTGTTCGTCGTTTCATTAAGTGCGGGATGGATTGACCGACTATTCCTCCGTGCAATCAATCCTACACAATCTGATGACTCTACCACATTACCGACCCACAGCAGGAAACTATTTCATGACAAATTAATTTTTATATTTAATTAAGTAATTTTTTTCTTGAGAAGTTGGCCATCTAGACACTACAAGTCCAATATCTGAATTGACGAGTTCGTACACACCTTTCCTTTTATTGTCCAGGTATATCAGGCGCACTAGGGTTAGAATTAAATTAAGAGAACACAGATTAAGGTCACCGTCACGAGGTGAGAGATTCACAATAGAACATTCGAGTAAATGGGAACATCTTGAGTAACAGGGAAGAGAAGAACCATTTCCATCTCATATGCCAAGTCCTAAAATTATATATATTATATATATATATATATATATATATATATATATATATATATATATATATATATATATATATATATATATTAGTTTCGAGACCTGATACTTCATACAAGAGACAACATTGCAGTTATAGACATATTTCAAGCGAAAGAAAGAAGAAAAAGAAGAATATAGTGTAACATGGATGTAGACCATACAATGTAACAAACCTATAGCTTATTTAATGTAATATGGCTATAGCTTCCATAACGTAACATGTAATGTTGCACTGCGCATTGGTTCCTGGACTTCTGACAATTGTACTATTACACCTGGGTTGCCGCAGGGATCTGCCTCGTCCCCAGAGCTCTTTAAGGTCTATACCAGCAAAATCGCAGCTATTGAGACAACAGGTGTGGGTAGAATCTTGACATTTGCAGATAATGTGCTGGTGTACAGACAGGGCCAGTTTGGCGAAAGACTTACAGGGTGCAGTAAATAGGGTCGCAGAGTGGTGCAGAGACGCAGGTGCCTTATACACCCTAACAATGCATCGGTTGTTTGGTACTCCCTGGATATCCGGATCGTCAAGGCAGATGTCCCAGATATTATGTTGAATGGATGTCCTCTTAGTCGAGAAAGTAAATTGAAGTACTTGGGTATAACCTTTGACAGGTGGTTGTCTTTTAATGATCATGTGGAGGCTTTGGCAGTGAAGGCTGGTAGGGGACTTAATGCATTGAGGACTATAGCAGCAACCGGGGTAGTCCAGAGGATACTGTACAGGATTTTTCAGCAGTTAATTATTTATGTCACTGAGTATGGTTTGGGGCTGCTGACAGTATCAAAGAGCCAGCTTGAAAGGTTGGAGCGCATACAGAATGCTGCCATGCAGTTAATCCTGGGATGCACAAAGGACACACCAATTATATGCATGAGGCACATCCTGGCGCTACCAACAATGACGAATAGGCATAGGGTCCTTCAGGCCAAATGGTACCCGAGAGTTGCTGAAGACAGGGATCACTCGCTGCATGAAGCCATGAATATAGTCAAGGGTCATAGACTAAGACAAGACAGGCAGAACTTTCTATACCTCAGGTGTGTGATCTAGAGACCATCAATCGTGAAAGAGAGTGGGTTGAAGATACGGAAGACATGACAGATTGGCACAATGTAATAATAAAACTGGGTCGTGAGTGCAGAGAATGGGCAGCGGGCAGCACTGAGTTTGAAGTGCAACAGTTGATCCAGAGTAGCACACATCAAGGTGACATAGTCATCTACACCGATGGATCAGTGGTGAGAAAGAGACGTAGTGGCTGGGGCTTTATTGCAAAGGCTAATGGACGAGTCTTGGAAAAGGAGAGTAGGGCATATGAGACTTCGACCTCTAGCATGAGAATAGAGATGGAGGCAGTAACAGCGGCATTCCGTTGTTTAGAGGTGACTACTGCAACGCACATTGTATTCATTACGGATTCAAAGAGTATGCTAAGTAAGGTGGAGAAAGGAATGTTTCGTGTGGAATGGCTCTCGTCGCTTCAGAGGACACAGATTGTGAGAATTTTATGGATATTTCGCCCTGACCATGCGGGGTGCGGGGGAATGAACATGCCGATAGGCTAGCAGGGAATGCACCTTTTGATGGTAGATTGCCTATGGACAAGGGGGAGGTGATAGCGCGCTTGTGGGACCAGGTCAAGAAGACGGAGGAATAGACTGAGAACCCATATGTGGAAAGAATGAGATTGCGGGGGATCGACAGGGGTTCTGGTATAAACTGAAAACTGAGAGGGAAGACCAGGAGAACTTTTAATCAGATAGCAGTGGGAACGATTAGTAGTATGACTGTTCGCTGGCTGTTGAACGAGGGGACGGAGCACATATGGTAATATCCTGAGTGCAGTGATGTCAGTTCTTAACTCAACTCAACTCTTTTGTGCTCGTCTGCTCTGGTGGTTTCTTTGGTCAGTGAAGGCTCCTGGCTCGTCTGGTTTGACTGGTTGCAGTCCTTATAAAGACTCTTTGTTTTATTTGTCGGCTCGTAGTCTTCTTTGCCATTCCCTCTCGTTGTATTTATCCTCCCATATTGCCCACTGTTATTTCGCGAGTTAAGGTTGTTTCATCTTTCTCGTCTGAGTTCCGGTTGTCTTCATGTGTGTCGGATTCCTCCTCTGGGCTTTCTTCAGGTGTCTGGCGGGATTCTGGTTTCCCCTTGAGATGCTTTGACTTCGTGGTTGGACTGCTGGCTTTAGCTTGCGGTTTCTGATTGGTCTTTATTTTGGCTCCAGCTTGCGGCTTCTTTGCGGTCTTTTGCGTGGCTTCTGCTTGTATCTTTTGGCATTGTTCCCTATAATGTAGTATGACCACAAATAGATTTAATACTAACATTTAGTGAAACAGTTGTGGATCTCTCTCTATACCACACCACGGCATGTCGTTTAAAACCCAGCGGTCAAGAGTGTAGTATGTCCATGCCCTACACCGGGTATATAGACCCACACGTTGACATGTCCTTCACACAGCAAGGACACACTACTAAACGTTAGAGTGCCTAAATAATCTAGTTGATGTTGATCGCACCGCCCTACACGGACCTTGCAACATTGTAGAGATAACCGTGGCCGAAAGGTCAATAACCCTCGGTTTGAAACTGCCTGTGCGCTGACATCGGGGTAGTGGGTTCATTCTCTACATCAGTCTGTTGAATTGAAACATTGACCTATCGTTCAGCAAGCAATGGCAAACTGATGAGCTTAACATTTCCTCGAAAATTACACTGGTCTTGATCGCAAAGCTCTACAAGAACATGCATATTTAGGCTGCTTATAGACGCACATTTGTGAGCGCCAAACCTTATACCTGTATTACCTGTTTATAGCCGCACATCTGTGAGCGCCAATCCTTACACCTGTATTACCTGTTTATAGCCGCACATTTGTGAGCGCCAAACCTTATACCTGTATTTGCCTGCTTTTAACTGCACATCTGTGAGCGCCAATCCTTACACCTGTATTACCTGTTTATAGCCGCACATTTGTGAGCGCCAATCCTTACACCTGTATTACCTGTTTATAGCCGCACATTTGTGAGCGCCAATCCTTACACCTGTATTACGTGCTTATAGCCGCACATTTGTGAGCACTAATTCGTAAACCTGTATATACTTGCTTATATCGGCACATGACCACCAATCCATACAGCTGTATTTACCTGCTTGTCAACTACCAAGTTCTCATGTTTGGTACCATACCTGTAAACGCAGTACCACTGTTCTTAACGCACATTCCACAACCGCTGTATATTGTCTGTAGCAGCTGGCCTTCGTTATCTGGAATGTTGGGGCTCAGCCGAAACACATAGTGCAGCCAGATCTGAAAATGAAAGTGGTAAATCATAGCCACGATTTTTTAGGGGGACGTTATGAGAAGAAATAAATTGGCGAACATGGTAACAACTGGCAAGATTGAGTGGACAAGAACAAGAGAAAAGGAGAGAAGTAAATATCTAGATAAGAGATGAAACGGTAGCAACAGTATATAACAATAGAAAATAGCAGCAGCTGGGTACGTGTAAAATGTGCAAAGAAATGAGAGGTTATAAACATAGAGAGATGGCGAAACAGTACCGCCCACGGCTATCCGCATGGTACACGATGAATGGTGAATGCATGTTAACTTTGACAATATAAGGGAAGGCAAAGATTTTTGTGTGAAAGTATGCATGATTAGGACCCGCAGTGACGTAGTGCGCATGGTTGTCAAAAGAGGGGTGCGGGTTCAATGACCTGCAGAGACATGACTACAATTTTTGCATGTTCCTGCGGTTAACCCGGTCTCATTAAAATGAGTACGACACAATTTCAGAATGTTCTTGGAGTTGTCTGGCAAGGAAGAGCAACGAGGAAGGAAACTGTCTACCTCACATCATTTGTTCTAGTCTGAAGCATGTGAAGGCCTAACTCTTCACAGCTCAATGGCCGTAGCTTGTATGGGACAACATAAGAATTTTGCC
>OY992883.1:29951956-30024456 GCA_963921405.1 Cepaea hortensis | reverse complement strand
ATTTTACATGTATGGTCAGATTATGTGAAAAAAACTTGTATGATAATTGCAGAGAAGAACAGTGTAATATTTAAAATAATAATGAAGGACCATCAATTTTGAAGATGGAGGTTCAGAATGCTCTTAACTATACGAAATCTGGCAAGACCAACCGTTCAGACATCACCACCCCAGAAATGATTAATGTTTTAGAAGAATATGGAATAAATATTGTTACCAGACTGCCGAATACAATATATGATTCTGGAAATATACCTCATGAATGATGTAACTCTGTATTTATTGCAATCCCAAAGAAATCAGAAGCCTTGGAATGTGATCAACGTAGAACAATTAGTATAATGAATCACATCACGGAGACTTTGCTAAGAATTATCATGCAAAGAGTTAGGAAGAAAATACAACATGAAATAGGATAAGAACAATGTAGGTTTGTAGAAGGAAAAGGAAAAGGAAAAAGAAGGAAAATTTTCAGTAAATGCAGTGTACATGCTGCGATCAGTAATTGGACGTTCTATAGACGTAAACAAAGATATACATCTTTGCTTTATTGACCACACAAAGACTCTCGATAGAGTAAGACATGTCAACATGGTAGATATGCTTGCAGATCTATAAATTGATGGGAAAGACATTAGACTGACGAAAAACATATTGGAAACAACAAGAGGCATACGAATTGATCATGAAGTAGGTCAATATCAGTCTATTAAGGATGATGTGAAACAGGGATGCGTAATGTCTCCAGATCATCTGTCCCTGTACAGTGAAAATATATTTTCAGAAATATGGAAGATATAAAAGGGGAACGATGCATCGATAGCATTAGATATACAAATGATACATTCTTGATTACAAACAATGAACAGGACCTGCAACATTTAGTAGATCCGATTGTTGCACACAGTGAACGACTTGGGTTAGAATTAAATTGTAAGAAGACACAGATTATGGTTGTCACTTGGAAGAAGGAAATACCACAATGTAGTATACAAGTAAATGGGCATATTCTTAAACAAGTGAATCGGTTCAGTTATCTCGGAACAGTCGTAACATATGATGGGAGATGCCTTGAAGAAATTAGAACAAGAATGCCATTGCCAAGGTAGCTTTTTGTAAGATGAAAAACATACTGACCAATAAAAAGATATCAATTGAAACTAGAAAAAGAGTGTTGAAATGCTACATAGAACCTAAACTTTTGTATAGATGTGAAGCGTGGACAATGAGCAGACATGCTAAAAAAAACATCTGATGGCTGTGGAAATGTGGTTTCTGAGGAAAATGCAAAGAATACTATGGAGAGACAGAAAAACCAGTGAACAAGTCCTTCAAGAAACTTGTTAGAAACATTAGACGTAGACAGTCACTTTTTTGTTGTTGGCCACGTTATGAGAAGAAATGAATTGGACAACTTAATGATAACTTTCAAGATCGAAGGGAAGAGACCAAAGGGGAGACCGAGAAGTAAATACCTGGATGGCTTGGACACGTGGCATGGTCGAGGCAGGAACACAGAGCTGATCCACGACTCTGGTGTTTCAGTTCGATGGCAAACCATGACCACCCTCGCTTATTGGCATGGCACATGATGGATTGATGGATCTATATTGAGTGGCACCTTGCAGTTTTGACAGACCAATGTATGTGGATTGGAATTTGGCCCAAAATCCAACTCACAATGCCTGGGCAGAGCTTCAGAGAACATATGGTGCCCAAACGACATGTTCCCTCTCTCGGCCTTGCCTTGTTTGATCCAGAGGAAAAGGATAACCAGTACGTCTGGAACAAGGTAGGCTGCAGACGCTGGCGGCTCAGCGTCAAACCTCCGAGACCTCTCCCCCACGAGCAGGAGGCGAGCGGTTGCCAGACCCTAAACCTTTGGGACTTGACATAATACATATATCTTGCCTCGTTTTGACAGCTATCATTTGCATGCCTGGTCGAGGGCTTGTAGTGTACACTGCTATATACATAGTATAGTCCAGGAAACTGTACCACCATTCCCGCTGCTTCTATTCGCACCCCTCTTGTGTGCTCCCAGCGTGGGTCACTGTTGTCTGGGTCAAGTCTCAGAGTTCGGGTACCACTTGCACTGTAGAAAGGACCTGGCAATAAGTCGTGAAGAAAATGTTTAATTTTCAGGCACGTACAGTTGGATAATATGTGTCTTTACACTAATTCTGGCTCTAGACAGATCAGTCTTTGTAAGCGTACATTTACACAGACGGTTAAAATGTGAGTTTCATATGTGTATGTGGTTAACATTAGGTCTGTCTATAAATATAACAAGTCAGGTAGAGGACCCGGGTCTACGTATTGTGTATTGTGTATTTCGGTACGAGGTGACAGCCCCATATTTTTAAATTCCAATCGGCACTCGGTGTTTGGTCAATACGCCACATGCCGCTTTTACTTTCCAAAACGTATTGTGTTGTCTATTTTAGGCTGTGTCAACACAGGTTAACCAATACCATGACTATATTCGGGAGATTACGTGGAGCTGAAAATGAGGCGTCTGCAAAGGGAGGTAAATACTATAATGTTAATTGCATGCAGATACCTATTGTTATGGGACTTAGTTTTTTTTGTCACGTGACCATAAACACATTTATCTCCTCTCTCTCTCTCTCTCTCTCTCTCTCTCTCTCTCTCTCTCTCTCTCTCTCTCTCTCTCTCTCTCACACACACACACACACACACGCACACACAAAGACACACACAACTAACCAATTCCAATGCTAACCATTGACAGGGAACATTTATTTGAAAGCATTAAGCCAAGATTACATTTACACAGTTGCGTTTTGTATAATAACTAACACCAGACATATGGGATTTCATCAAACTGTTCTTGTAGGAAGAATACGGACAGCGTGTATCCATGAAAGGAAGGAACGTATGTCATATAATCACAACAGAAAATGTTTACATGCGTCATCACCATACATTTGAAATTGTGAACAAAAGAGAAAAAAACAAACAAACAAACTATATTTAAATAAAATATTCTAGAAGCCGGAGCATTATTTTAATGTACTCTTAAAAGTAGATGTGTCTACACCTTAAATAAGAAAATGAGAAGGAAAGGAAGTATCATGTAGGGCTGTATAACATACAGTAAAGCAAAGAGTATTATTTTAATGTACTCTGAAAGGTGCCGGCTCCGTGGCGATGGAATTACTGACGCAGTTCGTAATCTCGCATACCCGCGTTCGATTTGGCATCAGACCGCCTTGTGTTAGTATTTTACGAAATTGTAATGGTGCTAGTCGTTCAGAAAGCAATGACAAACTATTGAACGTGAACTTGCCAAGAGATCATAACAGAAAACAATGCTGGTATTGACTTCGACGTCCTGTAAAGGATATGAAGCTAACTTTTCAAAAACTCCTAAAGGTATTTGTAGTACAGCAACATATTGTAAACACAATTCGGTGTGGGGAACCTTTTTTTCTGTCAAGGTCCATTTGGATATTTATAACATCTTTCGTGCGCCATGAACAATTATCCGCTTAAAAATTAGCCTGCTATATTTAGTCAGCTATTTAATTTTCTCACGAATAGTTCGATGACTGGAACTGCTTCGCTACAAAAGGGGTATTGGTATTGCTCGTATAGCTACCCGCAACTGCTTTTCTAAGATTGCGTCGGTCATTCTGGAGACCAGTCGACTCTTTAGAAAAGAACTGCTTGTATGAGTAAGTCTCTCCGAACACAGATGCAAACTTCAACGCATGTCTCTCCAAAATGGGAAATTAATAATTGTTTAGTGATTTATTTTTATTTTTTTTGCACATCTTTTACAGGACATTGCTGACAACATCAGCATCTTTCAGCTGATTGTTGATTTCTTGGCAAGATTACGCTCAGTAGTTTACCATTGGTTTCAGAGCGGCCGGCTCATATACCCCGTAAGTTACCGACGTGATTCGAACCACTGCTGATTCTCACCGTCGTCACGTTACCTACGAGAGTATACGAGATTACGAAGAAAAGTAGCTAACCTCTAGGCCAGGAAGCCGGCATTTAGTGATTAGTAAGGATTATTATCATCACACTCCGAATAGGTCTATGTGCTCTGATCTCCTCCTTAACATTTCCGCAAGCGTGTATCGGCTGATCGTACAAGTAACAGTCATCATTGCTTATATCACGTTGACATAATTCAAGCAGTGGGAGGCTGTTGTATCTAGGATTGAGATTATCACCGCTTTCAGGTAAATGATTTCGTATTGTAGGGTATGAGGCACATCAACCGGTTCCACATGTAACGGTGTTACAAATGTATTCATTTCGACTTATTTACATTTCAGTTTCGTGAATCTTCCACTAATTTCTGACTTAGTTTCCCACACTCAACAGCATACTTAAGTTTCGTATACGGCTTTTTTCCGGCCAAAGTAGAGAGGCCACGGTGTTACTCCTATTGAGCTACACGTCTAAAGTAGAGAGACCACGGTGTTACTCCTATTGAGCTACACGTCCAAAGCCTTAGTTTAGCTTCAAATGATTTTACATTTGAAAGCAGAGAGCTTTATTTCGCGTTATAAACTTGTATGTATCCAGGCCCAATCCTGATGGACGTCCCTTGTTTGTGACTGAATATTTAAGCTATTAATGTGATTTACTTAATATACATTTATGTTGCTATGAAAAAAAAAAATTCCTAGATTTATTGAATTTTGAGTTTCCGTGCCGTTGTATTTGCATAATTTCGCAGGCCTTATACGGCCCGCGGGACGGAAATTCCCTTCCCATGCTGTAACTGAAGACAGATAACACGCCATCACCTTCTGCGTTATGACGATCAAATGCTCCTTTCCTTTCCTCGGTATCTCCCTCAGCGTGTAGCGACTGGCGTCACGAGTCCTGTGTTGGTTGACTTCTCTTCTTTGGCTTCCCGAATGGGGCTCTAATCTAACTTGACCCTGTTTGCCTTGATGTTCTCGTTGTCTGATTAAAGTTGCAGAATCACGCTCATCATTCGAGTCATTTACTCGTCCTGCCCACTCGAGAACTGTCAGGACGACCGTTTACCACAGCAACCAAGCCCGTAGCTACTTCTACTCGTTGTGCCGTTCGTTTTATCTTACACTCGCGTGCCCTGGCACCAAAATCAAACAGATATTAGGCAGTTTTTACTTCCTCAGAGATTTTAGCAATTGCCTTCTGGTCCAACCCTTTTAGATTTTCTTTAGCATACTCATGGTGTCGCTGATAAGGCATACACGTTCTCCTGTCACATTTGGCCGTGAAAGCCCATAAGCCGTGGATGAACCGCACAGCAGACTCATCTGTGTGGAAGATTATATTACACTGGGAATAATTTTCAAATATCAGCGCCTGTACTTCTGTCTCAATGACAATCGGGTTGTGCTGTTTGCATTGTCCTTCCAGTCTAATACAGACTGAAAAGGAGTACCCCATTCTTTTGGCATCTACATCTATTCTTTGCCAGGTTCTATGTTCTCTAGTGAAAACACCTGTTGAATAATGTTGTCCTCTTGGCCCATTCAAGATGTTCCTCGTGTTAACTCGCAACCCCTTTTCTCTCCGAATGTCATTGAACAGTGGATGCTGTGTGCCGATTTTGACTCCAAGGAATGCACCTGCATGGCACATCTGTGTTCTGTCCTCCTTGGTTGGAAAGTCAAGTAGATAGCACATCGCCTTGCATTTCATCTCTTGTGTGCATCCACGTATGGTGCGTATGGTCTCATTGTAACCCTTTTCAGTAGATGAGGTGCATTTAAAATGCACACGAAAGAACAAGAAGTGATACACAATTGAGAAACTGAGAACAAGCGTAGGGATACTAGAGATAGTTTACTGACTGTATATAACGACACATAATTAAATTATTCGGACATTTAGCCAGAAGGGTACAAGATCAAACAACAGCCTAATCGTTCCACATGGACACGTTGGGATACAAGGCGAGAGGACGACACGTGAAGAGATGGCTATATGGAGTAAAATAGACATTTAAAACAAAATCAAATATGGCTTTGGCACGAGTAACAAACCAAGCGAAAAACAGACAATTACACCCATCTCCATCGAGTCACGGCACAATAGTTAAGGCAAAACAAGAAGTAAATGACGAAACTTTAAAAAAAAAAAAAAATTACGAATTCAGTTTTGTTTATGTATTCACCCGTCACACTCCTTTTTAACATTATTACAAATACCTTGACCCTCCTCTTCCCTCTCAGGAGGCTGCAAAAGTCTCTTATGAGCTGAAGCCGGTGTTAATCTAATGACGTGTTCTTGTGTCCTTGCCGTGTTTACTGTCAGAAGAGAACATTAGCTAGAATCACAATAAGCTGACATGCTAAGACTATCTATGTATCCAATAAGCTGTGCAATAAAAGGTACATGCATGATCTTGCGATATAACAGAGGAACTATAGAAAAAAAAAACACTACACTATGCAGATATGCAAGGATCCCGCGGTATAGACATATACTGATCTGCAGAGAGTCACTTGGAGGGACGTGATTGGACCACTTCCACGCCAGTGTTTGGATTGACTGACCTAATGAAAGATTACTAGCAAAAACAGTATCAACGCACTGTTTCAGCCTGACGCCTGAATTGAGTTGAGTTAACCGACATCACAGCACTCGGGATATTCACATATGCGCTCCGTCTTCATCTTCAACAGCAGGTTACGAGTCCCAGTACTAATAATACCAGCTGCAGTCTGATTATGTGTCCACCTGGCCTTCCGCGGAGTACTGAGTGTCGTCTAGATCTTCTGTTCACTCCCTGCCTCACCATTTTCACTAGACTATGATGATATATCTTCTCTTCCACACTATACCCATGATCCCAAGATGCCATGACGACCTCTGCCTTATCATGCATAAATACCCTACGACGTACTGCAGATCCAGGTAATCTGTCCGCCTGCTCCTTGCCCAACACACCAGCATGTCCTGTGGGAAAGATCCAACATATACTTTATATCTGTGATTTTTTAAATGAACGATGCCATAATGCATGAAGGATGCCTGTTTCCCCCGTTCTCAGCATCCTCTATGAGTCCGTTACAGCCATGACATACATCAGTCTGAGGCCTTTGCCAAGGGCACATTAAACGTCACTCAATAGCAAATAAAGATGAAGCGTTCAGAAACGAATATGCAACATTAAATAAACGTGAAATAAAATGAAGGGAAGTTAATACTGAATAAACCGGAAATACATGTTATATATTATTGAACATGTACATATGTGATCTACGCATTATGTTAAGTGCAACAGCAATGATGATAGCAACAATGTATTTTATTGTGACTTGATAATGCATTGGGGAATTGTAAAAATTCAGAAATAAGTTACATAGTACAGGTATTTAATAGCATCTTTGGAAACCAATAAAGCGGAAAGCACGGTAGGTGATTATGGATTCTGGGAGTGTAATGAAAGAGCAGGCACAATTATAGAGTGGGCAACAGAGAACGATATGAGTTTTATATTCTCTAAATTTGTGCAATGCGTTGAGATTGTACCTGTGTAAACAATGTAAGGATCTAATATAATGACATTCCTGTAACAATACATTTACACCGTTATAAACGAAACCTAAATATATAGACTGAGTTAGCAATCTTACAAACACTATACTATTACTTTAATACACTAAATTTGTATATGTGAGGTTCGATGTATGATTTAACGTATGATTTTGGCCTATGCAGATGAAAGTAAATATGTTATTCTTTTTATGTGTTTATTTGCTTGTTACATTGTCACTGAATATGAAAGAATCCTAAGTTACACATGTAATATTATTTTCCTACTGAATAAATAAGTATTGTACTTTACATATTTTATGTTTGCTTCTAACATCCTTTGCTGCTGAATTAATGATCAGATATAATGCCACCGCGAAATCTTCTCTATCTGCTCCATACACCAAATCAGATTGTATTAATCAATTCCAGTGATACCAAGCAACTTGTAAAGGTAGATATAAAAGACAATTTTCAAATCAAGTAACCGAACATATATCAGTATAGGTGGAATGGAGTTAATGAGTCTTCAGGAATTTATGTGCAGTCGACAAGCTATACAACTCCAACCTCGGCCATCTAGCACAAGCTGCTAAATTGCGGCCAGAGTTCAAACAGAAAAGACA
Organism: Cepaea hortensis; assembly: GCA_963921405.1. Taxonomy (NCBI): domain Eukaryota; kingdom Metazoa; phylum Mollusca; class Gastropoda; order Stylommatophora; family Helicidae; genus Cepaea; species Cepaea hortensis. Next base: position 30,016,306 of record OY992883.1, on the reverse strand, counting down.
GTTTATACATTGCATTCGACTAACAATAAACAATCCCAACACATGTTGTGCAGACATAAATACTTCGCTTCAAATGTGATTACCTTGGGGAAAGCAAATGTATTTTAAGTATTTCAGCCATAGTATAGTTCATATACACTTCATATGATATATAACTCCACACAGGCATGAAGGGTATAATCAAGTTTGATGGTGCAACTTCTGAAGAATTTGAAATCAAGAGTGGAGTTAAGCAAGGTTGTGTACTAGCTCCCACCCTCTTTGGAATATACTTTTCACTTCTACTGAAATATGCATTTCGTGATCAGGATGGTGGTATATACATTCACTCACGCTCAGATGGCGGCCTCTACAATGCTCAGAGATTGAAGGCTAAGACCAAAATTAGGAGGGTACTGATCAGAGAGTTGCTTTTTGCAGATGATGCTGCAGTTACGACCCACTCTGAGGAAGAATTGCAATGTCTACTATCTGCATTCTCCAATGCTTGTTCTGAATTTGGTTTAACAATTAGCAAAAAGAAGACACAGATTATGTCACAAGGTGCACATAGGGTACCATCAATCTTTATTGACGACACCGAACTAGAGATAGTAGACCATTTTACATATCTAGGATCAGTGGTAAATAGCAAATTATCCCTAGATCAGGAAATCAACATCCGGATTGGTAAGGCAGCAACAACAATGAACAGGTTAAGAAAAAGAGTCTGGGAGAACAGGAAGCTTACTGCCAAAACAAAAGTCCTTGTCTATCAAGCCTGTGTCCTTAGTACTCTTCTCTATGGCAGTGAAACCTGGACAACTTACTCACACCAAGAGAACAACTTAAACAGCTTTCATATGCGGTGTCTGCGAAGAATTCTTGGTATTAAGTGGCAAGACAAAATCACAAATACTGAAGTATTGGAAAGATCAGGTTGTGTGACAGTTTATTCCATGCTCAGTCTTCGTAGACTTAGATGGATAGGACATCTTAGGAGGATGGATGATGGTAGAATACCAAAGGATATCTTTTTTGGTGAATTACAGATGGGTAAGAGATCTCAGGGTCGGCCTCTACTACGATACAAAGATGTGTGTAAGCGGGACATGATTGATACACGCATTGATAATGCACATTGGGAGCAAGTCGCCGCTGAGCGTGTTGCATGGAGGGCAAATATCAGAAATGGAATAAAGTCAAAGGAGAAAATTATTGCAGAAAAGTCACACACCAAGCGTTTGAGACGTAAGATGGTGCATGATGGTGGAAATGACCACATGTTCACATGCACCCACTGTGAATGGACATTTACAGCGCAAATTGCCCTTATCAGTCACACTCGCTACCGCCATAGTTAAAAGTTATTATGCCTTTTTAAAGCACAAACTATCGTCTGTCAAGACGGCAAGGTGCCAATGGATATATAACTCTGCAGTATGCACCTGACGATATGCAGCGAAATATGAGAGGCTATACATCGTGCAATCTATTCAACGTGTGGTTTTTGTGTTTAAATCCACTAAAGGAAATGAGGGGACGGAGCGCGTATGTTAATGTCTTGAGTGCAGTGATGTCGGTTCTTAGCTGAACTCAACTCAGCTCCACTAAGAGAATATACTATTTTTATCAAAGGCTCTGGGGACAAGTTTCCCTAACCCCTGCATGTTCATGACCTGAAGGTGAGACCACCTATGGCTCTTCTTAAATAAGTTATGACTTTCGTTGTTGCGAAATATTTTTAGGTTATTGATTCGCAATCATGGCAGCACAAATGTCCCCTACTATGAAACGTGTGATGTGTGTTTAATATGTTAATGACCATGATTAGTTTACCTGGTGTTCCGTCTGACTGGCTGGCACACTGTAACAGATTATAACATATGTTATCATAATGTGCATATTGTAACTGAAACATGAACATCTTATTTTGTTTTTATGTGTATATATATATATATGCATGCAAACAATGAATATATTGAAACCTTTTTAAGGAAATCAAAACATTAATAGGTGAACCCAGACAATCAGCAATGTAATCTTATATATAAAAGGCAATCTCCGTCTGTATATATGTATGTATGTATGTATGTATGTATGTATGTATGTATGTATGTATGTATGTATGTATGTATGTATGTATGTATGTATGTATGTATGTATGTCCTTTATGTCCTCACTCTACCTCCTCCTCCTCTCTCCTTCTCCTCCCTCCTCCTCCCTCTCCCTCCTCCCCCTCCTCATCCTCCCCCTCCTCCTCCTCCTCCTCCCTCCTCCTTCCCCCTCTTCCTCCTCCCTCCTCCTCCTTCCTCCTTCTCCCTCCGCCTCCTCCCTCCTCCTCTTCTTCCTCCCCCATCATCCCCTCCTCCTCCCTCCTCCTCCTCCCTCCTTCTCCTCCCTCTTCCTCCTCCTCCTTCTCCCTCTTCCTCCTCCATCCTCCTCCCTCCTCCTCCTCTCTTCACCTCCTCCCTCCTCTTACTCCTCCCTCTATCTCCTCCTCCCTCTACCTCCACCCTCCTCCTCCTCCCTCCTCCTCCTCCCCCTCCTCCTCTTCCTCCTCCCTTTCCCTCCTCCCCCTCCTCATTCTCCCTCCTCTTCCCTCCTCCCTCTCCCTCCTCCTTCTCCCTGCTCCTCCCTCCTCCTCCTTCATCCTTTTCCCTCCGTCTCCTCCCTCCTCCTCCCTCCTCCTCCTCCTCCCCCTCCTCCTCCTCCCTCCTCTTCCCTCTTCCTCCTCCCTCTTTCTCCACCTCCTTCTCCCCCCTCCTCCCTCTTCCTCCTCCTCCTCTCCCCTCCTCCTCCCTCCTCCTACCTCCTCGCTCTTCCTCTTCCTCCCTCCTCCTCCTTCTCCCTCCTCCTCCACCTCCCTCCTCCTCCCTCTTCCTCCTGCTCCCTCCTCCTACTTCCTCCTACCTCCCCCCTCCTCCTCCTAATCCCTCCTACTCCCTCCTCCTCCCTCCTCCTCCCTCCGCCGAATATGAATTAAATTATATGCTCCCCACCAGGGACTGGGCGAAGCCGGACCAGGTCGTCTTTTTTGGGAACGGGAACTGGAGCAGGGGCCGAATATGAATTAAATAAGACGCTCCATTTACCCAAGTTAATTGTTGGGGGAAGATGTAAAGATCTTTCAAGTGCTCTTTCTAATAATAGACAAACAGACAGACAGACAGACAGACAGTAGATAGCCCGGAACGGGAACGGGAGCTTATATGACTACTTATATGAATTAAATGAAATGCTCCCCACCAGGGGCTGGGCGAAGCCGGGCCGGGTCAGACAGACAGACAGACAGACAGACAGACAGACAGACAGACAGACAGACAGTCGGGAACGGGAACTTATATGACTACTTATATGAATTAAATGAGATGCTCCCCACCAGAGTCTGGGCGAAGCCGGGCCGGGTCAGCTAGTGCATTATAAAACTGACCATACATTAATGTAAATATGCACATCTATATACATTCATGTTCTGTACCTTTGAACTGAGAGGAAGAGAAAGACAGAGACAGAGAAATGACGTGTAAGATAGAGAAACAGAGAAAGAAAAAAAGACAGAGAGACAGAAAACGAACGAATGAACGAACGAACGAACGAACAGACTTTATTTTAAAAGGGTAACAAATTGGGCACGCAGACCCGTCTTACATTCGGCCCTTTCAATCACTCATCTTTCATTCATCAAATGTGCATGTTACATTAACATAGGGGAAAAACATTGTAAAATGGATTTTGTAAGCATAAACAATGCATATTACGCATGATACATTCACTTGAGAAAACAAAAAAAAAACATTATCAAATGAAAATTGTAAACATAAACAGGGAGACAGAGAGAGACAGAGAGAGACAGAGAGAGACAGTGATGCAGAGGGATGTGGGGAGGGGGGTATCAACTAATAAACTACACAAGCAAAAACACAAATTGAAAGAGGGAAAAAGAAAGAATATATCCACAGATGGAGACATAAAGCTGAATGTGACATATAATAGAGAGATCAAATGAAATATGTTGAAGAATCTTCACCAATGTCAATAGTGCTGTCAAGTGGGTAGCATTTCCAGCACAGCATTTATGGACACCGTCTTCTGATTTGATTGCTAGCAAGCTGCGACAGGCTTGACTCTGTGTGATGATCTGTACCATGAGGCGACTACATTCCAAACAAACCATCGTGTCGTTGGCTTCATTGTTGTGGACACTAGCTGAGTTGCACTGAAACATATTAATTTATGCGAAATGCATTCATAGGTTGTGACTGGCTTTCTTGGAAGCAAAAGAAAGAAGATGAGATCAGAGAAGAAATGGAATATTGCCATCATCATCATCATCATCATCATCATCATCATCATCATCATCATCATCATCATCATCATCATCATCATCATCACCATTATCATCATCATCATCATTATCATGTGTCCGGCCAAGTGTCACGTCTCTCCACATAATTCAGTCCTTGGTGTTCTGGATCAACTCTGCTACTGATAGATATTCTTCCACGCCACCGCACCAACCAGTCCAATGTCTGTTTGCGCCTTGCCTGATCTCTCAATGATCTTTTAATTCGTCACATTGTTTTCCAATGTCTGTTTTCTAATTTATTTCCCCCGCTTTTCCATCATGTTTCAGGATATTGCGGTCAACATCAGCATCTTTCAGCTGCATGTTGATTCCTAGGCTAGATTACGCTCATCAGCACGCCACGACTTTCTGAGCGACCAGCTCCATACTCTCATAAGTCACTGGCGCGACTCGAATAGCTTCAAATTCTCGTTCGCTCACGTCGACCACGAGAGTATTCGGGGTTACGGAGAAAGCTGCTAACATAAATTATTCAGTTTGTCTGAATCGAATACAGGGTGTTTGAAAAATCTCACTACACTTTGTATGTAGAACAGCTCTTTATTGGATAGTATGTTTTCCGTCTTGCAAACTCTCCAACAAACAGCTGTTCTACATACAAAGTGTAGTGAGACTTTACAAACAACATGTAGAATACATTTAATGTATACAATAATTTTATACTTGCACCACAATTCTGACCCGCCGCCTCCGAATAAAAACATAGTTAAGCTGAAGGAAGCAGTGTTCTATGGCGCTCGTCCACACTTATTCTATATTGTCTGGTGTTTAAATTGCAGTTCGTTTATAGTACCTATGTTTAAGAATGTACAAAATCAACTAGTATCAGTATAAGTAATCTCACAACGTGAATCAGATTTTAGAAGTAAGCAAATATAATAGGGGGAGCCGAGGTAGCGCTGTGACTCGCATAATTGTCTGCCAGGCAAAACGGCATAGGATCGAATTCACGTCGGTGCTGATTTTTAAAACTGACCTTGGCTACCAAGCCGACTCAATGCATGATATGGTCAATATCACCCCGACGTCTTTATGTCTTATAACATCACTTGTTATCCATTTTAGGGTACGCCGACAGGAGAACTCATACACATAAGCTTCGAGATGACAGGAAAGAGTGTTTACCTCTGTGCTATTGCAGCTCCGTACCCTATATATGGCCGCTATTAATGGTTCTCAGACATTTTCGTCATTAGTAATTAGTCGCAGGTTCAACACACGCAACGAGTCAGCCCATAATGCCCTGATCCTGAGCCAGTGAATATCATACCAAAAACCCTTCACTGTCACATGTGGAAAGTGAAACAGATACAAATCCTTACTAAGTCAAACGCACAAACACGTATGGACGCACGAGGCCGCTTCCGGAATGCCAACACAATAATTGTCCGCCACTAGAATTACCGTTCTTCGTCAATCGAAGCAGCAGTCACTAGATAAACCAACAGTTGCACACGCATTACCACTTCGTTAGGATATCGGCCACCCACCGGGCCTACTACAATGTACAGATGCTTTAGAGATTATCTGTTTGCGAATTACGTTCATATGTCCTTCGTCATAGAGCCTTATATAGTAATCCTTGTATGAAGTCACGCCACACATCACTTACCTGGATGTACGCACCCGAAACGCCCGCGAAAAAAAATGTGATAAACGAGCGGACCAGCTGGCAAACAATGCACTAATGCAAGCAGAAAGAAGCATGGGCAGGGCCGATATGGTCAAAGCAGTTTGGACCCAGCCGGTCAGGGAGAAGGCATTAGAAACAACTCATCATGTAATCAAGTAGAGATACATTGAGATGACTGCTGCATCGAAGCACTGTGCACGCATGGGGATACTCAGTGTGCAAAGATATCGATAGTGATAACATAACATAACATAGCATACCATTACATAACTTCCTGTAAAATGGCGACTGAATAATGGTGTTCTTTTCGCAGAAGTACGCTGTTTTCTGTTTTTCTGAAGAAGGTGTGATGATTTTCGTTACCGTTTTAGGAATGTTTTTCACACGAAACCAAGAAAGAGACGTGGTGGGTGGACTTTTGAGGGCAGCCGACAGATAGTTGTTAGTTATGGACACAAGTTTCGCGACGATAGACAGAGGAACTTTTTAACGAGACAATGGCTACAGTCACCGGATAGTATGGTCACTGCCAGAAAGGAAAGCAAACGACAAACTACCTTCTTTAATGACGTCTAGTTTATCATAATTCGTTAAATCTCAGAACATAATATAACATTCCATAACATAACATAACATGACAAGCATACCTGGCAGGGTGGTATCGAGGCGAAACATATGTCGTACACCGTAAGGCTAACAACACCAAGACACAGGAAAATTGATACTGCTAGCCATGCCGTTGGAGATCTGCGTATGGAAGGACAGTATTATAACTATATACATTGATTGATTGATTGATTGATTGATTGATTTAGGAACCGACATCACAGCATTCGGGGCTATAAATATATACATAAACACATATAACTATATACATAAACACATATAACTATATCCATAAACACATATAACTATACACATAAACACATATAACTATATACATAAAAACATATAACTATATACATAAACACATATAACTATATACATAAACACATATAACTATACACATAAACACATATAACTATATACATAAACACATATAACTATATACATAAACACATATAACTATATACATAAACACATATAACTATATACATAAACACATAAAACTATATACATACACACATATAACTATATACATAAACACATATAACTATATAAGTAAACACATATAACTATATACATAAACACATATAACTATATACATAAACACATATAACTATATACATAAACACTAATAACTATATACATAAACATATATAACTATATACATAAACACATATAACTATATACATAAACACATATAACTATACACATAAACACATATAACTATACACATAAACACATATAACTATATACATAAACACATATAACTATATACATAAACACATATAACTATATACATAAACACATATAACTATATACATAAACACATATAACTATATACATAAACACATATAACTATATACATAAACACTAATAACTATATACATAAACACATATAACTATATACATAAACACATATAACTATATACATAAACACATATAACTATACACATAAACACATATAACTATATACATAAACACATATAACTATACACATAAACACATATAACTATATACATAAACACATATAACTATACACATAAACACATATAACTATATACAAAAACACATATAACTATATACATAAACACATATAACTATATACATAAACACATATAACTATATACATAAACACATATAACTATATACATAAACACATATAACTATATACATAAACACATATAACTATATACATAACACATATAACTATATACATAAACACATATAACTATACACATAAACACATATAACTATACACATAAACACATATAACTATATACATAAACATATAACTATATACATAAACACATATAACTATATACATAAACACATATAACTATATACATAAACACATATAACTATATACATAAACACTAATAACTATATACATAAACACATATAACTATATACATAAACACATATAACTATATACATAAACACATATAACTATATACATAAACACATATAACTATATACATAAACACATATAACTATATACATAAACACATATAACTATATACATAAACACATATAACTATACACATAAACACATATAACTGTATACATAAACACATATAACTGTACACATAAACACATATAACTAAGTACATAAAAACATATAACTATATACATAAACACATATAACTATATACATAAACACATATAACTATATACATAAACACATATAACTATATACTTAAACACATATAACTATATACATAAACACATATAACTATATACATAAACACATATAACTATACACATAAACACATATAACTATATACATAAACACATATAACTATATACATAAACACATATAACTATATACATAAACACTAATAACTATATACATAAACACATATAACTATATACATAAACACATATAACTATATACATAAACACATATAACTATATACATAAACACATATAACTATATACATAAACACATATAACTATATACATAAACACATATAACTATATACATAAACACATATAACTATATACATAAACACATATAACTATATACATAAAAACATATAACTATATACATAAACACATATAACTATATACATAAACACATATAACTATATACATAAACACATATAACTATATACATAAACACATATAACTATATACATAAACACTAATAACTATATACATAAACACATATAACTATATACATAAACACGCATAACTATATACATAAACATATATAACTATATACATAAACACATATAACTATATACATAAACACATATAACTATATACATAAACATATATAAATATATACATAAACACGTTGGGCAAACATCATCACAAAGTCTGACGACATGGACTACGCGAATATGGATGTGTGTGTGTGTGTGTGTGTGTGTGTGTGTGTGTGTGTGTGTGTGTGTGCGTGCGCGCGCACATATGAAGCCACTGTGGAAGCCTTCTCTTTTTTGAAGGGATTACGCACTCAATTTGTAATCCCGAATACCTCGTTAGAAAAAAAAATTGCTGCGGGAAATCTCATACAATAGTATTTGTGCCGGTCGTTCAGAAAGCAATTGCAGACTTTTTTTTCGCATATCCTTTTACACGACATTGCAGTCAACACCAGCATTTTTCATCTGCTGTTGATGTCTTTGCAAGTTTTATATTCAGTAGTTTGCCATTGATTTCTGAACGGTCGGCTCAGATACCTCCGTAAGTAACCAACGCGACGCGATTCGCTGCAGAATCTCACGCAGCTGTGTTTCGTAGGAGAGTATACGGGATTACGAACAACGTCCTTAACCTCTATTGCAGACTTTAAAAAATGTTTGCATATCCTTTACAGGACATTGCTGTCAACATCAGCATATTTCAGCTGATTGTTGATTTCTTGGCAAGATTACGCTCAGTAGTTTGCCATTGCTTTCTGAGCGGCCGGCTCACATACCCCGTAAATTACCGATACGATTCGAACCACTGCTGATTCTCACCGTCGTCACGTTACCTACGAGAGTATACGAGATTACGGAGAAAAGTCGCAAACCTCTAGGCCAGGAAGCCGGCCTATTGCAAACTACTGAACGTAAAATTGCCAAGAAATCACAAACGGCCAACAATAGTGGGGTTGGTTGTGACGTTTGGTAAGGGTATGCAACTAACCTTAAACTACGGAAACCTGGAAGAAAATATTCGTATCTTACTCGCAGCTACATATCTTTGACGGCAATTTGGGGGCCATGCTGGATCTTCTGCATTCGATATTTATGAGGAATTTCATGTCAGTTCACAACATATCTGTTTGATCTCTATAAGGGTGTAAACTCCGCACACCTTGTGCAGTGCCTGACGATCTTTGGTGTACTTGGCTGGTAAGCTTGATAGAAGCTGCACCGATGGGGGTGGCGTGGGGGTGTGGGTTGGGGGGGGGGGAGAGAACCAAGCGTTGAGGATGATGCTTGAACAAGTTGTAATCTATCATCGTATCTCCGGATTTTATGTCTGCACTATTAATCTTTCATCTCGCTTATTATTTTCACTTAGACCATAGATACCAGGCACGTTGCCTTCTAGTGCATTACAGAAGCAGTTTCCTGTTATTTCGATAGTTTTGCACTGGTCCAAAATCATGCATAACTTACCAAATATATCTACGTCATCTTCTGTGCTATCTTCTGGTCGTGATATGTCTACATTACACTGATATCAAGAGGTTTTAAATGGGGTTTTATTAGTATTATTCTGAGATGTTTAAAAATCATTTAACTGTGTTCACACTGTGTTCACACTTTGTCGATCCAAAATTAAACAAAGTTCTCTTTCGTATTCATTTCCTTCTGAGTAAATATGCATGCGTATATCTAATGTACTTTGTAAAACCCGAAACTGCCAACAATTTGTTAACAAAGCACATTCTTTAAATACAGTTCATTCTTCATAAATCCAGTTTTACATTTTGAATAAATATTTCTGGCACTCTAAGTGCCATATTTATGGCAAATAATGTATACACTTGGCATGATGGCGATTGTGTATTTGGTCTCCCTATAGACCGAGGTGATTTCTAGTCGAATACACATTATTTCACAGTGATTAATAGCCTGTTGTACAAGGGATAAGGAACCTCGACTGATTTAAGGAACCTCGACTGATGACACGATCCTACTTGGATAACTGTGGTAATTCTAGAGCTAATACATGCTATCACTCGGAGTTTTGACGTTGTGCCGCCAGCGTCTGCAGCCTACTTTGTGCCAGACGTATTAGTTACCCATTCCTCTGGAAAACACAAGATTAGGCCGAGAGAGGGAACATGTCGTTTGGGCACCACATGTTCTCTGAAGCTCTGCCCAGGTATTGTGAGATGGGATTTTGGCCAAATTCCAATCCACATACTTTGGTCTGTCAAGACTCCAAGGTGCCACTCACAAGGGTGAGGGCCCGTATGTGGACGGGATAACATGGCGGGGGATCGACAGGCGTTCTAGACGAATCTCAACGCTGAGAGAAGAGACAAGAAGAACATTCAGTCAGATGGTGGTTGGAACCATTAGTAGTATTACTCTTAACTGGCTATTGATCGAGGGGATGATGCGCGTGTTGTAATGTCCTGAGTTCAGTAATGTCGGTTCTTAGCTCATAACTCATAACAGGGGATAAATGCGAAAGCGGTTTCTGCAGTTTGACACCAAAAGCCAATGGCAGACAGACCCTGAAAGGCAGCAGAAAGCGGGAGGTGAGAGATGCCCCTTTCTCGCCGACGGCCGTGTCATAGAATCTTGAGGTATGTGATAAAGACAGCAATTTAGAGACCACACACTAATTGGCCTACTGTCAACGACCACCGTCTACTTTGCTCAAAGACGTCTTACTCAACATGTCCGTGGCTGACCCAATATTGTATTTTAGTCGTCGAGTTTTATGTTGTTGTATGTGTCCACGGTATTGTGTATATCACATGTCCATCTCTTTTTGCTTCGCCGTTTTAAGTATATATTTAGAGGCATCGCCGATTTAAGTTTATATTTAGAGGCATCGTCGTTTTAAGTATATATTTAGAGACCACGCCTTCATATGTCACCTAGTGAACGTGCCTAGTTTTAGGACAGGTTGATTGTTAAAATGTAACATTACAACATAACTAACTGAACATTCCTTTCTTTTCACAAACAGCAGTAGGTTAAACAAACTGACATGAATTTGTTACATATACACACTGAAACATAAACAAACATACCGTCGGTTCTCTCTTGATTTGATGTTCTGGCATGTGTCATACTCGTGTTCAGTTGTCTCCTCACATGGTAATGTATATGTATGAGCGCTGTTTCTATTGTTGGGATTTTGGTATGTGTCCACCCTGGTGCCATTCGGTGAAACATTGAAAGTAGGTTAAACATTAGAGTATATAGCTTGAAATAAGTAAATAAGAAAGTACACATTTGCAATCCAATTCTATCGGGAAAACGCCATGCATATGGACAGTGTGTATGTGTGTGTTATTTGGACATATCCCAAACAAAGGTAGCACGCAGGAAGGCACTCTCGCGTTCTTTGCAGGGCATTGCGATAATGCCAAGACTGATTTCCAGGCAGTTGTACATTCAATAGTTTGTCGTATTTATCTGAACAAGATGTTAACGTTGAATTCCAAATTAATGCTGGTATAAGGTGTGAACCACCTACCTCGCCATCAGTAAACCTGAAGTTTAAAGACGAGGTTGTTATCATTTCGACCACGTCGACGTCATAATTACAATCATAACCGTGTCTACATTGTTACCAAAGACTGTGACACACAGATGAAAGTGATGCGTTACCAAAGGAGATTGCGTTATCATTTGCTCGATTTATTCTCGTTATACCTCGCAGTTACAAGAAACGAGAGATATGATTGCAACGGAAAGTCACAACAGAGGATTTAGTCTGAATAACAGAAAAACAGAAGTAATGGTTATTACAAAGTAAAAGGGTATACACAAATGCAACATAAAATTGAATGGAACCAGTCTGAAACAAGTCAATGTATTTAAATATTTGGGTACTTTACTAACATCAGATGGAAGCTGTAGTAAAGAAATTAAATGTAGCCTAGCCCGGGCAAATTCAACGTTTCACAATATGAAGAACATTATCTGCAATTCATCTTGTCAATCGAGATGTGGAAAGGAGTTCTTAATCGCTATATTGAGCCAGTCCTGATTTGCGAGAGCAAATTATGGACAATTAGCAAACAAGTGAGAATATATGTTTAATCTGCAGAGTTGTTGTATTATAGAAGAATGATGGAAACACCGTGGACAGATAGAAAGATCAATGAAGATATCTTGAAAGAAGTTAACTTACGAATGGATCTAGTTATTTGCATCAGAAGAAGACAGTCAGAATATATATTCCTACAGGCTGAATGTATCATAGATCTGTTGAGTTTTATGTATTCAGAAGTTCATCAAAATGTTCAACCTGTCTGTTTAACTTCAGTATTGCTGAGAGCTTCCGCATTACTATTTTTGATTAGTTCACTTGGGTAATTGTATTCTCAGATAATTTTCCTGATGCTGTCAAGGTCTTTCGATGCTGCTACTTTTGCTTCAGTTTCTCTGTCGTTCTGAGACAAAAAAGCTGTCACCAACATCAGTTTCACAATACATAGAGAATAACACACAAATATCACGCTTCGGGGTTATCCCGCTGAAATTAACACTATTCATGTACTGTAGGTGTTGATTCAGGAGGATGACAAACATGACCAATAAAGATCATGTATTGTGGTTTCCGGCTGGCCGTATGTCGAAGTATACTTCAACCTCCCCCCACCCCCCCCCCCCCTTCCCACTCACAGAAGAACGGTGGTCATTTGGAGGAGACAGCTGCGAGTCCAGTCGTGCCTACAGCTATCAGTTTCACACTGTCTAGCTTGTCACCTTGTCTTCTTATTTGTACTGTTCCCTTTAACTGCTACGAGTGCCAATCACTTTCTGTGAATTTATGTTTCATTCTTCTTCAGTAGTCTCCAGAGCTTCGATGTAAATTATAATTATGTGTGAAAAAGGTAATATAACAGCCACAACCATGATGCTGTTCATTCCATTTCACAATGTGTGAATAAAGGTAATATTACAGCCACAGCCATTGTGCTCTTCATTCTATTTCACAATATGTGAAAAAAGGTAATATTACAGCCACAGCCATTGTGCTCTTCATTCCATTTCACAATGTGTGGAAAAGGTAATATTACAGCCACAGCCATTGTGCTCTTCATTCCATTTCACAATATGTGAAAAAAGGTAATATTACAGCCACAGCCATTGTGCTCTTCATTCCATTTCACAATATGTGAAAAAAAGGTAATATTACAGCCTCAGCCATGGTGCTGTTTATTATATTTCGCAAACAGCCATAGGGTTAAAAAACAGACATGGCTTAGCCAAACACACACACACACACACACACACACACACACACCCATATTCACACACACAAACACACACGCACACACACACACACACACACTGAAAGAAAAACATACTTATTGGTATCTTTGGGCCTGAGGTCATGATATGTTTCTGTCACGCGTTCAAGAGACAGTTCAGCCTCTTTCCCACCAGGGCATTTATGTGTACTCGTCCTCTTTTTTTGAACAAAATTTTCGTACATGTCGCCGCTGCTGTCAGAGTGTGACACATGGAGATCATAGTATTAGAGTACATAATTTGAAATAAGCAACAGGGTACATCTATGTAATTCAACGATGACAGAAATAAAGTAGGCATATAGAAAAGTTATTTGATTTGAAGATAGTGCAATGCAAGGAAGCAGTTAGGTAAGTTAAATAAATATGCATGCTCTATCGTATATAAGATAACAATATTACCTCCTGCACAATGTGATGGACTGTTCAATACATTGTTACTCTCTGTTGTCATCTCCAAAGTAAAGGTTGACGGTAACGTATCTATGTTTCACGTATTGATTGTGCATTTTATTAATACGTTTCATGATGGTATTGTGATGTTTTCTGTTTATTTCAATGTTTGGGGCACTCTAACTTTTCTATGTTCAACTTGTGTCCCCAATATTGTATTTAGTCGAGCGTTATGTCGTTATATGTATCCGCAGTATTTTGTATATCACATATGTATGTCTTTCTGTTTCTCCATTTTAAGGTGAATAATTAAATCAGATACGTCATTGAATATAAGTGTTGTGGATGAGTATTAAGAGAACAAGCACGTCTATCCAACAAGAACGTAATACTTAAGACTTTGATTAGTAACACGCGCATACAATGAATAGAAGATAATCAACTATTCTGATCATATACAAGATATTAAAGTCTGTCACAGATAACTACGGAGGATGGTGTATTAGTGAAGTGGAGGAGAGGCAGACCACCACGAAACTGGAGTCAGGATGCGACAGACAATTTTCACATAACAAAAACAAAAACTGACACAATGTGATGGGACTATCATAACACAGACCCATGCAGGTCAGCAAGGCCGAACGGATAACCACGCGTGTTCTTAAACATCCGGTGTGCTGATGCTGAGGTTAGCGGTTCAACCCCTACACCGGACAGTTGGACTAAAATGCTGACCTGTCGTCCTTGACTTGAGGACGTTAATTACAAGTACCTCTGAAGTTATAGTGGGTTTGCCTGATGGCGAGGAACACTGTTAATAGGGAAAGCTAACCCACACGCAAAATCCAGTCCATCACTACTATAAATAGTGTGTATGGACTACGCTTTAGTTCAAAACGAGCGAGCGCAAAAAGAAATCCATGGCAGGAAACTGCTTCGAGATAAATATAAATACAGAAGCTGGGGGTGGGGGGGGGGGGTATAGTTGTGCACAGTATAAGTCATTTATCAGTGACGATTATTAGTTGTGCCTTTTGCTTTCAGCTAGAGCTCCATAGAGGAGGGCACTAACTTCCCTTCACAACTGAAAACGTTGCTAACGATTGAGAGCGTAATTTAAACTCATGTGGATATGGGAAGCTAGGGGACATTACATACTTATGCATCTCAACACATTCATCACAATTGCAGGAAATAAAACATTACAACATGCAAGTATGATTGAGGTCTCTAGATTAGGAAGATCATTTTCGCGAACTGAGGAAGCGAACAATGTCAGAGCAAATAGGAGTAGCATAGATGATTGCCAAAAGACCAACGATATTGTTATGAAAAGTTCTGTCTTTGGACCAAAGAAGATAGTAAGGGTGGGAACATGGAGTGGGAAGTTTATGTCAAGGTATAATATATCCTGTTAAGTAAAGAACGAGCAAGATATAAAACTGATATACTGAGAATATCAGAACGCAGATTGGTGGGACAAAGTAGATTCGTAACCCACAAAGGACACTCATTTAAATATTTAAGTAAAAATATAGGTGGGCAAGTGGTGTTGGCTTTCTTTTGGCAAAGTCAGTTTCCTTAACACTAATCCGATAAAGCCTAGTCTCTGTCTGACTTCTCACTGCTAGAAGAAAGATAAAATAAAAGAACCATTACAATTATACAAGATTAGGGACCAACACATGCATAGGAGGATACGCGATGTTTAGGAATCTTACAACAGTTTAAAAGAAGCATTTAAAAGAGCGTATGAAAAGCACCGTAAGAACCAAATGGTTATTGCAATGCAAAGAAATGGAGCTAAAACAACCGAAGAACATTAAGAGGTACCAGGTCCGTTTGATATCATCATGTGACTTGTTATTTGATCATCACGGGTTGGTTTCTCTAGTTGTGCATGTGTCTCTTCTACCTCTGATTATTTACTGTTGTCACGGTATTAACCAGTGCATCTATTTCTTTATATGACCAAAGAACAAATTGCGTTTATTTCTTATAGGTGTGTATACTGTTCTAGTTCCATTAGTCTCTTCCAGACAATCGTTGTTAGCTTCTAAGGTCTTTCAAGGTATGCACCCGTCTTTAAATGGTTAAGCTGCTCTGAATCTGAGACATAACATCAGATGGGAAAATGCGCAACGGAGATTCAGAGCAGAATAGGCCAAACACAAATGGCATTTTCAAAGATGAAAATGAGAATATGTAATAGCTCACTTTCACAGAATGTCGTCACAAAGAGATTTTCGAAGAGACATGAATGTCAACACCACTTTGAAGTGCATATGATTGCATATTATATTATATCATATTATATTTTTTTTTCCGCGTTTCCATCCTGTTTCAGGATATTGCGGTCAACACCAGCATCTTTCAGCTGTATGTTGATTCCTAGGCTAGATTACGCTCATCAGCACGCCACGACTTTCTGAGCGACCGGCTCCATACTCTCATAAGTCACTGGCGCGACGCGAACCATATTATATTATATTATATTATATTATATTATATTATATTATATTATATTATATTATATTATATTATATTATATTATATTATATTATATATTATATTATATTATATTATATTATATTATATTATATTATATTATATTATATTATATTATATTATATTATATTATATTATATTATATTATATTATATTATATTATATTAGTTAGTTAGTCGCAGTTCCAACTTCACAGCAACGGGTCGTCCCCATTATGCTCCATTCCTGTGCCAGTGAATATCACACAAAACGCTCCCCACTGCCCAATGTGAAAAGTGGAAAAGACAGGAGTTTCGACAAACAACAGCCCTCACAGATACACTGTGCATAATGTTGCCACCAGAATGTCAACACACCAGTCCCCCACGAAACACCCTGTTCATCTCTGATGGAATCGGCTGTCATTTTCCTATCTTAATGTGGTGTGTTGTACTGTGTTGTATTGTGTTGTGTTGTGTTGTATTGTGTTGTGTTTTGTTGTGTTGTGTTGTATTGTGTTGTGTTGTTTTGTATTGTATTGTATTATATTATGTTATGTTATGTTACGTTATGTTATGTTATGTTATCTTATGTTATGTTACATTATCTTATGTTACGTTATCTTATGTTATGTTATCTTATGTTACGTTATCTTATGTTATGTTATGCTACGCTATGCTATGCTATGCTTTGCTATGCTATGCTCTGCTATGCTATATTATATGTTATGTTATGTTATGTTATGTTGTATTGTTTTGTTTTGTGTTGTGTTTTGTTGTGTTGTGTTGTGTTATGTTATGTTGTGTTGTGTTGGGTTGGGTTGTGTTGTGTTGTGTTGTATTGTATTGTATTGTATTGTATTGTATTGTATGTGGAGTTATGCTATATAACATTATGTTATATGTTATCCTATTGCCGGACACAGTCATTGAGTAACAGTATGTTCTTAGACAGACAGGCAGGCAGACAGTCAGGTATATAGGTAGATAGGCAGATATATAGACCAACTGACAGATCGACGGACGGACGGACGGACAGACGGACGGATGGCCAACCGGCCGGACGACGGACGCACCGACAAATCGACGAATGGATTGACAGACAGACGGAAGGAGGGAAGGACCGACCGACGGACCGAGCGACCCAACGACCAACCGAGAGTTCGACGGACGAATGGAGAAGTGGTCGTACGGGCGGACAGGCGGATTGTCAGATAGGCGGACATATAGAGAGACAGAAGGTAGACATACAAACATACTGGCTGGCAGGTAGGCAGGTAGAGAGACAGACAAACAGACAGATCGAAACATAGGCAGGCAGGTAGGTATTTAGACAGACAGACAGACAGGCAGGCAGGCAGGCAGGCAGGCAGGCAGGCAGGCAGATAGATAGATAGATAGATAGATAGATAGATAGATAGATAGATAGATAGATAGATAGATAGATAGATAGATAGATAGATAGATAGATAGATAGATAGATAGATAGATAGATAGATAGATAGATAGATAGATACTCAGTCGGACTATCATACCGACACACCTACCGACAGACCGACCAACACACCGAGATAGAGACCGACAGACCTAAAGACAGTGACAGACATACCTACAAATCGACCGAGAGCGACAGACAGGCAGGCAGGCATAGGCAGATCAGCAGTTAGACAGACAGACCAGCGAACAATAGACACATGGTCACCCCTGTAAATTATATTGGATGATCATAACCCTCCGATGACACACACGTTAAAATTAATCATGAATATTTGAAATATTGAAATATCTATACCTGAAACATACCAGAAAGGCAATAAGAAATTGTCATGTACTTCCAAGTTTTAGAATGTCTCTCCTATTTTGAGAAACGTTTGCGTTTAAAATGTCAAACAGCAAAAATGTGATCTACACAAATCACATCTCGTTTCTCCGACATGAACACAGGCTTGTTTTAATAGCATGTACTGATCTGGGATCTCAAGTGGGAAGTCATATTGATACCATTATGACGTTTTGTAACACTTGTCTCAACCGATCTTAATTTCTTTCCCATGTGTACTTAATGTAACACATTGTTGCTTAAGGTCTTGAAAAGCACGCTAGCGAAGTTGGTAAAGTCACGAGCATTGTCCTTTGCGGGTTTGGAGGCTGGGCTCGTCGTTTGCCAAAGTGAGGATTGTGCGTCAATTATTCCTACTTGCCCTCATGCATACAAAATGTGATATCACAGACCCGGAGCAAGAAACTGCTTCGTTGTTTAAAATCTAAAGTAAAGCTAACGATAAACTGACGTTAGGCAGTACAGTAAGCTATGAAGTATTAGCTCTCAACATATACTAGATCATAGCATAATGTGGTTGGCCTAATAAGTTCACTACCTCTGGCATGTCCCTTCCCTCCCACTCAAAACAAAAAATAATAACAACAACAAACAAACAAACAAACAAACAAACAAACCAAAAACCCACACACACACACACACTTACAAACTAAAGATTATGCAAATATTTAAACACCCATTAATGAGTAGGTGTCAACTTTAGTCACAAAAAGACAGAAAGAGGCAATACTGTCATTAGAGCTTATTATAATATTACAAATAAGTTTTGAAGTGATCATGTTGACAACAGAGATATCATGACACAGCAGAGTCTAGAACCTAGCGTGTTCCAGATCTGTGGCAAACCGCACGAAATACCGCGATCATCTCGCGGACTGAAGACATAGACGCACGACCAGCTGGACAACTTACAGACACGTGTACACTACGGAAGACTATCACCCACCTGAGTGGGAAACAGAATTGGAGTGCAATTAGTATCTACTAGTAAACAAATCACGGTAGCGTGATTTGGTTATATATTGAGAAGTGTTTCGTTTGTCTCTGTCCTGCAGATGTGATGGTTGTTTTACTTTGACTAGCCTCTTGTAACCGTTGTTACCTACTCTGGCAGTCCATGTCATTCACACACAAAAAGTCTCAGTAACCAAAACACCGTTGCTTCCGAGCCCTTCCTAATTTGTTAACATTCGCAGATGATGTGATGGTACACAGACATAGAAGAGAAGGGGAATGAATAGCTGAAGACTTATAGTCGGCAGTAAACAGAGTTGGGGAGTAGTGCATGGAGTCATAGGCCGTAATAAATCTAGACATAGTTTGTGTTGTATTCCCTGGATAACCGAAACGTGAAGACAGATTGCCAATGTATCACATGGAGTGGACGGCATGGGCTTTGGACGAACCTGACAACTGAGAGGGATGACCAGGAGAACATTCAATCAGATGGCAGTTGGAACCATTAGCAGTATGACTCTTCGCTGGCTGATGAACTAGGAGACGGAGTGCATGCGGGGATGTGCTGAATGCAGCGATGTTGTTTCTTAGCTCAATTCAACTCCTAGTTTATTAATTCAGACTCCATGATTCGCTTAAATACAGCAAAACAGGTTGTGTATACTGTTTCAGATTTATCTTTCTTACAATTGATGATAGTGTCTAATTGCATAAGATACATATTGATTTTCTGAAATGCAGGTTTTGCTTGATCTATTCTACTTTTAATAAATAAAACACCAACACTATAATTAAACATATACTGTAAATAAAGCGTTTATAATGTGAATAAAAAATATGCGATTTAATGAAAAGTATCGTACGTAATAGTCGCTTTCATTTAATGTCGGAAAGAGAGTACTGCCATGCTATATTCAAAATGTTCAGATATATCCCAGTAAAACGTGAAGTGTGTGTCTGTGGGGGGGGGGGGGGAGGGGGGGGGGAGAGAACTAAGGAGAGCTGTTAAGTATCTTCATGTGGTTTATTTGACGGCCGTTGCGACTATCTTCTACGTCAGGTAACAATCAGCTATAGTGCGTTCACAAATGTATGCCCTCATTCAAGTTCAATGTTTTTGAAAAGTATCTCTTAACTCGTTATCAAGTTCTTCCTGCCGTCTTATGTTTACTCCCATGTCTTTGATAGGTCAAAAGTCATCTGAAACCATAGAAAGTGGCTAAATGTCTTTGATGTTTTTGCGAAAATGTATTGAATTCACACAAACAAACTAGTTTCCCCAGTAATGCACGTAAATTCGGGCAACCTCTCAACACTTCCGTTCCACTATGTGACGTGCTTCTCATAAGTACCTTTCCGTGCACCACGGAGAAAGTCATTAATTGCACAATGATGTTTCCGTATGAAGAGATAATACATTTTATAATATGCACTTCATCTCTGATCCGTAAAGTGCCGTAAAGTGTATAACTTATGTTTTTAAAAAAATGAGATCTGATGTACAATCTCCAGAAAAAAAGATTTGTGTTGGCTGTACATAATGATAATGTTATATGCTAAATCTAATCATGTTACCATAATTAGTTACTGAGTTATGGATTTTTAAAATAGGGGGGGGGGAATTTATGAACGCACTATAGTGGTCTTCTACGCCAGTGTAACAGTCAGAGCACTGAGGCTCTTTCTTTTCGTTCCTCGCTGTGAACTCAAGAATAGTCCACACACGCGACTTCTAGGGCTAAATATTGCGTGTGGATTGGCTCTTCCTATTACCAGTGTCCCTTGTCATAAGGCGAACCCACCCCGACTTCAGAGGTACGTCCCCAAATCAAAAACGAGACGTCAACATCTTAGTCCAACTGACCGGTGTAGAATTCGAATCCCCTACCACCAGAATCTGTACACTGGATGTGTCAGAAGGAGAGCTCATATCCATTCTGTCATGCTGACGTTCACTTGGGCTTATTGTCCTACACTTGGGCTTACTGACCTTCACTTGGGCTTATAGACCTTCACTTGGGCTTATAGACCTTCACTTGGGCTTATTAGAGCTTCACTTGGGCTTATAGGTTGTGATGGCCCTAACAATGAATACTTACAACAGGATTCTGCTGCGGGACTATCATTTTACAGAAAAGATAATATGTATTGTACAATTAACACACGTAGACTAGAATTACACCGTGCATACTATAATTAAAGCACTCCCATTGGTAGAATCAGCGGGGAAAGAAGACCCTGTTGAGCTTGACTCTAGTCCGACTTTGTGAAGACACATGAAGGGTGTAGCATAGGTGGGAGCGCAAGCGCAATTGAAATACCACTACTTGTATCGTTTCTTTACTTATTCAGTCTCTCGGTAGAGATTTGTTCGCAGCAGACGAGCATAATCTCCGGCGGGCCTATTCTCGCTGGTCGCGAGATCAGCACAGCGGAAGTATGGGAGATTTGCTTGCAAATAGACAGGCAATATCTCCTGCGGTAGCTATGGTGGGCCTATTCCCGCTGGTCGCGGGGACCGCTAAAAGTCAGGTAAGGAGTCTGACGATAGTGCACGCTTTACACAGGTCCGGACACTTGTGATCGACAGATGTGCGCGCCCTCATGGTCCGGGCTCGTACAAGACCGTCACCTGTGGGACATGGCTGAACGCCTCTAAGCCGGGTCCCTTGGGTGTCAGGGTCTGGCCATAACTCGCCACCGGCTCGTGGTGGCGAGGTCTCGGTGGATTGACACTGAGCCGCCAGCGTCTGCAGCCTACCTTGTGCCAGGCGTATTGGTTACCCATTCCTCTGGAATACACAAGACTAGGCCGAGAGAGGGGTCATGTCGTTTGGGCGCCACATGATTCTCTGAAGCTCTGCCCAGAAATTGTGATGGAATATTGGCCACATTCCAACTCACATACTTTGGTCTGTAAAGACTGCAAGGTGTCAACAACATGCAAACACATTCACACACACACAAATGCACACACACGTATATATATATACTAGCTGACACGGCCCGGCTTCGCCCAGACTCTGGTGGGGAGCATCTCATTTAATTCATATAAGTAGTCATATAAGCTCCCGTTCCCGACTGTCTGTCTGTCTGTCTGTCTATCTATCTGTCTGTCTGTCTGTCTGTCTGACCCGGCCCAGCCCATGGTGGAGAGCATCTCATTTAAATCATATAAGTAGTCATATAAGATCCCGTTCCCGACTATCTGTATGTCTGTCTGTCTTGGGTAAATGGAGGAGGGAGGAGGAAGAGGGAGGTGGAGGAGGGAAGAGGAGGGAGGAGGAGGGAGGAGGAGACAGGAGGAATAGGAGGGAGGAGGAGGGATTAGGAAGAGGAGGGAGGAGTAGGGTGGAGGAGGAGGGGGAGGAGGAGGGAGGAGGAAGAGGGAGAAGGAGGGAGGAGGAGATCGCAGGAGGAGGAGGAGGAGGAGAGGGAGGAGGAGGAGGGAGAGGGAGGAGGAGGGAGGAGGAGGAGAGAGTAGGCGGAGGGAGGAGGCGGAGGGAGCAGGAAGAGGGAGGAAGAGGGAGGAGGAGGAGGGAGGAGAAGGAGGAGGGAGGAGTAGGAGGAGGGAGGAGGCGGAGGGAGGAAGAGGGAGGAGGAAGAGGGAGAAGGAGGAGGGAGGAGAAGGAGGGAAGAGGATGAGAGGGAGGAGGAGGAAGAGGGAGGAGGAGGAATGTGAAGGGAGGAGGAGGGAGGAGGTAGAGGGAGGAGGAGGGAGGAGGATAGAGGAGGAGGAGGGATGAGGAGGAAGAGGGAGGAGGAGGAATGTGAAGGGAGGAGGAGGGAGGAGGTAGAGAGAGGAGGAGGAGGGAGGAGGATAGAGGAGGAGGAGGGATGAGGAGGAAGAGGGAGGAGGAGGAATGTGAAGGGAGGAGGAGGGAGGAGGTAGAGAGAGGAGGAGGAGGGAGGAGGAGAATGGAGGAGGAGGGAGGAAGAAGGAGGAGGGAGGAAGACGGATGAGGGGGAGGAGGGAGGGGGAGGAGGGGGAGGAGGAGAAGGGAGGAGAAGGGAGGAGGAGGAGGGAGCAGGAGGAAGGAGGAGGGAGGAGGAGGAGGAAGAGGGAGGAGGAGGGAGGAGGAAGAGAGAGGAGGGAGGAGGAAGAGAGAGGAGGGAGGAGGAGGGAGGAAGAGATAGGCGGAGAGAGGAGGAGGAGGAGGGAGGAGGAGGAGTAGGGATGAATAGGAGGGAGGAGAAGGGAGGAGGAGGGATTAAGAGAAAGAGGGGGGAAAGGGGAGAAGGAGGAGGGAGGAGGAGGAGGAAGAGGGATGAGGAGGGAGGAGGAGGGAGGAGGGAGGATGAGGAGGAGGGAGGAGGAGGAGGGAGGATGGTGAAGGAGGAGGAGGAGGAGGGAGGAGGGTGAAGGAGGAGGAGGAGGGGGAGGAGGGAGGGGGAGGAGGAGGGAGAAGGAGGAGGAGGGAGGAGGGAGGAGGAGAACGTAGGTGGGGGAGGATGAGAAGGGAGGAGGGAGAGGGAGGAGGAGGGAGGAGGAGGAGAGAGGAGGAGGGAGGAGGTGGAGGGAGAAGGAGGAGGGAGGAAGAGGTAGAAGGAGGAGGGAGAAGGAGGGAGGAGGAGACAGGAGGAATAGGAGGGAGGAGGAGGGATTAGGAAGAGGAGGGAGGAGTAGGGTGGAGGAGGAGGGGGAGGAGGAGGGAGGAGGAAGAGGGAGAAGGAGGGAGGAGGAGAGAGGAGGAGGAGGAGGAGAAGAAGGGAGTAGGAGGAGGGAGAGGGAGGAGGAGGAGAGAGTAGGCGGAGGGAGGAGGCGGAGGGAGCAGGAAGAGGGAGGAAGAGGGAGGAGGAAGAGGGAGAAGGAGGGAGGAGAAGGAGGAGGGAGGAGGAAGGAGGAGTAGAGAGTGGGAGGAGGGAGGAGGCGGAGGGAGGAAGAGGGAGAAGGGAGGAGGAGGGAGGAGGTAGTAGGATGATTGATTGCCATCCCACCAGGTTAATATGTTATCGCGGACCTCAGAGAGAAGTGTCTATGTAGAAGACCATTTCCTGGACGTACGTATTTTGGGAGGGGGAGGAGGGAGGAGGGAGGAGGAGGAAGAAGAAAAAAAAACTACGACAGTTGGCATCTCTGGAATGAAAGGAAGGCGTGTAGAAAATTTCATCTCAATCGGATGGGCCGTTCGCGAGCGTATAAAGGACATACATACAGAGATACGCACATCCTAATTTATATATAAGATATATATATATATATATATATATATATATATATATATATATATATATATATATATATATATATATTTTAAAGCCGTCTCCCAGGCCTATGGTTTAACGTCTTTCTACATAATTTCGTATATTCCCGTGAGTAACGTAACCTGCGTGAGAATCGGTAGCGGTTCTCGCGGCTCTTGTAATTTACGGGATATGTGAGCCGGTTACTCAGAAAGCAGTGGCAAACTACTGAGCGTAATCTTGCTTAATACATCAACAGCAGCTGAAAAATGCTGATGTAGACTGAAAAATCTTGCAATGGATATGCAAAAAAACAAACAAACAAAGAAATATATAATTAGGTACATGCATGACGGATATCGCAAAGCGACCAGGGATTACACCCCATTAGATCTTAAAATAGTGACCAGAAAACTTCCAGAATGTCCTGGACATATTCTAAAATGGAATGGCGACTAAGAATGAAACTACCTAGACATTCCCCATCTCGAATGTCGTGGCTTAGAGCACGTGGAGATTCCACAGTCAAATAGTAGTCTTCTTTGGGCTAATTACTGTGATCATGTGTGTATATGTATTATTTACTTGTTGCTACATATTTGAACGAAAGTAGCTACTACGATAAAAAAGAGGCGAGAAATAGCACATGGTTTACGAAGTAGGATGCAATTTGTATGGCGTAAATGAAGAGGGTCACGGCCACACCATTTTAACATCCTTTCTGCGTCAAGACATTTGATTTATTTCCTGCTGCAATGAAGTCAAGTCGACTTTAATTTCAGTTGTACTTTCGGTAGGCCAGTCTGTTATTGCGAAGGGGTTAAGAACGTTGTTCGAAATCCCATATACCCACGTACGAAACACAGCTGCGCGAGATTTGGCAGTGGATCGGTTCGCGTTGATTACTTATGAAAGTATGTGAGCCGGTCGTTCAGAAAGCAATGACATATTACTGAACGCAAAACTTGTCAAGTTATCAACAGCAGCGGAAAAATACTGGTGTTGTCTGCAATGTCTTGTAAAAGAATGTGCAAAAACGTTTCGGTAGGCAATCTTCCCTGAGCACAGTTAATGGCTACAGGCTGATCACAGGACAATCATAGATGACTCAGGCAAAGGACACAATAGGGGACGTGTGCATGTTAGTGTCGCGTAATAAACTTGTTAGTTCGATCGATGACAAACAAGACCCGACATTTGTCTGCAAAAACACCAGCAACTCTTTGATGTTGTACAGACGGAGAAAAATATGTCGCGTCAAAGTGTCTACACAGTCGGCGATTTTGTTATGATGTGGGTTGTTCGAGAAAACGAATAACCACGCCAAACGTCTGCCACGGCGGTAGTAGCCTTTGAAGTGGAGACGAAATGTCTGAATGCAAGTCGGGATGGATTCTGTGATGTGGGAAATTCTCAGGTTGAACTATTGATGCACGGGACAAATAATTTCCCCAAATGAAAGCAAATTTGACCGCAGATTGACTCCAGTTAGTCTAGAATAGGAGGAGAAAACCAGACTCTGGACTGATTGGCGTCTAGACATTTTGGTGACGTCACGCAAGCACCGATAGAAAACCCAGTTGCGGTAAACAAGTGGAGTGAGTCGGCCAAAAATTCTGAAGGGTTAAGATCGGTGCATTATTCCGAGTTGTGTTACATGAGAGAGACTATAATGTCTAAGTGGTGATAGTTATCCTCGGACATAGATCCAGTCTGTGATTGCATAGTTTCGATTAGCAACTCGAATAGGCATATGGTAGGCTACTAATCATATCTAACCTAAAGTATGATTAGGAATAGAGTACAGTACTGTGCGGTGATATACTGTATTATAGGTGCGGTGATATAATGCATTATAGGTGCGGTGATATAATGTATTATAGGTGCGGTGATATAATGTATTATGATTAATGATAGAATGTTCTATAAGTGCGGTGCTAGAAAGTATCATAGGAGCGTCGGCACTAGTATTCTATTGTGTGGCTTCAACTAGTTTGTGTGATATATAATTTTACTCAGGGAGTTGAGGACAATGTAGTGGAATAATAATTAGAGAGATTAAGGATGGTTGAGAGGGAGGAGAGGAATGTGAAATGGTAGGATCTTCCAGTAGGGCATCTGCTGGGTTTCCACCCGTTCCTTTATTCTGTCCTGGTGTTGCCATGTCTCAGATCATATGATGAGTTATTTGGCCGTATGACAGAGATCGGATCTCTGTTATAGATCTGAGTGCTGCTATTGGCCTACACTCACCTAATTCCGGCCAGGATTGAGTTGCCCTCACCATAGTATTCTCTATTCTACAGGTTCCATTTACAGGTCCATGTAGGTGTGCTATGATTTTCAACAGTGAAGCTAACACATTTTAGAAGATGATGGCTCAGAATTTGAAGACAGAAGTTGCTGAGAGGCCGCTACATTGGGCTTATACCCAAGTTGGTTTGCAGGAATCTGGCTTCTGCTGAGCAGGACATGCTGATGAGATTTATGTTTTAGCAAGTGATAAGTGTATGACTGAACAGTCAGAACATTGTAGATATACACTACTGATACCAGGAACAGTCATACAACTTTATACTGATACCTAGAACAGTCAGAGTGTGGTGTTATTATGGAGAATCTTTAAAACCAGTGACACTAGATACATTAAGATTTCCCCAGTAACAGTGACAATAGTCTTAGAATTCTCTGATTAACAATCATTCAAATAACAGAGGAAATTCATAGTGTTAAGCAGAATGAAGACTCTCATTAGACAGTGTTTGTCATGGATGTCCAGGCATCCTTGTGGTTCAAGAGACAACGGAGGAAGTCTTCACGTGACCGGAGGAACATCACCTTGGTGAGGTTGCTTGTCTGGAATACATGGTGCTAGTGTGTTCTCAGCACAGTGATGAGAATGACTATACTCCTGAACACTGATCTGAGTCTATAGACACTTTAGAGTACACGTCACACATTCTACACCTTATATATATACACACACACACACACTTCTCCTACATATACTCTTGGCTTTAATACATTTCTTGGTTTTATTTGTTGAAGCTAGAGTTGTCACGTATGTTATGTTGGGGAAGAATGAGAGGGGGCATGATCCAGGGGTGAGTAAGAGTTAGAAGAAGGTGTCTTCAGATTGAGGGAGTGTTGTTGACGGAGTCTACTGGATATCTCCAGGATAGAGATATTGAATTAAAACAAATGTGGGTGTTGATTCCCCTCACTCCAGGGACGACACTAAAGTGGTAAAGAAGAACAAATAACTACTACGACATTCATTCTTTACACACACACGACAGTTAGCGAACATGTGGAGATGAGAAAAGTGGGTCAGAATGCCAGTGGAAAAGTCAGACCTGTGCAAGGCCAAAATAACATTGGATCGGCTATGCAGGGATGTGCCTACAGCCTTTACTGAAAGAGAGGTGCAACAATTAATCCACTACATTTCACGACCAGGCGAAGTAATAATAAACTGGAATGGCTATGTGCTAAGAGATAAGAGAAATGCCTTGGGGTTAGTGGCGAAGGTTGATAGATAGTGTTTGGTACAGCAGAGCCTGGTATATGATACCACAACATTTACTGTGAGAATGGAGGTGCAGGAAGTCAAAGCGTCGTTCCGTTGACCGGAGGACAATGAACACAAGCACGGGCTAATTGTAACGGATTCACAAAGCATGATGAGAAAGGCGAAGAAAGATATGCTTTTAGCAGCCTGACAGGCTTCCATTCAACTATCAAAATTAGAGTGCATCTGTTGGATTTCCCCCATGAGATACTGTTGTGGTGGACAACGATCAGGCAGAAAGATTGGCTGGTACTGCACCCCTAGGTGGGGTATTGGTGCATGATGAGGCAGATGTAATCGGCGCCCATTGGAATTTGTGTATAGTGTAGAAAAACGGGTAGGCCATTACTACTTGGAGAGAGTGGCGCTGCATGGAGTGACCAGGGAATCTGGATGACACTCAAACCTCCGAGGAAAAGGCAGAGAGAAACTTAATCAGGCTGCTACTGGTACCATTAGTCTGTGGGAATCTCAGTATATGAAGCCAATATACGGGCACTCTCCGGCTGTTTATGCTTCACATCGACACCGCAGGTACAAGCGAACGAGATGAGATGATGATGAGGTGAGTCAATTGTACAGACAATTTTTGGGAATTCAGGTGAATTCTGACGACATATGGAGGCAGATCAATAAAATAAGACTACGTGTATTATTAGATTGCATTGTTAATTCTGTGTGCAGAAGTGGGTGGCGTAGTTAAATCTGTGTTCATATGTAGAAAGGCGAAGGTATAGTTAATGTATTGATTAAGTCTGTTGGGTCACGCTTAGAGGAAGTTTGCGAATAACTGTTTTAAACTACTCTAGTAATGTTTCCAAGATTCCAATCCAATCCAATTTTTGGTACCCGTACCCCTTTTCAGCCTTCAAGTTTTCGACTTGGCTATGTAGGGGTGTTTAAGGTGTAGCTTGTAGTTTGTCTTTCGTACTTCGGGCTGCTTGTCAGCTTCCCGGCTTCTGATGGGTTGAGTGCGTTCGTTACTTGCTTGATGGGGTTTTTCATGTCTGGAAAGAGTCGCGCACTTGTTGAGGCCCCGAGTAATTGTGATCCCACCCCGTCTTATGGTGCTGTTTCCTTTAGGGAGCTTCACGAGTTGTCGTCTCTCCTGGTGTTCATATTATTACCCCGTCGTTAGATGCCTTCGAATCTTCTCGGTGTTCGCCAGTGGTGGTGGTGAGCGATATCGTTCTTTTCTTCCTCTGTTGCTTCTTCTTTTGTCTGTGTTCTTGCATCTTCTTGTTCGAGTAAGGCTACCTGGTTACAGATGTTTGTTACTATCTCTTGTAGAGTATCTGATGTCCTTTCTTTCATATCTTGCATTTTTGATAGCTAGTCTTCATTCTCGGCCTTTATAGCAGCCATTCGAGCGACATTCTGCTCAATCTTCTGCTGGACTTGCTTCAGTTCATCCAGTGATTCCATTTGTGCTGTTTCTTCTTCTGTCTGCTTGAGAGTTCTTCTGTCTTTTCTCTTTCATCTTGGATTTTTAATAGAGTTTCTTCTGTCTCTTGATTGCAGCCATTCGGGCGACATCCTGCTCTATCTTCTGCTGGACTTGCTTTAGTCCCTTCAGGATGCGCTGAGATGCCGTTATCTGTGTCTCTTGCGTCTTGTCTTTTTCTTCCTCCATGTTTTTGAACTGTGTTCTCAGATCCTTCAGTTGGCCTTCCAGTTGTGCTTTGTCACTTTTGGTGAGTCGATTGGTGGCCTCGTACTGCCTCCTAGCTTCTTTATAGGGCAGATTAGTCTTGATTGCGATCTTCATAGCTTCCTTGCTGTCTTGGTGGCAGGGGCAACCGAGGTACCTGGTGCCGTGGTTGCCGAGGCAGTTGGCGCACTTTCTGTTAGTGTTAGGCCTCCTGAAGTCCTTGTCAATCTTTGCGTGCTGGCACTGACTGTATGGATGAGGTCAAGAGCAGTATCTAAAAACCTCAACCTCACTCTTGCAGGTGGCACGGGTGTGCCAACATTTCTGGCACTTAGACCACTGCAGCACTCTCAGTATGTAGTGCTCTGGAACTTGGTCTCTCTTGTCCTATTTGATGTATTAGAGGATCACTCGGTTCTCCGATGTAACTATGACGACTGTGGAGAGGATGTTGTTCTTTCCGATGATCCTCTCGGCACTGGTGATCTTGAGTTTCTTGTTCTCCCTCGTCAGCATCTCCCTGATCTGGTCGTTGGTGAGATGGGTCTTGACTCGTTTAATGACCCATAGTTTCATCATGCTCTGTCGCGTGGCTTGTACTGTGATGCCGTGGGGAAGCTTGTTGTCGGCCTTCTCTTATTGTGCGATTTTCTGCATAAGTGCTGTGGTCTTTGGGGTTTTGTTGATGGAGACCAAGACTCCATCAGGTGTCTTGCGCAACTAGTAGATGCTGTTTCTTCCCAGCTCGTTTTCCAACAGACGTATTATCTTGTCTGTTGGTAGCGCCGACAGTTTAGCTTCTCCCACGCTTGTCTGTTTTAGCAGTATTTTGCTGCCGGTGAAGTCCTCAGTCATTGTTGTTGCTTCCTCCTGTGTGGAGGTCTCTGGTAGATTGGGCTGCATTACCTTGGTGTTGTTGAGAACTTCCCGGCTGCTGCTGGCTTCTGTTGTGGTTTGTTCAGCAACTGGAACGGTTTCAGCTGGTGTAGGAGCCGGACTGCTGTTCATAGATATGGACTCAGCAGTCGTAGTGGCCTTCCTCGCCTCTACCTTCTTCTTCTAGGCTGAATATTGTGCATGTCTCTGCACGGTACTATTAACAGCGAGACATCCTCTGCGTTATCCTATATATATATATATATATATATATATATATATATATATATATATATATATATATATATATATATAGGTGTCTCCCACCGTCAGAGGCAACGCTTGGCGCTCCATATCTACGCCAATTGACAGGGACTTATAACCCGTAACAGTTGCCTCTCGCTTTGATTCTGAGACATGTTAAGACCAGGGATGGATTTATTGCCTCTCCACAAAGCCTGGGCTAAAATATAGAGACCATGTGTTGCCCATGCAGCATGATTCCTATCTCGGCCTGCCTAGTTCACTCCAGAGGAAAGGTATATATATATATATCTATCAGGGTCGGCCTCTACTACGATACAAAGATGTGTGTAAGCGGGACATGATTGATACAGGCATTGATAATGCACATTGGGAGCACGTCGCCGCTGAACGTGTTGCATGGAGGGCAAATATCAGAAATGGAATAAAGTCAAAGGAGAAAATTATTGCAGAAAAGTCACACACCAAGCGTTTGAGACGTAAGATGGTGCATGATGGTGGAAATGACCACGTGTTCAGATGCACCCACTGTGAACGGACATTTACAGCGCAAATTGGCCTTATCAGTCACACTCGCTACCGCCATAGTTAAAAGTTATTATGCCTTTTTAAAGCACAAACTATCGTCTGTCAAGACGGCAAGGTGCCAATGGATGGAATATATATATATATATATATATATATATATATATATATATCGCATTTGGGAGGGTACAAGTCTTAACCTGGTGCGAGGAAATGTATCCTAAAGACAAAATGTCATGGCAGGGCAGACCAGACCCTAAGCCTTGGTTGGCAGCTGGTTTAGGATCGAAGCTCCGACAGGCGGACAGTTGGAGCATTGCTTTGCTGATCCGGCAGCTTCTCTGCAGCTTGTCTTGTTCCAGATGTATAAATGTTACCTTTCCAGTGTGTCTTGGAATATACAACATCGGTCGCATGAATGAAAATGGACAAAGGCTGCTGGAGTATTGCACCTGAAATTACCTATGTATTACAAACTCCTTTTTTAAAACAAAAGAGCTGCATAAGGTCACATGGAAACATCCAAGATCCGGCCATTGGCACCAGCTGGACTTCATCATCACACGGAGACAACATCTGAACCATAGATCATTGACTCGAAGTTACCACAGTGCTGACTGTGATACGGATCATTCTTTGGTTGTTGCAAGGGTTAGATTGAGACCAAAGAGAATCTACACAGATAAACACAAATCTAGCCCCAGGATTAATATTATTAACACTCACGATACTGAAAAGTGCTTTTAGTTTCAACAACAACTTGAAGACGCTTTCACTGATACACCAGAAAATTGTACAGTAAGTGAAAAATAGGATAAACTTAAGGAAACTCTTTATAAAACTGCCGTAGGGGTTTACGGCACTGTGGATCATAAGAGGATCATAGTCTCCCACTCCATGCATTATGTATTAAAGCAGATGGGCATTAAAAGGACACGAGAGAACATGGGCACAAAAACAACTGGGTGGCGCAGCCGAAGAGGCCTCGTGTTGGCTGTGGAACTGCCGAAACATGGATTTGGACATGTCTCAACAATAGTATGATTAAAGCGGTAACTGCAGAGCGACTAACACTCTCTCAACTAAGAGCAAGAACTTGCACTGTCTTGTGTCGACTTCATAGCCTTCCCTCCGAGCTCGGGGGTAGGGTATCTAAGTACATGACTGTTCGGTGGGGCAATAGCCGAACGGTAACAGTCGTCAAATCATGCAAATGTTGGCCGAAGTCCAACCTCCATATCAGGGCGGTAGTCGTCTTCCATAAGTCGCACTCAGTGGCAGAGACCAAGAGGTGGGTCGAGAAACCCAGAGCATGAACCGGCTTCCTAGCAGAGTGCGGCGCCGTGAATGTGTTACGAAGAAAGAACATGGCAACGGAGGTGAATGGAGACGATAGATGCCGTGGTTGGGGAAGCTAGCTTCCCACGACCACATGTGCTTAGGTGGTGTGAGGGCACAAGCACCGGATGCACAGGTTCTCCTCACCGAGGGAGGGGCTTCTTGAGAGTGGACATTTTCACAGCTAAGGGACAAGCACACACAAAAAGGACAACGAAATCGACGGAACGTCTCGGACAGCAGTGGAAAGACGCCCCGAGTCATGACAAGGACTGGCCCGCCCCTACAGAACATCAAGTAAGTAAAAGGGCCAAAATATTCGGGAAAGTGGGACTACTTCTGACGTGTTTGCTCCGCGGCAGAGTTTTTAATCAACGATTTATGGCCAGTCCATCAGAAAATCTGGATAGACGGATAGACACTCTAGAAAGACAGAGTGACGCCCTAGAAAGACTGGCACTGCTGCGGCGCAGTGGTGGAATTGGCTCCACAGGTGAAACGGTGGGGCCGACAGCAGACCGGGCTGACAACCCCTGAACCTGTATAATATCCTTGTCGCGTCAAACGGAAGAACGCATAGATGCCCTATGGTTCCTCCGAAAGGGGCGAAGCATGAAGGATCCACCAGTTGACCACACGTTGACGACACAGACCGTCCAATCGACCATGATCTCAGTCGAACGACCAGGCTGGCATGCGTCTGTGGTAAAAGCCTCGCCTCCTACCGGGGAATGAGAATTCACGCACGAAGAAAGAAGTGCGAGAGTACGTCACAGGAGAATAGACAGCGTTCCCGTGAAAGGGATATCAATAAGACGTTAGAGTATCTCAGCCAGGGAAAATCCCACAGCGCTGATAAGACTCAAGTTGATGTCCCCTGTGACGTACCCGAGCAAACTTCCAAGAGACGCAGGGCAAAGATCAAGTTCCCTCCAGCCACAGAGAAGGCAGAATGGGCGCGATTAGATGAGACGTTGTCCAGTGTTTTAGAGAATGAGATACAACACACGTCACTAGAAGACAAAGTTCACAACTTCAGAGAGAGTGTATACCTCCCCTCGCTGCGTCAATTTGGTAGCAGCGAGTGGAAGGAAGCAGCTAGCCTGCAGAAGACCAGGCGGCTGAAGCTGATAGAGAAGGTGAGAGCACAGAGGAAATCCTCTCGGAAACCGTATAAAGCAGCAGTAGAGCATGAGAAAGAGAGCTTGCTCTAGGTGTGGCAACATGTGAAAGCCAGGCACAATGCCCTCTAAAGAGCGGAAAGGTTCTGCAGGAACATGCTAAACACCCGGAATGAAAATGACCAATTTTTTCCTGGAACCATACAAGTTTGCACAGGACTTGTTCGAGAAGCCATGATCCGGCAGCCTCAGTGTCAGCAAAGAGGAGCTTGACAACCACCTCGTGAAGACGTACTCAGATGCTCAGCGGGACGTCCAGCTAGGAGAAATTGAGGGGCTCAAATGGCCGGAGAAACCAACTGTGGGTTTCAGTGCCAATCCTTCGTTGTGGAGCGTGGTGGTGGCAGTGATCAAAAGGGCACGTGATTAGTCTGCACCGGGTGTGCCTTACATAGTATAAAGAGGTTCCCGAATGTTGTATGAGTATGATCAGATTAATAAATAAATAACATATACATGCGTGAAGGCTAAAGAAATTTGGTTAAACGAGCAGTGCAAGAAAATTGAATTAAGTTCTATTAAAGATACATAAAATATGCACGACAAATCAATGAGCTCACGGGAAGAAAAATAAGAGTAAATAGAGGGTGTTTGATATAAAATAAAACAACAAATAACAGGAAAGATGTTATTGGAGGAGAGTGCTATAATAAAGAGGTGAAATGAGTATATAATACAATGATATAATGAATAAAGCCAAGAATTAACAGAAGAAAGTAACTTAGAAGGTACTCTATTCTAAAAAAAAGAAGTCACTGGCGTTGTCAAGCATATTAAGAAAGAAAAAAAAACAGCTGGGCCATGTAGAATCTCAATAGAAGAATTAGAAGTACTGAGAGAATTTTAAGTAGATGTAT
Source organism: Cepaea hortensis (assembly GCA_963921405.1). Taxonomy (NCBI): domain Eukaryota; kingdom Metazoa; phylum Mollusca; class Gastropoda; order Stylommatophora; family Helicidae; genus Cepaea; species Cepaea hortensis. Next base: position 29,981,149 of record OY992883.1, on the reverse strand, counting down.
TAACCAAAATATTCAATTATATGTACATCACTGGATGGTTACCGAGTAATTTGCTGAAATGTGTATTTATAGCTATACCAAAAAGACCAGAAGATATTGACAGCGAGGATTTTCATAGTTAACCTCAAAAAACCATTTCACCAAGCTTCTACTCAAAATTATAATGATAAGAACAAAAAAAAAGAGAAAGACAATACAAATGGAAATTGCTGAAAAAGTAATAAAGCAGGTAGCATATTTGTTCAGTAACTTTACAAATTGCTTCACCAAGCCAATATGTATATACAATGGTACCATTAGAACTCTTTTTTCGATTAATGAGAGGCTTGTTGACAATATTATTTTCACCAACGTTAAATTCATCCCTCTACAGCCACTGTTTCTTTGTCCAGTGCGTATCAATTGTCCTGCTATCCCATAAACATATAAAGCATGGATGTTTGGTGTATTCCTTTTGCTGGCCAGGGAAGTAGTTCATCTTTAAGATCTACATAAACATACAATTATGTTATAAATACTGAAAAAAATTTTAAACTGTTCTAATTTTAGTATTATCTTCCTTCATTGTAGCAATTTGAATGTAGCCTTGTGTGTTACTTTTTTGTAAGGGAACACTTTTCAGACTTCTTTCAGAGCTGTCAATGAAAATCGCCAACTCGTCTGGTGTATAACTTACACCCATTTCGTTTAGAAGACCTCCTATATTAGTACAAAACGCAAAGTTGTTTTCTTTACAAAAGAGTGGAAGAGAATCGTCCTCTCTGCTGAAACAAAATGTAACTTTTGTTTCAGCAGTCAGTAATTTTTGTCTTTCAATCTTGAAGCCACAATTTCTGAAAATTCTTTGGAGAGATATAGATCTCGGATTAGATCATTCATTTCACGCCGGTGAAAGCGTTTAGCAGCTGGAAAATCATCTTCGAAATCACTATCTCTGTCACTTGTCATTCCACGTGCCACCGCTATCTCATCTTCACTGTAGCATCTTCTAGAAGGAAATTCAAAATCACACTGCAAGTGGAATTGGTCTGTCATCTCCGTATGGAACAGGTCCTCTAGCAAAATCGAAATCTTTCTATTTCCAATCTTTGTAATTTCTTCCATTCATCATTATCTAATCTCATCAGGTTCCTCTTGTCGAGGTGAAGCATAAACAAAGGGAGAGCCCTTTTATGGGCTTCATACATAGAGGTTCCCATGTTAAATCAGTCCTTCTATGCGAATTGTGTTGTCTTCGAGCAGGAAAAGGATCCCCTGCCGGCTTGCCAGGCCAGTCGCAGGTTTAGGATTTTAAAAATTTGACCAAAGGGAGACCGTCCCCCCTGGTGAGCCAAAGCCCCGTTAGCCCATGACCTCGCGGTCATGGTTTCCCGGTCTACATCACATGGAGGTGGTGCTGACTTTTGTAGTCTGTGGGTCATAGACAAGCTACTAATTTTCACGTTTCGCCCCTACTGAGAGAGGCTAACCGATCCTAACCCTGCTGGATACAGGGCCAGGCGCAGTCCATGCCTTGTAGACCTTCCATTAATTCTCATTCTTTCATTAATTTCTTCCATTAATTCACTTAATATTGACAACACAGAAATACAAGTCATCATAGTGGTTCTTGGGCTCTCAGCAAACCATTGGAATTCCAAGTTTAAAACATTTTCTATTCTCACTAGTCCACTGTTGCAGGTGTTCAACAAACAAGATGAGAAGCCCACGACTTTTCCTGGACACCTAGATTTACTTTAAAGTAAACAAAATATGCTTTTTCAAAACCAAAAAAAAAACACTAATATGTTTCCTATGTTCTGCTTTCAAGGTGTAGTCTCCACAACAATAACAAAATACATCAGGTGACAGAAAACATGCTCTTCTTGAAAATTATAATATTATGTATTAGAAGTGTAAGAAAATAACTAACATACTAACATGCATGTAGTGGCTTAAAATCTAAACAAAAAGACAATTCTTGGAAAATTCGTGGACAAATGAGACTATTTACAAGCAGTTTCATTTTGCAAAGGACTAGATCGCAATAGTATCTTCCCAGAGCCGAATACTAAAAATACTGAAATAATATTAATGAAATACCCGGGAAGGTTAACTCGGTCAACAAATGCCCACAGAAGTCGGATGTGTCGACCTAGAGGTGCAAATAAACAGGTACATCGCAACTACATCTGAAAAAAAGCACACTCCGGATGAATGCAGAAGAAGAAGATATTAATAAATACAAAAATGCCCGTAGCTAATAAACACTGCTACACACTAATAAATGCAACATTTAGTTCCCCCAAACAATTTCTAAGGATGTGCAACATATAATAATAATACAATTTTTTTGTAAATTAGTCATCTTCACATGACCATGTTATATTTAAGCTTGATGCGTGTGTATATTTACTGTTCCAACATATTTAGTGTAGTGTGAATTGTCTAGTAACAACAGATACTGCCGACTCAAGCCTTGTAAATATGTCTCGAAAGCTGTGTCTGTATTTCGTACTCATTTTGAAATACAAAAATATATTAACACTGGAGTTGATGTTCTCAAACAAGACAGGAAACGCCCACAGGCTGGTGTACAAATTGCAGTATTTGCCATAAACACTGAACTCGGGTATACAGAAGGATGCGATACACATTAAAACTGCAGGAATGTAGCATACGATTAATATACTAGCTATCAGAGCAACCATTTTAATTATTGTTCTGTCCTTGGTAGAAAGAGATTTATCTTGTTGAATGTTCTCTTCTTTTCGCCAATTGCTTTTTTGTACGAGCTTGTGGATTAGAATGCACGTGAAAGCAATCACAGCCACAAAGGACACACTTCCAAGCATAGTCTGGGTGATGTAGAGAACTGCCCGTGTTGTTCTGCTGTAGCGTGTGAAGATGAGCCCCAGTAGGGTCTTGTTACGAGCAGGGTAGAAGTTCCACCCAATGTAAGAGGTACCATAATACGGAACTCCCGATAGAAACGTACACAAATACATTGAGGTAATAATTATAGTTGCCTTTCTACATGTGATCATCTGTTTGATGTGTAGAGGAAACGTGATACATAAACATCTCTCAGCCGTGATGTACACTGTAATCAAACAAGTGATTCTAGCAAAGGTCTCTCGGGGTATGGCTCCAGTCATGTATTGAACATCATGGTATATCATAGGAGCACCCGAGTTCTCAAACAATGGATTTACAAATATGTTGAACCATTGCTGAATAATCAAACTACACAAATCTGACACTGCCATGGCGAAGAAACTAATGTTAATGGTTGTGTTGAGACCTTGTTTATAAAATATAATTAAATTAATGATGTTAGCAACCGTACCAAACAAACAGATAACCCCGCAGAAAAAAACATAGATAATCAAAGTAGTTATTTGTCTTTCTCTATCGCTGACAATTTTTGCTGAGTGTTGTGTATATATTACAAGCTTAATTTGTGCAGCATACACGGGCTCAAGGCTTGAAGATTCCATAGCTGGACTTCTAACAATCTAGACTGTATGTGGCTGTTTTAATTTCCACTATGGAAGAACAGACACACTCGTTTTAGATAGGAGATGCTATTGAAGATGGGGACTGAGCACGTATGGAAATGTCTCAAGTGCTGTTTTGTCGGTTATTGACTCAATTCAAATATATAGAAAGTGAAAAGGTACAGAGGCAGAAAATATATATTTGAGAAATGCAATATATCGAGCAGCTAATCTCTAATTTGTTAACATCGTGATGTTTATTTCTGTCTCATAATTTAATTGCATATATAGAAAGAAATCAGACCAGTAATTGACCATGTATGCTGTTGAGATAAAGAAGCTCATGCTTACGTTAACAGCAGTAGTAATTATAAAACCCAGTTCGAATATTGATTCCAAATATCGTTGACTTATTCAGCACGATATCACCCCTATCTATGACACGTCATGTAAAACAAAATGCATTACTTTCTACGTGCAAAGGAATGTTTCAACGCAAGGATGATTTCCAAGAACATTACAGCACTTGCAGGCATCGGACAGCGGATAATAACCTCAGCCTTACGGACAATTGAATGTCATGACAATTACAAGCAATTATATCAACCACCCTGTCCTCGATGGGGAGTACATACCCTTTGCCTCGGAATTATGACAATTTGTATGTGACGGGTAGAAACATGTATGTGACATTTGTAAGCGTAATTCTATGAATTACTACACATTAGACATACTTATTTCACAACGATTCTTTTATTATTAGCAAATGTAGATTAACAATTTTGGAGGTACAAAGTTCTTCAGGGTGTTACATTGCAGTGATTTCATTATTGATAGCAAACTTACAACTTTGTTAAAAAATCACATAACCACAGTACACAAAACATGTACGTGACCAATGAATAAATCTATATATATAAAAGACAATGTCTGTTTGTATGTTATTTATGCGTTCGCGAACGGTCCATCCGATTGAGATGAAATTTTCTACACGTCTTCTTCTCATTCCCGTGCAGCCAACTGTCATAGTTTGTAAGTGTACAAACAGTTATTTACTTAATATTATTTAATATTAATTTACATTATAATTTATATATAGCGAGGGGACATAAAATTTAATAGCATTGCTATATATGTAAAATTGTTGCATATTTCTCAAATAGGTGGACCATTTCGCTACAGATATCTATAGGCATATGCGTTATAATCCTCCTCCTCCTAATCCTCCTCCCCCTCCTCCCCCTCCTCCCCCTCCTCCTCCACCCTCCTCCTCATCATCCTCCTCCTCCCCTTTCCTCCCCCTCATCCTCCCTCCTCCTCCCTCCTCCTCCCCTCCTCCTCCCCTTCTCCTCCCCCTCCTCCTCTTCCTCCTCCTCCCCTCTTCCCCCTCCTCCTCCCCCTCCTCCTTCCTCCTCCTCCCCCTTCTCCTCCCCCTCCTTCTCCCCTCCTCAATATGTGTTTGTATGTGGGAAGTATAGAACATCTTTCTTGTGTTTTCGTCGAGGAAGTTTTTAATTTTGGCAAGTTGGTATACTTTTTTTTTTGGCTATTTGTTTAACTAGAGCATGAACATGGGAATTAAGGGATATATTTTGATCGATGATAAGACCCAGTGCCTTGTGCTCGGTTACACTTTCTATAGGTATGTTACCAATGTGCAGCTGAAGAGTTCTCTGCGAGTTTAGAGTGTGAAGTTTTGCCTCGTTCCTATTAACATAGATTTTGTTTTAGAAATGTTAATTTGCATGCGGTTTGCATGACTCCAGTTAACTACACTATTTATTTCCTGTTGCAAGGATAATTCTAGCACATTACGATCAATAGCGTTTGTATATACTGTGCAGCCGTGTGCAAATAGATCGCAGGACGATGATAGATGTAAGGGAAGATCAGTTATATAAATGGCAAATAACAGAGGGCCAAGTATAGACCCCTGAGGTACTTCAATATTAATGGTAATAGCTTGGGATAGAGATTTATTGTGTGATACTACTTGTTTTCTGTCTAATAAGAATGATTTTATTAATGTCACTATATTAAAGCTTACTTTCATTGTTTCTAGTTTTTTTTAATTAGGATAGTATGATCTATCATATCGAATGCTTTTTTAAAGTCTATAAACATCGTTCCACATAGAGTATCGTTGTTAATATTTTGATGCCAGTTTTCTATCATGTTTGTTAGGGCCGTGTGGCAGGAATATTTTGGCCAAATTCCTGACTGACTGTCAGCTATTAGTTTGTGGCGGACTAAGTACTCTAGTGTTGTTTTGTGGATGTGCTTTTCTAGCGGTTTGGATAAAGAGGATAATATGGAAATTCGCCTATAATTACTCATGATACAATCGTCTAATGAACCAGCTTTTAAATGAGGATAAACTTTAGCGATTTTAAAGGCTGATGGGAAGTGACCTTTGGTGAGACATTGATTGTATATAAAAGTTAGTGACTCGCAGATCGCCGGTGCAGCATAGCGAAGGATCCGATTACTGATTCCATCTAGTCCTGATGAGGTTTTGTTTTTTTAGGCTACTGAGATGAGTAAATACTTCAGTGGTCGTCATTAGCGGTATGTTTGTGGGAATGTCTCCATAGCATTTGCTCTCACAGAATGATGATAATAAAGAAATATGTCATGAGGCACATCTGGTATTGCGGCCTTCAGTTGGTTTATGTCAGACTGAAAGAAACTACTGAATTGATCACATGCAACCTGATGTGATGGTAACGAGTGTGATGATTTGTGTTTGTTTGTCAAGGTATTAATTGCTTTCCATATATCTTTAGTGTTGGTTTTATCTATTATTAAGTTCTTAAAATTGTTTTTCTTTTCCTTTCGAATAACATATTGAACTTTGTTTCTCAGACTACGGTACATAGTTAGATCTCTATTTTTATGTGCCCTGTCCCGGTCTCTCATAAGTTCAACTACCTCCTGTGTGATCCACGGGGGCTTAGTGTGATGTTTAACACGAACTTCCTTAAATGGAAGCTTATCAAATACGCTTAGAAAGGTCTTCAGCCAGTGGTCCAGAGCATCATCTGGATAAGGAAGCTGGTAAACATAGTCCAGAGATGAGTTTAGCAAGTCTTGTAAGAAGGCATCTTGATTGAATTGTTTGTAATTTCTATATTTTATATTTATATGTTTGTGTTTTGGAGTTTTGGTACCTCTTTTCGACCACGTGCAACATACTGGGTAGTGATCGCTTATTGCGTTAATAGGTACAGTACATTCTGTGATGTTGTCAGCACACGAAGTATAGATATGATAAGTGTTGCAGACGAATTTTTTATTCTAGTGGCTTGTTTAACTAACTGTTGGAAGTTATATGACTCTATTATGTTTTCCCATGTTTTGTTTGATTTGTTAGTGTCTATGTTGAAGTCGCCTAGCAGTATTATTTCTCTAGCATTACTAAAGACTACATCCATCATAGTGGTGAATTTTTCATACCAGATATTTCCTGCACTGGGGTTTCGATAAAGATAGCCAACTACTAGTGGTATGCGATTTTGAAGCTTAACCTCAAGCCATACATACTCTATCTCACAGGTTTCAAAATCTAGCCTACGGTGGGCGTTAAGCGAGTTAGAAATATAAACTGCAATACCCGTCTCTTGTTTCTGATAGGGATCTCTTCTAATGGATGTAAAGCCTCTGATAGCGATGTCATCATCTGAGATGTTGCTATTTAATCGACTTTCGCTAACGCCGAACATGTGCAAATTTTGATTAACTATAAGTGATAGTTCAGGCATCTTCTCTAATAGATGGCAGACATTTAAATGCCCGATTCTGAGCCCATTATTATTGAGCCAGTGTTCGTACTTATTAGACATTTTAACAATGCGTAATCATGAATATTTTAAAACACAAAATGAATACAACTTACGTACTTTATAACAAATACACACTCTAAAGTACAGAGAAACAGTAATATCTCCATCAATATAAACACACACACACACACACACACACACACACACACACACACACACACACACACACACAAAATAGTACAAAGATAAGTAAGGATGATCAGTGAAGACCCCCTCACTCAGAGTATAAACGCGATAAAAAGTAATATAAAAGATATCTAACTAAGTGTCAATCTCTGTGACTTCAATATGAGTCAATGTTTACAGCCGCGTACAATCTAATATTTTGCTATATAAATCAATAACCAAGTATGCGCATAAACTTTCTAGGAGAGGCTCTTTCTTGTGCCGAGATCCGGTGTTGCTTTTTGCTGGATTTCTAGAAAATACCAGGCTCTGTTGGTCCTTGGTACAGCGACATCATAAGTGCCTGACGAAGTGAAGCCGGGCTAAAGCGTGTGAGGTATAACAACTCTGGGTTACAATGGAATGGATACTGTTGATTTCTCACGGGAGTGTAACTTCCAACTACAGGCTCTGATTCGTGGCTAAAAGGAGGCTGTGGTGGCACGTTGTTGTTACTACTGGATTGATCCTTGCTGTGGAGAAGAGGGAACGTATCTTCATAATTATCACCCATCTATGTGAAAGAGGGCGTATTGTACGGATTTGGTGTGGTGGAATTGTTCCGTCTGGCTTGGATATCAGGTGCCGTGTTTATGAGTGGTCTGCTCTCTTCTGGCCTATTGGTACTTGATGTGGCGGCAGTATGTCGTCTGGCTTGAGTTTGAGGTGGTGTAGCTAAAAGTGTTCTACGCGATCTAGTATTGGATGGAGGTTGTTTACTTTCTGAGTATTTAATATTGTTGGCGAGCAAGCTGGTGCCCAATGTAGACAAATGTACTTGATCCTTATAAAGTCCCTTTTTAGGTGCTCCAGACTGTGAAGTAAACACCGGTGTGTTGTTGATGAACTGTATGTTGTTGTGAGAACAAAACTTCTGCAGTATGTTGTTATTTATGTCAGCTAGACGACGCTGGAATCCATAACTCGGTGATATGATGGAGGAGAAGAAAATGGACGAGTTAGGAAAAGTGTGACGTAATCCGTTCAAGAGCGCCAGCAGTTGAGATGTTGTAATTTGCTGGTTGTTCATGTAGTCATTGATATCAATATGAACGCTTGCCTTTTTTACGTTACGATTTACAGCCAACCTCCTAATCTTGTCTGTTAGCCGGTCAACACCAGCCCCAGGCAATGGAATTATGGAAACAATGTCTTTGTCTGTAGTAGCCATCCGGTCGCTGTATAAACATTTCATTAGAGAGTCGCCTATTATAATGTGTGTACAGTCGGGTCGTGCTGTCTGCACATGTTGGTTGTCAGTACGCCTTGCTCGTTGCTTCTCCCATTTAGCAGCAGTCTGTACTTCTCCATGTGACTCTCCCTGTGCTTCCCGGAGGCGTGTGTTGTCTGTTGGCTGTGCACTATAGCACTGTACGTTTTCTGACGAATTTTCTTGAAGCACTTCGAATATGTTGCTTATTTTTACACCAATGGGATAGACTGCTTGTAGCGTTTTATCTTCCTCTGCGCGTTGAGGTTCTTTCGCGTCTTGTTGTGTTATTTGATTTTAGTGAAACTGGGCTTCAAGATTCTCCGAAGTTGATACAGCTGCTTGGGAATTACACGCTTGTTCAGTTGGGTTGGTGGTGGGCTCGTGCTGTAAAGTTTCTATTGTTTTTCTTAGCAACAGATTTTTCTCTCTCAGGAGCGTGATTTCTGCTTTGAGAGCAGTGTAGTCACTGCTGGTCTTGCTATTAGCTTCAATGTTAGCTGTAACAGTAGCAGTGAGCGCCTTTAAGGATTGTTCTATTACCTCAGTGCGCCTATGACAATCGCACGATTGTCCATTGATAATTGGCTTGTTATCTAAGGCTGGTATTTCTTCTGCCACGCTTACGTTGGTCTCAACGTTGTTTTGGAGGTGCTCCATTGGATATTCAATGGCCAAGAGTACTGATGGGGTAGCTGACCTCGTGTTCATGGTATTGTCCTGTTCATTCTTTGTATGTGTTAGTTGAGAAACATTGTCTGTTGTGATGTCCACAGCTGTAGTTGTGGGTTGTGTAGATTCTGAGTCCTCACTCGAGACGAGCATGTTGATGATATCTTGTGTCTTTGATATGTCTCTAGATAGATAGATAGATAGATAGATAGATAGGTAGGTAGGTAGGTAGATAGATATATAGATATACAGATAGATAGATATATAGACAGACAGATAGATAGATAGATAGATAGACAGACAGAAAGACAGACAGATAGTTAGATAGATAGATAGATATATATATATATAGAGAGATAGATAGATAGATAGATAGGTAGGTAGGTAAATAGGTAGGTAAATAGGTAGATAGGTAGATAGGTAAATAGATAGATAGATAGATAGATAGATAGATAGATACATACATACATACATACATACATACATACATACATACATACATACATACATACATACATACATACATACATACATACATACATACATACATACATACATACATGCATGTATACATACATACATACATACATACATACATACATACATACACACACACACACACACACACACGCATGCATGCATGCATGCATGCATGCATGCATACATACATACATACATACATACATACATACATACATACATACATACATACATACATACATACATACATGCATGTATACATACATACATACATACATACATACATACATACATACATACATACATACATACATACATACATACATACATACATACATACATACATACATACATACATACATACATACATACATACATACATACATACATACATACATACATACATACATACATACATACATACATACATGCATGCATGCATGCATGCATGCATGCATGCATGCATGCATGCATGCATGCATGCATGCATGCATGCATGCATGCATGCATGCATGCATACATACATACATACATACATACATACATACATACATACATACATACATACATACATACATACATACATACATACATACATACATACATACATACATACATACATACATACATACATACATACATACATACATACATACATACATACATACATACATACATACATACATACATACATACATACATACATACATACATACATACATACATACATACATACATACATACATACATACATACATACATACATACATACATACATACATACATACATACATACATACATACATACATACATACATACATACATACATACATACATACATACATACATACATACATACATACATACATACATACATACATACATACATACATACATACATACATACATACATACATACATACATACATACATACATACATACATACATACATACATACATACATACATACATACATACATACATACATACATACATACATACATACATACATACATACATACATACATACATACATACATACATACATACATACATACATACATACATACATACATACATACATACATACATACATACATACATACATACATACATACATACATACATACATACATACATACATACATACATACATACATACATACATACATACATACATACATACATACATACATACATACATACATACATACATACATACATACATACATACATACATACATACATACATACATACATACATACATACATACATACATACATACATACATACATACATACATACATACATACATACATACATACATACATACATACATACATACATACATACATACATACATACATACATACATACATACATACATCATTGGCACCTTGCCGTCTTGACAGACGATAGTTTGTGCTTTAAAAAGGCATAACTTTTAACTATGGCGGTAGCGAGTGTGACTGATAAGGCCAATTTGCGCTGTAAATGTCCGTTCACAGTGGGTGCATGTGAACACGTGGTCATTTCCACCATCATGCACCATCTTACGTCTCAAACGCTTGGTGTGTGACTTTTCTGCAATAATTTTCTCCTTTGACTTTATTCCATTTCTGATATTTGCCCTCCATGCAACACGTTCAGCGGCGACTTGCTCCCAATGTGCATTATCAATGCCTGTATCAATCATGTCCCGCTTACACACATCTTTGTATCGTAGTAGAGGCCGACCCTGAGATCTCTTACCCATCTGTAATTCACCAAAAAAGATATCCTTTGGTATTCTACCATCATCCATCCTCCTAAGATGTCCTATCCATCTAAGTCTACGAAGACTGAGCATGGAATAAACTGTCACACAACCTGATCTTTCCAATACTTCAGTATTTGTGATTTTGCCACTTAATACCAAGAATTCTTCGCAGACACCGCATATGAAAGCTGTTTAAATTGTTCTCTTGGTGTGAGTAAGTTGTCCAGGTTTCACTGCCATAGAGAAGAGTACTAAGGACACAGGCTTGATAGACAAGGACTTTTGTTTTGGCAGTAAGCTTCCTGTTCTCCCAGACTCTTTTTCTTAACCTGTTCATTGTTGTTGCTGCCTTACCAATCCGGATGTTGATTTCCTGATCTAGGGATAATTTGCTATTTACCACTGATCCTAGATATGTAAAATGGTCTACTATCTCTAGTTCGGCGTCGTCAATAAAGATTGATGGTACCCCATGTGCACCCTGTGACATAATCTGTGTCTTCTTTTTGCTAATTGTTAAACCAAATTCAGAACAAGCATTGGAGAATGCAGATAGTAGACACTGCAATTCTTCCTCAGAGTGGGTCGTAACTGCAGCATCATCTGCAAAAAGCAACTCTCTGATCAGTACCCTCCTAATTTTGGTCTTAGCCTTCAATCTCTGAGCATTGTAGAGGCCGCCATCTGAGCGTGAGTGAATGTATATACCACCATCCTGATCACGAAATGCATATTTCAGTAGAAGTGAAAAGTATATTCCAAAGAGGGTGGGAGCTAGTACACAACCTTGCTTAACTCCACTCTTGATTTCAAATTCTTCAGAAGTTGCACCATCAAACTTGATTATACCCTTCATGCCTGTGTGGAACGATTCCACAATGGACAGAAGAGTTGGTGGGCAGCCAATCTTCTTTAGTGCCTTGAACAGACCCTCACGACTGACCAAATCAAATGCCTTTGTGAGGTCGATGAAGGCAATAAACAGTGGTTGATTCTGTTCACGGCATTTTTCTTGCATTTGTCGCAATGAGAATATCATATCAGTGGTAGACCGGTTCTGTCGAAAGCCACACTGTGATTCGGGGTAGACTTGATCTCCTAGGACTTGAAGTCTGCGCAGAACAATTCTGGCAAATACTTTTCCAACAATACACAGAAGTGAGATACCCCTATAGTTGTTGCAGTCGCTCCGATCGCCCTTGTTCTTGTACAGTGTTATGATGCTTGAATCTTTGAAATCCTGTGGGACTTGTCCTTCACGCCAGCATAGCTCTATTAGCTGGTGGATCTGTATAGTGAGTGTGTCTTGCCCACTCCTGATAACCTCTATTGGAATCCCATCCTTACCTGGAGCCTTGCCAGATGCAAGTTCATTTATAGCACACTTAACTTCTGTTATGGTGGGAAGTGTGTCCAGGTGGTCAAGAGTTGGTAGAGCCTCTATGGCGTTGAGGGCATTATCCGCTAGTTTGGTCTCACTTGAGTAAAGCTCCAAATAGTGCTCTACCCATCTGTCCATCTGCTGTTTCTTATCAGTGATGACTTCTCCAGTCAAGGTTTTCAATGGTGCACTTCTTTTGATCACTGGACCACAGGCTTTCTTTATTCCTTCATACATGCTTCTTATGTCTCCCTTATCACTTGCGATTTGAATGGACTCACATAACTTGATCCAATAATCATTTGCACACTGCCTGGCAGCCTTTTGCACATCCTTCCTAGCTTGCCTTAGCTCACTCAGAGTGTTACGCGTTGGTCTTTCCTTGTTTCTTAAGAGAGCTTTCTTCTTCTTATCAATCAAGGGCTGCAGAGTCTCGCTGTTGGCGGCAAACCAGTCCTGCCTCTTATGATCCACAGTGCCGTAAACCTTTACGGCAGTTTTACAAAGAGTTTCCTTAAGTTTATTCCATTTATCATTTACTGTACAATTTTCTGGTGTATCAGTGAAAGCGTCTTCAAGTTGCTGTTGAAACTGAAAGCACTTTTCCGGATCATGAGTGTTAATAATATTAATCCTGGGGCTAGATTTGTGTTTAGCTGTGTAGATTCTCTTTGGTCTCAGTCTAACCCTTGCAACAACCAAAGAATGATCCGTATCACAGTCAGCACTGTGGTAACTACGAGTCAATGATATATGGTTCAGATGTTGTCTCGGTGTGATGATGAAGTCCAGCTGGTGCCAATGGCCGGATCTTGGATGTTTCCATGTGACCTTATGCATCTCTTTTGTTTTAAAAAAAGAGTTTGTAATACATAGGTCATTACTGGTGCAATGCTCCAGCAGCCTTTGCCCATTTTCATTCATGCGACCGATGTTGTATTTTCCAAGGCACACTGGCCATGAACTCGAGTCCTTGCCCACACGAGCATTGAAATCACCGAGCATATAAATGTAGTCGGATTTTGGAACTGCCTTGATCACAGAGTCTAACTCCTCATAGAACAAATCCTTCACATCATCAGAGGAATCGAGTGTCGGTGCATATGCAGTAATAATGGTGGCAAACCCACAAGAGGTTGCCAAGCGCAGGGATAATAGTCTTTCATTTCCTCCTGCTGGAATTTCAATCATTCCCAGTAGCGAATTCTTCACTGCAAAGCCCACACCGTGTTGCCTTTTTTCTGCCTGCCCTTTACCCTTCCAGAAAAAGGTGTAGTTGTTTTCCCTGAGTGACCCTTCCTCAGCGAGGCGAGTCTCCTGCAGGCCAGCAATATCAATGTTAAGACGATTGAGTTCGGCATCAATCACAGCCGTTTTTCTCACATCGTCAATATTGGTCAAGTCAGTGGAAAATCCTGGACACATGGTTCTCACGTTCCAGGTTGCAAGCCGTAGCTTGAGGTTTCTATTTTTATTTTTGTTTGTACCTGGTGCATTGGTTTTACAGCCTGCGATTCAGATTTTGTCCTAGCCCCAAGCACCCATTGAAGCAGGCAGGCTGTGGCGGATCAGCACCCAATTGGCTGGGGGCTGCCCAGCTTGAGGCGGGCGGTAGCTGATCAGTGACACCTATAGGTGTCTCCCACCGTCAGAGGCAACGCGTGGCGCCCCATGTCTACGCCAACTGACAAGGACTTATAACCCGTAACAGTTGCCTCTCGCTTTGATTCCGAGACCAGTTAAGACCAGGGATGGAGTTATTGCCTCTCCATAGCACAAAGCCTGGGCTAAAATATAGAGTTCATGTGTTGCCCATGCAGCATGATCCCTCTCTCGGCCTGCCTAGTTCACTCCAGAGGAAAGGTAACACCCCTACATCTGGAACAAGGCAAGCTGCAGAAGCTGCCGGATCAGCAAAGCAATGCTCTAACTGTCCGCCTGTCGGAGCTTCGATCCTAGACCAGTCGCCAACCAAGGCTTAGGGCCTGGTCTGCCCTGCCATGACAATTTTGTCTTTAGCTTGCATTTCCTCGCACCAGGGTAAGGCTTGTACCCTCCCAGTTGCGCTCTTCCGCCCGAAGCCGTTGGCACAATGTGGGGTGTCGGGTTTGGTAAGCGCCGCCCAACGTTCGGCGCTAACAGAAACCAGGTAGTACCGTCTACTGTTATACGGTAGCTCAGTCATATCTGACTAAGACCTGACTTACATACATACATACATACATACATACATACATACATACATACATACATACATACATACATACATACATACATACATACATACATACATACATACATACATACATACATACATACATACATACATACATACATACATACATACATACATACATACATACATACATACATACATACATACATACATACATACATACATACATACATACATACATACATACATACATACATACATACATACATACATACATACATACATACATACATACATACATACATACATACATACATACATACATACATACATACATACATACATACATACATACATACATACATACATACATACATACATACATACATACATACATACATACATACATACATACATACATACATACATACATACATACATACATACATACATACATACATACATACATACATACATACATACATACATACATACATACATACATACATACATACATACATACATACATACATACATACATACATACATACATACATACATACATACATACATACATACATACATACATACATACATACATACATACATACATACATACATACATACATACATACATACATACATACATACATACATACATACATACATACATACATACATACATACATACATACATACATACATACATACATACATACATACATACATACATACATACATACATACATACATACATACATACATACATACATACATACATACATACATACATACATACATACATACATACATACATACATACATACATACATACATACATACATACATACATACATACATACATACATACATACATACATACATACATACATACATACATACATACATACATACATACATACATACATACATACATACATACATACATACATACATACATACATACATACATACATACATACATACATACATACATACATACATACATACATACATACATACATACATACATACATACATACATACATACATACATACATACATACATACATACATACATACATACATACATACATACATACATACATACATACATACATACATACATACATACATACATACATACATACATACATACATACATACATACATACATACATACATACATACATACATACATACATACATACATACATACATACATACATACATACATACATACATACATACATACATACATACATACATACATACATACATACATACATACATACATACATACATACATACATACATACATACATACATACATACATACATACATACATACATACATACATACATACATACATACATACATACATACATACATACATACATACATACATACATACATACATACATACATACATACATACATACATACATACATACATACATACATACATACATACATACATACATACATACATACATACATACATACATACATACATACATACATACATACATACATACATACATACATACATACATACATACATACATACATACATACATACATACATACATACATACATACATACATACATACATACATACATACATACATACATACATACATACATACATACATACATACATACATACATACATACATACATACATACATACATACATACATACATACATACATACATACATACATACATACATACATACATACATACATACATACATACATACATACATACATACATACATACATACATACATACATACATACATACATACATACATACATACATACATACATACATACATACATACATACATACATACATACATACATACATACATACATACATACATACATACATACATACATACATACATACATACATACATACATACATACATACATACATACATACATACATACATACATACATACATACATACATACATACATACATACATACATACATACATACATACATACATACATACATACATACATACATACATACATACATACATACATACATACATACATACATACATACATACATACATACATACATACATACATACATACATACATACATACATACATACATACATACATACATACATACATACATACATACATACATACATACATACATACATACATACATACATACATACATACATACATACATACATACATACATACATACATACATACATACATACATACATACATACATACATACATACATACATACATACATACATACATACATACATACATACATACATACATACATACATACATACATACATACATACATACATACATACATACATACATACATACATACATACATACATACATACATACATACATACATACATACATACATACATACATACATACATACATACATACATACATACATACATACATACATACATACATACATACATACATACATACATACATACATACATACATACATACATACATACATACATACATACATACATACATACATGCATACATACATAGACAGACAGACAGACAGATCCCCGCCAGGGACTTGGCTATGCCGTGTCAGACAGACAGACAGACAGACAGACAGACAGACAGACAGACAGACAGTCGGGAATGGGAACTTATATGACTACTTATATGAATTAAATGAAATGCTCCCCATCAGGGACTGGGCGAAGCCGGGCCGGGTCAGACAGACAGACAGACAGACAGACAACAGACAGACAGACAGACAGACAGACAGACAGTAGGGAACGGGAAAGCGAGCTTATATGACTACTTATATGAATTAAATTAGATGTTCCCCACCAGGGACTGGGTGAAGCCGGGCCGCGTCAGACAGACAGACAGACAGACAGACAGACAGTCGGGAACGGGAACTTATATGACTACTTATATGAATTAAATGAAATGATCGCCATCAGGGGCTGGGCGAAGCCGCGCCGGGTCAGACAGACAGACAGACAGACAGACAGACAGACAGACAGACAAACAAACAGACAAACAGACAGACAGAAAGACAGACAGACAGACAGACAGACAGACAGACAGACAGACAGACAGACAGACAGTCGGAAACGGGAACGGGAGCTTATATGACTACTTATATGAATTAAATTAGATGCTTCCCACCAGGGACTGGGTGAAGCCGGGTCAGACAGACAAACAGACAGACAGACAGACAGACAGACAGACAGACAGACAGACAGATAGACAGACAGACAGATAGATTGTCAGGAACGGGAATGGGAGCTTATATGACTACTTATATGAATTAAATTAGATACTTCTCACCAGGGACTGGGTGAAGCCGGGTCAGACAGACAGACAAACAGACAGACAGACAGACAGACAGATAGACAGATAGACAGACAGATAGATAGATAGATAGATCCCCTCCAGGGCCTGGGCGAAGCCGGGCCTGATCAGCTAGTATACAATATTTCCCCGAAATGTTAAACCTATATTGTTCAATACTTTCACCTACAAGGCTATACAACATACTCTGTCAGCAGATACTGATGTTCATGCGTGACGTATGGGACACTACAGTAAATGTCATATTAGGTGAGGTGCCCAGTTTTCTCACCCCTTCCTCTCTCTCTCTCACTCTCTCACTCTCTCTCTCTCACTCTCTCACTCTCTCTCTCTCTCTCTCTCTCTCTCTCTCTCTCTCTCTCTCTCTCTCTCTCTCTCTCTCTCACGCCCTCTTTCTGCTAGCATTTCTTTCTCATATGCTTGAAAATAAATAATAATGTCTCTGCTAACGACTGAACCGCGGCCACTATCTTTGCAAGCAATCGTACTAACCGCTATGCTACTGCGTCTTCTTTAGGCTATTATATGTATGTACTTGCCCAATAACTACTGAACGTAAACTTGCCCAGAAATCACGAACAGCCAAAAAATGCTAGGGTTGACTGCTACGTCCGTAAAGAATATGCAACTAACTACATTACCCAAGTATCGCAAACATCAAAAAGAGACAGTCATCAGTTTTTTTGGGCCACATTATGAGAAAACAAAAACTTGAACATGTTGTGACAACAGGAAAGATTTGTGGAAAGAGAGACGTAGGAAAACAGCAAGGGAAAATTCCTGACAGTGGTGTTAACGAGACAGAAAGGGAGTCAGCACACGAACTGGTGGAGATGGCAAGATATGGAGAAGCATGTAGCCCACGCCAGTCGACAAAGCACTTGATGATGATTTACTAAATAACAAAAGGATACGACTGCTTCTACTCGCCAATGAACAATCGTTCAACTAGGCGCTCTGTCTTTAACCCAATGAACAAGAACCGGGACAGTCCTGGTAATCGTTCAACTAGGCGTTCTGTCTTTAACCCAATGAACAAGAACCGGGACAGTCCTGGTAATCGTTCAACTTGGCGCTCTGTCTTTAACCCAATGAACAAGAACCGGGACAGTCCTGGTAATCGTTCAACTAGGCTCTCTGTCTTTAACCCAATGAACATGAACCGGGACAGTGCTGGTAATCGTTCTACTAGGCGCTCTGTCTTTAACCCAAAGGAATCAGGGATTTTTTTTTCTGCCCTTGCTAGCCTTGAACTTAAGTGTAATCCTATTTACGCAACTTCTTTTAGCAATGGATTTAATTTTGCGAATATATTAAATTTATCTATTATCAGTCTCCCCCGATGGTGTTTCCACCTTGTCATGGTGGGGGAGCTTGAGTTTCTCAATGACCCAGAGAGCTATGCCGGAGGTAGCGTAGCTACCAGCAGGGCCGCCCAAGCCGCACGGGTCAAAGGGTAGAGAACAGACAAAGAGAAACACCCTGGTCCTCCAGGCTGGGGGTTGAAGCGTGGGGTTAACATCCCCACCTTTGTAAAAACCTTTCTTTGTTACGAAACAAATACATGAGCCTCGATATCGGACTGACTTATCTGGACAACGACCTTGGAACGTTAAAGGACTTTTGAGATTTGGAACATGGAATGTACGGACACTATAACGAGCTGGAGCGGCCGAAGAACTAACCCGGGAGCTGGTTGAATATCAAATGGATGTAACAGCAATTCAAGAAATAAGGTGGCCAGGAGAGGGTACTTTAGAGCAAAATGGAATGATTATAATATATGGAGGAAACACCCAAAATAAACATGAATTAGGAACAGGATTTGTCATCAAAAAAGAGTTATGAGGGAACGTTTTAAACTTTAAAGCTTTTAATGACAGGATTAGTAAATTACGAATAAAAGGTAAATGGAAAAATATAACGATGATTAATGTACATGCACCTACTGAAGAGAAAGAAGATGATATTAAAGAAGACTTTTATAATGATCTGGAAGATGTCATAGAAGAAACCCCCAAACAGGACATCCTGATTGTGCTGGGAGACTTCAATGCAAAAATAGGTAGAGAGCAAACTAATAAATAAGTGGCCGGTATGGAAAGCCTACATACAACTTCAAATGATAATGGATGGAGAGTCATCAACCTGGCAGAAGCCAAAGGAATGCAGATTAGCAGTACCAGACTACAAAGAAAGGATATACACAAACAAACTTGGAAATCATGTGACAAGAGAACCTATAATCAAATAGATCACATTTTAATTAACAACAGAAATGCATCAAACATACAGCAAGTCAGAAGTTATAGAGGAGCTGAGTGCCACAGTGACCACTTCCTCATTGGAGCAAAATTTAAAATAAAACTTAAGAGAGCTTTCTATACTAAATTACAAAGATTACACCCAACATATAACAGAGAAAAACTACAAGACATTACAGTCAAAGAGAAATTTACAGATGAAATAAAATGTAAACTTGAAACTCTGCAAAATCCTTCGAAGGAAACCGTTGACCAAACTTGGTTGAACATCAAGAATACAATTCAATCTACCGCAGAAGAATGTCTCGGTGTGTTAACCACGCATAGAAAGAACAGATGGTTCAATCAAAAATGTAAAGAAGCAGTCATTAGGAAGAAGAATGCCAGACATGTATGGTTAAATGACATCAATAACATCCAAAAGGAAGAGCATTATAGAAATGAATGTAAAGAGGCTACAAATATGGTCAGACAGCAGAAGCAAGAATATATGAGTAATATAATCAAAGATATGGAACCTAATCACCAGAAAAATGAATCCAGAAAATTTTTTAAAGAACTGAAGTCAATGAAACGAGGGCACCAACAAAACACATATGGTTTAAAAGACAAAAATGGGAATATGATAAATACCAATGAGGAAATGTGCAACACATGGAAAGAATATTTTATTGAATTACTAAATTGTGAAGCTCCAAGTAACATTTTCCCACAGGAAGAGGTTCTAACATGCGAACCACAAATTGAAGAACCTACATTTGAAGAGATCCTATATGTAATCACACGACTTAAAAACAATAAGGCAACTGGGACTGATGGAATTGCTGCTGAATTTATAAAGGCAGGTGGCCATGCATTACATCTAAAGCTATACGAACTAATAATAAAATTCTGGAGGACATAAGAATTACCCCATGACTGGAAAGAGTCATTATTGATACCTATCTTTAAGAAAGGAGACAAGTTCCAATGTGGAATATATAGAGGAATATCATTACTGTCCACAAGCTATAAGATACTATCCGTAGTATTACTAAATAGACTAAAACCATATTCAGAAGACATATTAGGTGACTACCAGGCGGGTTTTAGACAAAACAGATCAACAATAGATCAGATATTTATCTTACGACAAATAGCCGAGAAACATTGGGAATATAAAAGAGATCTCCATAACATTTTTGTGGATTTTAAAAAGGCTTATGATAGTGTCCATAGGAATAGTCTATGGAATGCTATGCAGGAATTTGGAATACCAAGGAAGTTAATCAACATGACCAGACTATGCATGGAAGATACTTATAATATAGTAACATATAAAGGCAGGAAATCAGACCCCTTCCAAATAACATCTGGCTTGAAACAGGGTGATGCACTATCGCCGCTACTCTTCAATCTGGCTCTAGAGAAAGTTGTAAGGAAGATAAAGGAGGAATGTGATATGGGAGGAAAAATCCAAGCTGCTTGGTTATGCAGATGATATAGATATTATAGGGCAAAGTGAACAAAAGACATTGGAAATATTGACTCACTTAAAGGAAAAAGCCCAACAGATGGGGCGGGTTATCAACCAAGATAAGACAGAATATATGGTAATTTCAAGAGACGGAATGGCTAAAAACTCTGGCCACATACAAATAATAGATAATATGACCATTAAAAGAACGGAAACATACAAATACCTTTCGTACAATCTTCAACTGCTCCAACATCATAAATACAAACTAGAATCAACTCTGGAAATAAGATATACTATGCACTACAACATCTACTAAAATCAAAGGCGCTATCTCGTAACACCAAAATTACAATATACAAAACACTGAACAGACCAGTTGTGCTGTATGGCTCTGAAACCTGGAGTACAACGAAAGGAGACGAAGCCTTGTTACAAACCTTTTTGAACAAAATTTTAAGACGCATCTTTGGACCCATTAGGGATACACAAAGTGGAGAGTGGAAAAGAAGAAGTAACAAAGACATTTATGATCTGTTTAAGTCCCCGCTAATCACTGGTATCATGAAGGCTAATAGACTACAATGGCTGGGGCATATAGAAATAATGGAAGATAATAAGGAAACAAAACTCGCTTACACTCAGGAAATAAATGACCGTAGACCCCGAGGTAGACCAAGAAGACGGTGGAGAGATAATACATGTACAGACCTACAAGCACTTGGAATCAACGACTGGCAAGAGAAGGTCCACCAGAGAGACGAATGGAGACGGATTGTATTTGCAGCAAAGAACCTCAATGGCTCGGAAAGCTGAAGAAGAAGAAGATCTATTACCAGTGGCCCTCGGTATCTGGCGAATCCACTCCGACTTCAGAGGTACTTGTAATTTAGTCCCCAAATCAAGGACGAGAAGTTAACGTTTAAGTCCAACTGATAGGTGTAGGGGTTGAACCCTATCCCCCTCCCCCACCTCCCCCCCCCCAACTAACTCAGCATCAGCATACTGGATGTTTCAGAACGAGCGCTCAATTCTATTCGGTCATGCTGACCTCCAAATAAGTGATATACTCTTGACTATACAGGACAGCGCAGTCAAACCCAGCATTGTTTGGCTGTTTGTGATCTCTGGGCAAGTTTGCGTTCAGTAGCTTGTCATTGCTTTCAGAACGACTGGCTTTCATACCATGTCATTAAAAACAACGCAACGTGGTCTGCTGCCAAATCGGTCGCAGCTGCGTTTCTAACGCGGTATGCTGGATTACGAACTGCCTCCGTAACCACTTCGCCTCGGAACCGGCCTTGACTGCAACGTTTCTCTAAAAAGAGTGGGTGGTGATGAGAGAGCCGGTAACACTTCAGCAAGCAGGCATGATTTACAATGTACCGTAACGTGTGCAGCGTCTTGTCACATAATCCCATAGTTTATACCAGTGGTTCTCAACCTTTTTTTGGCCCCCCCCCCTTTCACTATATGTTGAGAATGTCATTCCTCCCCTTTCGCATTTACTGCCTATAAATCCCCCCTCCCCCACCCTGCCCCTACATAGTATACGTAAACATGGAGGCTAACTTTAATAACACATACTGGAACAAGTTTAGACTTCTACATAAAACGTGATTTGTGGGTCTACTTACGTTATAAGACGAATATCAGAAGGGCGAGGAGTACAGAACCTTAAAGTATCGAGTGAAAACGAATATCAAGTAATCGGTTCTTGTATTAACGCGATCTTGAAATAATCTTCATTCCCCCCCCCCCCCAGAAACCCTAAAAATCCCCCCCCCCCCTAGGGGGAATTCCCCACCGGTTGAGAACCACTGGTTTATACTGTTGTAGGTTGTGCGGTTATGGTGTTATTTCACCATAAGCATGTACCATGCTAAATAGTATAGGCGTCCATGTCTCGCCACAAATCTCGTTCCTTGGTTATATGGATCGGCTCTGTTGGTTATATTCTGTCACGCCATGGTCTCATTCCATCAAGTATCATTTTCATCTGCCTGCCTCTGCTTGTTTTTCCACTGATTTTTCCGGTAGCAAAGATGTTTACCAATGTCTCTCTTCTCATTACAAGACCAAAGAATGCAGTTTGTCCGTGTCTTTCATTCATCAACAAATACACACGTATTGTTTGTCTCTCAGACAATTAAGGGACAGAATTAAAGACTTGAGGACGCATTAGTCAACATAAAAAAAAAAAAACTAGAGTTACCGACCCGGATCTCTTTCTTTGTAGTTGTGTTGAGTTGAGTTAAGAATCGACATCACTGCACTCAGGACATTCCCATACGTGCTCGGTCCCCTCGTTCAACACCCAGCGAAGAGTCATACTACTAATCGTTCCCACCGCTATCTGATTGAAAGTTCTTCTGGTCTTCCCTCAGTTTTGAGATGCTTCCAGAACATCTGCCGATCCCCCGCAATCTCATTCTTTCCACATATGGGTTCTCAATCTGTTCCTCCGCCTTCTCCACCTGGTCCCACAAGCTCACGACCACCTCCCCCTTGTCCATAGGCAAGATACCACCAAGAGGTGCATTCCCTGCTAGCCTATCAGCCTGTTCATTCCCCCGTACATCCGCATGGCCAGGGCAAAATATCCATACAATTCTCACAATCTGTGACCTCTGAAGCAACGAGAGCCATTCCACACGAAACATTCCTTTCTCCACCTTGCTAAGCATATTCTTTGAATCCGTAATGAACACAATGCGTGTTGCAGTAGTCTCCTCTAGCCATCGGAATGCCGCTGTTACTGCCTCCACCTCCATTCTCATGCTGGAGGTCTAGTCTCATATGCCAGGCTCTCCCTTTTCAAGACTCGCCCATTAGCCTTTGCAATAAAGCCCCAGCCACTACGTCTGTTTCTCACCACTGACCCCTCGGTGTAGATGACTATGTAACCTTGATGTGTGTTGCTCTGGATCAGCTGTTGCACTTCAAACTCAGTGCGGCTAGCTGCCCATTCTCTGCACTCACGACCCAGTGTTATTATTACATTGTGCCAGTCCGTCATGTCATCCGAAACTTCAACCCACTCTCTTTCACGACTGATGGTCTCTAGATCCCACACCTGACGTATAGAAAGTTCTGCCTGTGCCATCCAGGACCTGCCTCGTCTTAGTCTATGACCTTTTACCATATCCATTGCTGCATGCAGCGGGTGATCCCTGTCTGCGGCAACTCTCAGGTACCATTTGGCCTGAAGGACCCTATATCTATCCGTTATTGTAGGTAGCGCCAGGATATGCCTCATGCAGATACTTGGCGTGTCCTTTGTGCACACCAGTATTAACCGCATGGCAGCATTCTGTACGCGCTTCAACCGTTCAATATAAGCAAATTGTAGTTGTGTATGTTGTACTAATTCCATTATCCCTTCAATGAAGTTGTTGTGAGGTACTCTAGCAGTCCAAGGTGTTCGCAACATTTGTATTTGGAACCACGTCTCCGTTTCTTCCAAGCTCTTATTAATGTAGTCATGTTCTTGTATGGGGTGAATTATAAGCACAACAGTGCAATCACTTGTCCTCACAGTTGAAAATTATTGTCAAAAGCAAAGGTCAAATACCCCCGCGTGGATGTAGAAGGTAAAGGGAAACCGCTACATTCTCTCACCAAGTTTCATGGAATTCTACAGATCAGTGTTACTTCAAATGATGTTACATACAGATCATTGGTCGGAATTGGCATGTTAGCGTTCTGAATTCTTTAAATAAGTCTCAATCATTTCAATGCAACTGGAGATGCGCTATTCTATTACAAGAACTCATTTCAAAATATTTCTTATCTTCCGAGATAGTACATCTGATTTTTCTCTTGTAGCTTTGTAGGTGGGTTCCTATGTCTGTTTGCTTTAATGTTCTCCTTTCTTCTGTTAACTTTTTCTTGGGATATATTTCTGCTTCTTATTTCTTTTCTTAAGAATTATATTTTCTGCTCATGATATGGGAATGTCTTTTGCTTGTGTGACCAGTTCATCATATATCATGTCTTCTTGTACTGCCATCAGTCCTTCACAGTTGTTTTGTAATGCAATGTTATTAGTTAGTCTTTCCTCTTGAGCCTAAGGCGGCGCATAGGGCAGAAGTCCTGTCTCTCCATGCTTGGCGGTTCGCTGCTACCTGTTGTAGATCTTGGATATTTACTTGGCCATTCAATGAGCCTTCTCTAATGATGGTTCTACGCAGGGTCTCTCTTGGTCTTCCCCGTTTTCTTTTCCCTACTGGTGACCATATGAGGGCTTGATAGGGGAGTCTTGACTTGTCCATTCTGAGTACATGGCCGATGTAGTTCCAACGGCGTCTTCTTATGAAATTGGATACTGTATCTTGCTTAGTCTCTTGTCTTATTTGCGAATTGGTTCTGAAGTCTGTCCAGTGGATGTTTAGAAGTCTTCTAAGACATTTGTTCTCAAAATTGTCTAATTTTTTATCTAAAGCTACCGTTGATTTCCAACTTTCACATCCATACGTTAACACTGGAATCACACAAGAGTTGAAGATTTTAAGTTTTGTGTGTTTGCTGAGTGTCTTTGACTTCCAGATGTTTGACAGTTTATTGAAGGCACTAGATGCCAGTGCGATTCTAGATGATATTTCTGGTGTTGAGTCCACTGTAGATGTCATTTTGCTTCCTAGGTATGTAAAGCTGTTGACTTTTTCAAGAACGTAGCTGTTCAATTTGGTGTCATCTGAACTGTTGGTAAGATCAATAGTCTTTGTTTTTGTGGTGTTAATTTGGAGACCAATTTGCCCTGAAACATTTTGGAGGTGGTTTATTTTCTCTTAGGCATCCGGGTGTGTTGAACTCAAAAGCACTATGTCGTCGGCAAAGTCCAGGTCTTCTAGAATTTTGTCAACCCAATGGATACCCATATTTGTGTTGTTTGTGCATTTGCGCATGACCCAGTCGATAGCTATTCCAAAAAGCATCGGTGATAAGACACAACCCTGTTTCACTCCTGTTTCGACTGAGAACCAGTCAGAGTTGCCTGTTTCTGTTCTTACGCAGCAACGTGTTTCTTTGTAGAAAGATTTTATGACGTTGGTATATTTGGTAGGAAAACCATAGATGTTAAGTAGATTCCAAAGTGAAGGACGGTGGATACTGTCGAAGGCTTTTTGAAAGTCGACAAAGTTGGTGATTAATTTCGACTGGAATTCTACGGAGTCTTCAATGATTATTCTGAGGGTGAAAATGTGGTCTACGAATGACCGTTTTGGTCTGAAGCCTGCTTGTTCTTCTCTGAGCCTTTCATCTATCGCCTTTTTCAATCTCTCAAGTAACATGTTACAAAAAAGTTTTCCTGGTACTGACAATAGAGTGATACTACGCCAATTATTGCAATCAGACATATCACCCTTTTTAGGCAGTTTGAAAATTACACCATCTATCCACTGTTGTGGTGGGGATTCGCTTTGCCAGATTTCATTAATCAGCTGTAACAAACGTTGTAAGGTGTTCTCATCTGCTGCTTTGAGCATTTCTCCTGAGATTTCATCTTCACCGACAGCTTTGTTGTTCTTCAATTTTTTGATGGCTGCTTTAATCTCTTCCATGGTGAATGACTCGCAGGAGGCATCAAGTGGGGGAATAGTAATTTCTCCATCCAGGTTCGGAACAGTGTCAGGCTGCGGTCTATTTAATATTTCTTTGAAATGTTCTGCCCATCGTTGCTTTTGAAGGTCATCGGATAACAATTGATTGCCTTGTTTGTCTTTGATGGGTATATTTGGTGTAGGTGAGTGATTGCATAGTTGCTTCATGATATGGAATACGGCTCTGTTGTTTCCAGTTCTGGCAGCTGCTTCGGCTTCGGAGGCCAGGCTGTGAATGAAGTTCTGTTTGTCTTTTCGTGCGTTTGATTTCACCTCTTTATCCAACATAGAGTATTTTTGCTTATGGGTATCATATGTAGATGTGTCTTTTGCAGAAAGAAGTGTTAGTTTTGCTTGTTTTCTTTCTTGTATCTTCGTCCAGGTGTTATCGCTTAGCCACTTCTTCTTCTGTCTTTGTACGTAGCCGACTGTGTTTGTTGCAGCATTTAGCAATGTTATTGCATGTAATATATTGTTTAAATCGAACCATACTGGTCCCGCTCTTTTTATCACTTTCTTCAAGTGTATCTTGAAATTTGCCACAGGTAATTCTGATCCAAGAAATCACAAACCTCTAAAATATGCAGAGGTTGACTGATTATGTCAAGTATATGCTGAGGTTGACTGATTATGTCAAGTATATGCAGAGGTTGACTGATTATGTCAAGTATATGCAACTCACTTTTGTAAGAATCGCTGCTGTGGTGAAGGCGTTACCAAGTTCGCAATCTCGCGAACCGCGTTCAAAACACGGCTGCGGGCAATTTGGAAGCAGACGGCCATTCTCTAATTTTCTTACAATGTATGAGTGCCGGTCTTTCAGAAAACAATGTCATGTTATTGACCGCAATCTTGCAAAGAAATCATTATCAACCAAAAATGCTGGAGTTGACTGCGACGTCCTGTAAAAGATGTGCAGCTACATTGAGTTCATGATCTGTGTCGCAGTTTACTCCCGGCATGTCTATGTGTATGTTATGCTTGTCCTCCACTTTTGTTGAATTAAGATGTAACCATTCTAGGCTCTGCAGTTATCATTGGGTGAGGTCGATTATAGTGTGTTTTTTTTTGGTTGCCTCAATATAAAATTCAATATCTCAGTAACGGGCTGAGATAAAATGATGAGATTTAGTATATAACGTTATCATTATGTCCACCCAACAAAACAATTTTTGTTCTGGAGATTTTACAGCAGATTTTAAAGTTAGCTTATATACGGTATATTAATTATGACTTAAAGATTACGACCATGATTTTAACAGTTTTACAGCTTCCCCAAGATTCGACCCAAATTATTCAAAATTTTCACGTGACTTTCGTTTTC
>OY992883.1:29774456-29946956 GCA_963921405.1 Cepaea hortensis | reverse complement strand
TTTGATATAAAAGAAGGTTCATAGGAGGTAGATGTGGTGGAATGTGGTGGTAGATGTGGTAGACGGAGGTAGATGTGGTAGAATGTGGTGGTAGATGTGGTAGACGGAGGTAGATGTGGTGGAATTGGGTGGTAGATGTGGTAGACGGAGGTAGATGTGGTTAATGGAGATTTGATATAAAAGAAGGTTCATAGGAGGTAGATTTGGTGGAATGTGGTGGTAGATGTGGTAGACGGAGGTAGATGTGGTAGAATGTGGTGGTAGATGTGGTAGACGGAGGTAGATGTGGTGGAATGTGGTGGTAGAAGGGGGTAGATGTGGTAGAATGAGGTAGATGTGTAGAAAGAGGTAGATGTGGTAAAAGGATGTAGATGAGTAGATGTGGTAGAAGAAGTAGATATGGTAGAAGGAAGAAGTTGTAATAGAGGTAGGTAGATGTAATAGAGGTAGGTAGATGTAATAGTGGTAGGAAATGTAATAGAAGCAGGTAGATGTGATAGTGGTAGGTAGATGTAATAGAGGTAGGTAGATGTAATAGAGGTTGGTAGATGTAATAGAAGCAGGTAGATGTAATAGAGGTAGGTAGATGTAATGGAGGTAGGTAGATGTAATAGTGGTAGGTAGATGTAATAGAAACAGGTAGATGTAATAGAAACAGGTAGATGCAATAGAGGTAGGTAGATGTAATAGAGGTAGGTAGATGTAATAGAGGCAGGTAGATGTAATAAAGGTAGGTAGATGTAATAGAAGCAGATAGATGTGGCAAGAAAAAAAATCAGAAATTGACAGATCAAGGTATCAGTTTCACACTGGGCCAGAAAAAGTAGCATCGTTCTTGAAAGTTGAAACGAGGATCTACCAAGAAGAATGGCCACTGGACATTCTTAACACATTGAGCACGAACATGCACGTGGCAGTGGAATCGGAAACAGGTGGAAAGTCTGCAATATTGGTCATGATAGAAGGAAATGTGTCTCTTGGACATCCGCGTGGAGACATTCTATGGATCTAGTGCCTGGACACATCTCTGGGAGGTCCGTGCGGAGTTTATAAGCATCCGTAGGGAGGTCGTCACTGGCGGTGGTCGGACGAAGACCGGCCCGCCCACTCCTGAATATAGGAGTCCTCCTGGGAAAGGGGGGAATTCTTCCTTTATGTTGTTGTCGTTTCGACTTCATGTTGTTGTCGTTTCGACCTGATGTTGTTGTCGTTATCGTTCTGATGTTGTTGTCGTGTGTCCACTTTCTCCTTAAGAAGGAGTTTTCCTGAAAAAGGAGTGTCTTCGTTTTTAAAAATGTTTTTTGTCTTTTGTATGTTTTTGTTGTTTTGTTTTGTTTTGTCTTTTACAAACATACATACATGCATACATGCATACATACATACACACCACCACACACACACCACCACAAACACACACACACACACACCCCCACACACCCACACCCACCCACACACATACACATGTTTCATTCTGGCTAGTTTGTTGTATTTGATTAGTAGTAATGGGTCCTGATGACCTACAACAATAACTTAGAACTATGGAAATGTTCAAATGATGCAGATAAAAATTACTTCAACATTTTGCACTAGAAAATTTCCTGGGAAGTAAAGATGGTCAGTGAGATATTGACCATCACCCGTCGAGTGCTGATTGGTCACATACCCAATGTGCCTCAAGTTGTGGAAAGTAGTCCATTACTTTTACCTTGACAAACACCTACAAGTTAAAACATCGGAGAGGCATTAGAAATGCAGAGACTGGGTCAGAGATTAGGTTTTGAAATAAACCTAATACATATGGAGTCAAACCTGGAATTGCCAAACATAAGGTCATCGGTCACCTGAAGTGTGGAAACAAATATAACATGACTTTAGGTGAATAGTCTACACGAGCAGCGATATTGTTTCTTTGTGGGTTTTATACATGAGGAAGAGGATAAAGATGTCCTTGAAACGTATCTTGCAATATATTTCATTATGGCCAGTATTGTTCATTTGCATACATTTGTAAAGTAACCTGAAAAGACAAGATCTGTTGAAATATGATTTGTTCTTTGTTGTTAGACAATCCCTCTAGATAACATGTTCAGACAGATCACAACAATAAATTGCCAGCCAACTCTTGATGGGTGTGTTCTAGTTAATGTCATTGGACAACTGAAGGTAACTACATTCTCTTATCTTGGTACATCTGTGCCATTGTATTCTTCATGAGCCCAAGATCTTTCGTAATAACGTGCCCTGTCAAATGGCATAGTTGTTCATGGTTCTCCACAGAATTCCCTTCTGTCCTTGGTGTTCTGGATCAAGTATATGCTCCATGCCACCATTTTAGGTCATCAAGCATTATCTCTCTTGGTCTACCTTTGCCGCATCTACTTATGATTTCTCCAGCTGTCACAACGTTTTCCACTGCCTCTCTCCTAATCACATGTTTAATCATCATCTGAAAGATTCACAATCAGCCCAAGGACTGAAACATTTGATGATGACCCACAATAGATTATTTATATGATGTGTTGAAGAGGGAAGCTGAAGAACTCAACAGAATGTTATGCATAAAGTAAATGCTTTTGCCAAGATGAGTATAGTTTTCGCATCTTTGCTGTAAATGGAGGCAGTACATATAAAGGTCCTCTTCATGATAAACCAGGAGGAAGATGAAGAAATAAATGAGCACACAAAATGGGTATACGTCAGTGTAAACAGCTCAGTGCAGAAGGGACTTCTTCTTTTATTTGCTGGAAATGTGTCTGTATCTGCAATATTCTTTTACATGAATTTCACTGTCTTTTAGATACAAAAGGGACAGTAAGAATACATTTCCTTGAATATCTGTCAAAATAACTGGGCAAATGTTAGATTGGCCAGTTTCTGGCCTAGAGAAACAACAGAGGAAGATACAATGTATGGGCTACTGAGTGAACTAAACAAGACAATTACTGTGTGTTCTTTTTGTTGCTCGTGCTGGCTTTGAACTCAGACGTAGTTCATACACACTACTTCTAATAGTGCTGGTCTGAATTTTGCGTGTGTATTAGCTTTCCCTATTAATAGTGTCCCGCGGCATCAGGCGAAGCCACCCCATCTTCAGAGGTACTTGTAATTTACCTCCCCAAGTCAAGGATGATAGGTCAACATTTTAGTCCAAATGCCCGGTGCAGGGGTTGAACCCCTTACCTCAGTATCAGGGTGTTTAAGAACGCGCGCTCTTATCCGTCTAGTCATGCTGACTTCCAGACAGTTATATTCATACAAGAGACATCCGGGAAGGATAATCCGGTCAACAAATACCCGCAGAAGTCGGATGCGTCGGCTTAAATGCGCAAGTAAACAGGCACAACGCAATAACATCTGAAAAAACACTCCGGATGAACACAGAAGGAGAAGATACAAGAGACAACATGGCAGTTATAGACAAATTTCGAACAAAAGAAGAAGATTGCCCAGCATGCTGTGATGTAATCGTGTTAACATAGACAGCAATATTCTTCACTGTTTAACTTGGAAATGAAGCATAGACTGAAATATTTGAAAAGTTTCTAGAAATGCTTCTTTCATTGTTGTTATTTGTAGCTATGACTGCTGCAAATTTTCTTCTGCATTTAGTTTATAAACTCTGAAAGGAAGGTCTACTCATGCTTGGTGCAGATTTAACCTTCCATCCATCCATCATGTGCCATGCCGGTAAGCGTGGGCGGTCATGTTCTGCCATCTAACTCGATCACCAGAGTCGTGGATCAGCTCCGTGTTTCTGTCTCGACCTTGCCACAAGGCCAAGCCTTCCATGTACTTGCTTCTAGGTCTTCCCCTTGGTCTGTTCCCCTCGATCTTACTAGTTGTCACCAAGTTCTCCAAATCATTTCTTTTCATAACATGCCCAAAAAATTGTGACTGTCTACGTATAATATCTCTAATCAGTCTTCATTTGTTTCTTGAAGGACTTGTTCATTGGTCTTTCTGGCTGTCCATGGTATTCTTTGCATTTTCCTCAGAAACCACATTTATACAGCCATCAGATGTTTTTCAGCCTGACTGCTATTTGTCCCAGCTTCACATCCATATAAAAGTACAGGTTCTATGTAGCATCTCAACACTCTTTTTCTCGTTTCAATTTAAAAAAGTAAAAAGTCGACAGGGTCGACTTAATTGCACCGGGTTTTATCCCATATGGCTCGGTCTCTTTCCGCAGCACGGAAAGCGTCGCAGAAAGCACGAACTCCGTAGCTTTTAGCGACGACCCACAGGAGTCTCCGAAACATTTAACTCGTAAACCGAAGGGTGCGGCCCGGAATCGAACCCACAACCTTCGGAGCACGAGTCAAACGGCTTGACCACTTCGACACAGAGACTCCTCGTTTCAATTTACATCTTTTTATTATTGGTCAGTATGTTTTTCATCTTGCTAAAGGCTACTTTTGCCATGGCGATTCTTGTTCTAATCTCTTCAAGGCATCTCCCATCAGATGTTATTACTGTTCCGAGATAATTGTACCTATCCACTTGTTGAAGAATATTCCCATTTACTTGTATATTACATTGTGGTATTTCGTTCTTCCTAGTGACGACCATAATATGTGTCTTTTTACAATTTAATTCTAACCCTAATTGTTCACTGTGTGTAACAACCGCATCTACTAAATTTTGCAGGTCCTGTTCATTGTCTGCTATCAAGACTATATCATATGCATATCGAATTTTATTTATGCATCGTCCCCCAATGTTGATTCCTTCCATATCGTCAATATTTCTGAAAATACTTTCACTGTACAGGGAAAACAGATCTGGAGACATTACACATCCCTGTCTCACACCTCTCTTAATAGGCTTATATTGGCTTACTTCATTATCAACTCTTATGGCAGCTTGTTGTTTCCAATATATGTTTTTTACAAGTCTAAGATCTTTTTCATCAATTTGTAGATCTTCAAGCATCCTTATCATGTTGACATGTCTCACTTTATCGAAAGCCTTTGTGTAGTCAATAAAGCAAATGTGTAGATCTTTGTTTACTTCTATAGAACGTTCGATTACAGTTCTCAGTATATATACAGCATTTACTGTACCCTTGCCTTCCACAAACCCACATTGTTCTTCTCCTATTTCAGGTTGTATTTTCCTCCTAACTCTTTGTATGATAATTCTTAGCAAAATCTTTGTGATGTGACTCATTGTACTAATTGTTTGATGTTGATCACATTCCAATGCTCCTGATTTCTTTCTGATTGCAATAAATACAGAATTACATAACTCATGAGGTATATTTCCAGCATCATATATTGTATTACGCAGACTGGTAACTTTATCTATTACATATTCTTCTAAAGCATTAATCATTTCTGTTGTGACGCTGTCTGAACCGGGGGTCTTGCCAGATTTCATATGGTTAAGAGCATTCTGAACCTCCATCTTCAAAATTGCTGGTCCGTCATTATTATTTTGAACATCATACTGTTCGTCTCTGTTATCGTCATAAAGGTGTTTCACGTAATCTGACCATACATGTAAGATCTGATCTTTTTCTATTATGACACTTCCATCTTTTGTCTTTATGCAGCCTGCTGATGTACGTGTTCTTTGATTAGTAAGCTCCTGAATTTTTTGTGCATTAGTTTCGCATTTTTACTGTTGTGTTGCTTTTCAATTTCTCTGCAATTTTTTCAAGCCATGATTCTTTTGCCTCCTTATATAAGTTTCACAATCATTCCTTACATTCCCTTTACAATACGAACATTTGTGATATGATCGCGGGGGCGTAACACTGACATGAATATGCGATAGCTGAGAGAACTCTGAGTTGGTGGCGGGGAGTTTAGAAGGGATGTCAAGGATTTGACGGAAATAGAAAACCGTCACGGTTAGTCATTGTTGCCCCACACTCATCCAGTTAGTTTGCACCAGGGTACGAGTTTCAATGTATAACAATATTAGGTTTCAGGGGATCTGAAAATCATAATGTATTTGAAAGAAGGATGTGCCTCAATGTAATTACAAATCCATTTGTTTAGTTAGGTCACATATTGAATTTCATTCCACTTAGCGTGCCATTGAAAATCGTTCCACATGCTAGGCCTGGCACGCGTGGTTTTGGTTGTCGATGTCCGATGTACAGATTTGATAACCATTTGTATTTTATGCGATAGTTGTATTCGGTGAGATAGTTGTTATTTACGAAACAGTATATTTCATTTGCTGTGTAATTGCAAGTAGTGTCATATTTGTACTGTGAGGTAGGGTAACCTGCAAATAAAATATATCTGTTTGCTAGCTAGTACGATACCTCGGGTTTCTTTACGTCACCAAGGCATGGCTTATTATTTTAATTGACTTCGCATGTTATGATTAGATGTGATATATTGCTACAGATGTAAACG
This sequence comes from Cepaea hortensis, assembly GCA_963921405.1. Taxonomy (NCBI): domain Eukaryota; kingdom Metazoa; phylum Mollusca; class Gastropoda; order Stylommatophora; family Helicidae; genus Cepaea; species Cepaea hortensis. The sequence continues at coordinate 29,940,582 of OY992883.1, read as the reverse complement.
GTGAGCTTAGTTCATTGTCTAACTACCCCTTCTGCTAACATAGGCTTTAGACCACTGGTTCTCAACCTGTGGGGAATTCCCCCTCACCCCCAGGGGGAATTTCAGGGTTTCGGGGGGGGGGGGAGGATAATTAAGATTATTTCAAGATTGCATTAATACACAAACTAGTTACTTGATATTGTTTGTCCCCCTATATTTTACGGTTTTGTACTTCTCGCTCTAATGAAGTTCGATTTATAACGTAAGTAGACTCGCAAATCACGTTTTATGTAGATGTGTAGACTGGTTCTAGTATATGTTATTAAATTTAGCTTCCATTTTTTTGTATACTGTGTGAGGGTGGGGGGATTTATAGAGGAAAATCGAAAGGGGGGAGGGGAATGACATTCTGAACATATGGTAAAAGGGGGGGGGGCATGGGCCAAAAAAGGTTGAGAACCACTGCTTTAGACGATATGTTTGAATGGCAAGTATGCACTGGCTGAGGTAATGTCTTTCTTTATACGCAAATGACTAAAATCACTATGTTGATAAAATGTTGATAAAATAAATAATATGATGTATTTATCTTTATATCGAAAACGTGTTTTAACAATGTACGTATCTTTTCACTTGTATCTAAAGAGGGAGTATCATTGTCTTCCTTGGCAATGAATACAGCAGTCTGAGTTTGTTTCACTTGCTAGAATGTAAAAGTTTCAAGCGATGCCACTGTTTATGATAAACCTATTAAACAAACCATTTATACACACCATTTAGCAAACATTTGGAGCGATAGCAAAACGCAAGTAGTTACCCTGGTTGTCTGTATTCTCGACAGCGGTGATATCAGTGTATGATACCATAGCTAACAGCGTTTATTTCTTTATAACGCATAAGTAAGCTTTCGACACAAATGTTAACATTATATTCTTCACCATGACAGTGTCGGATTTAAGTAGTTTGAATATTCAGCAAAGGTTCAACATCATTGTCTACATCTTATCTATGTACTCAAATGCTGCAGTCGTATACACTGCTGGACTTTAGGCGGCCTGATGTGCCTTGCCAGTGAGAAGACCTGATCGTTCGGGTCCACATCGATTGACGGACGTCAGTCGCGGCGATCGGGCAAATCTTGAGCTACAGCCTACGATGGGTGATGTTGTAATATTCTGTTATGATAATTTGGCCGTGTCCAGCGTGTGCCGCATGGTTACACACCCGCTTCAAACGCCAGTGATCCGTGGTTTGTTTCCGGGTCCGGTCAAGGATATGCACTACTGATGAGCTCAAACGAGAGCGAAACTCGAGTCTAGTGCTTCCACATTGACGTGGATAGGCCTTAGGTTCATACCGGAATACGATCAGCGTTGCCATTAGTTGGTTGTGCTCAATATTTAAATATACACTGCCGTTCAATATATGACAGGAGGTCTACCCCGAGAGACGTTTGTTAGATTCACTTGTTTGATTACAATGTATATCACGGCTGAAAGATGACTTTGTATAACGATTTCCCTATACATAAAATAGACGATCCCGTGTACAAAGACAACTGTAGTTATTGCCACCATTTACTTGTGTGCATTTCTTTCAGGAGTTCTGGTCTATTGTACAACATACATTGGTTGGAGTTTCTGCCATGTAAATAACATGTCTTGGTCTCACTGTTACAAGCTGCGACATAATTCTCGCTATCCTTTGCAGCGTAACTTTCCCGGCTGTGATTGGCTTCACTTGTATTATAATGTCAACTGGAACAAATAACAATGAAGACATTACAGATCATTACAAAAGTCCGGATGTGACTTAAAATAAATATCAGTTATACATTTACAAATATCTTACAGCTTATGATTTTTGTGTCCTCGTGTGTTATCGGGGTCCCAAAGGGCAAGTCGCAAAAGGCGATTAAAGAAGTTTGGCGCGAGACTGATTACTCTATGCCTTATAGCAGGGATTAAAAAGGAAGGCACGCGGGCCCACTCCGACCAGCAACGTCAGCTTATCAGGCCCGCCGACAGTACTCGAATTTGCTTGATTAAATGTATGGAACACAAGGCGTTGTGATACAATTTAAATTTAAATATTATGTTTAGAACACTAGGAGATCTTCATACGTGTGGAGATCTCCTGGCTGCTATGTTCCTTGAATTTACTATATTTAATTTTAAATTATTTTATCAAGATTTTCTATGTAAGTGACGTACACGTGTGAATAGAGGCAGTCAATTAGTAATCGTAGCATCCAAATACCATAGAAGCCTCGTGTTATTACGAAAATATTATCAATAGGTCAGAAAAAATGCCCCGGTCAAGGTGTTAATCGAGCTGGTCTCTAGGCCAATATTTTTCAGCCTTTCTGCTGGAGCAGATCCTTACTCAAATGTGTCGTTGCTTAATGAAATATGTGCGATGTTTCAAGTGTCTGTCCTAATTTATGTAATAAGCCAGATGGGCAGAAATGCTGCATTTAGGCGATTTCTGTCTGTTTCAGCTGCCACTCTCGGAACCCCTGTTGAAAAGCACTGTTCTAGGCTGTTTATTAAGGCTGGCCCTATTTCTATATTTTGCAACCCTTATTATGTGACATATTCTACTACCAAAGGTACCTATAAACTGTATATCTACCTTTGGTTAGCCGAAGCTTCTCTAGTGATCCCTAGTCCTCTGCTCTTCTTGTGTTTCAATAGGATTTTAATTATGTTTCTAAATCAATGTCTTTTTTATTTTTAAATCCAGTTTACTTCACCCTTCATTATGACTACTAAGAAAAGAAAAGTGGACGCCAAGTATCGCATTTTCAATTAAGAATGGAGAGTAAAGTACTTCTTTGTTGAAACAAATGACCAGGAAACCAGTCCCGTAATATGCAGAGAAAGTTTTGCCGTTTTGAAAGAGTACAATCTTCTGCGTCACTATGAAACAAAACATCTATCAACATATTCAAAGTTTTCTGGAAAGTTACGCTCTGAGAAATATGCGTTCATGAAACATGGTTTAGAAAAACAAAGAAATCTCTTCACGAGTAAGTTTTCTGAAAAAGTTACAAAATAGTGCATAAGATGGCAGAAATGGAAACCCGTTTACTGATGGCAACTTCATCAAAGAGTGTATGATGGAAGCAGCAAATAACTTGTGTCCCGAGAAAACCGATTTTTTAAAAATTTTTGAACTGTCAGCCTTTCGTCAAGTTCACTTGTGCGGAGAACAGAAGAACTTAGAGAGAACATTGTGCTACAGATACGCGAGAAAGCTAGGAACTTGTTGTGGCTTTCTCTGGCGCTGGGTGAGTCTACTGATCTCTCGAGTACGTCACAACATCTCGTTTTCATTCGCGGTGTCAATTTGGACTTTCAGATAACGGAAGAGTTGGCATCTGTTTGCAGTGTGCATGGAACAACAACTGGAAAATACACATTCGTGGAAGTGCAAAACATTTTGCAAGAATATAACCTTCAGTGGAATCAGCTTCGAGGTGTTATAACTGAGGAAGAAAACCATAGCTGGAGTGATGAAGGGTCTTTTTGGGCAGATCAGGACTCAGTTGAAAGATTTGCAAATTCCGGGCGCTCTGTTCATACACTGCATCATACATCAGCAAGCAATCTGTGGGAAAGACTTAGATATTTCTTATGTTCTGAAACCAGTCGTTTCTGATGTGAACTTCATTTGGAGACATGCACTCAACCACCGTCAGTTCAAGGCTTTTCTTGAAGAAATTGATTCTGAAATCTGTGACTTGCCTTATCACACATCAGCGATATGGCTCAGCTGCGGTAAAGTCCAATTTCGTTTTTACAGGCTCCGAAATGAAATATATGTTTTCATCACTGAAAAAGATTTGCGTTGATCCACAGCTGTCAGATCCTATCTGGCTGTTAAAGTTGTCATGTTTGGTCGAAATCACATCCCACATGAATGAACTGAATTTAAAACTTCAGGAAACGGATAACCTTGTCTGTGATCTTTACAAAATAATCAATGGATTTCAGAGAAATCTGTCATTGCTTGAAGCGAAACTAGAAGGAGAAAACATTTCTCATTTTCACTGTATCAAAGAGTTTTGCGCTACAATCACCGAAGATGTAAACCTTGATTTTCCGGGGGGAAAAAAGAAACTTATTCGTGACTTAAAGAAACATTTTGTTTTTAAAAAGAGATTTTCAGATTTTGACAGAATTGAGAGTGACATTCTTCTGTTTCAGAATCTGTTTGATTATAACGTTGATGATGTGCAAGTTGAAATACAATTGGAGGCTATTTTCAAGCAAATGGCTTATTAAAATAGAAGCACAGAGAAAGAAATGTTGTTGAATTTTACCGCTGCTTACCTGATGTTCAATTTACGAAACTGAAGACATTTGCCGCTGGAACAACTTATGTCTGTGAGCATACATTTTCAAAAATGGAGTATGTGAAGTCAACACATCGAACGAGATTGACTGATGAACATTTGAAAGCAGTTCTCTTGATTGGATGCAGCATTTCCAAAACAAACATTGAGGATATCTTGAAAGCCAAATGGAAGTTTCACATATCTCACTAACCCATTTTGCTGATTAGTTTGTGAAATTTGGATATGTGCACACTAGGTTTGATGTAACTATCGTTTTTGCCAACGTCGCCTTCTTTGATATCTTTTTTAGTATATATGTTCCATGTTCCATATATTTTTAGTATATAAATATGGTGATTGTCTTTGTTTTTTTGCACATTGCACGCCACTCACCCATAATTAACATGGAATGCAAAGATTAGTTTTTCTTCTTATTTTCCCAGAGCTTTCGTTCTGGCTTGCAAGTATTGTAGAGGATGATTATGCGGCCCGCGCTCGTAATTTTGTCAGTTATCCAGCCCACTGTGAAAAACGTTTGGTGGCCCCTGCCTTAGAGAAAAGCCCCCATGATCCAGTCAGAACTAGCTTACAAACGGATTGGCGTTTGTGGTTGTGCCTATACAACACTAGGAAATCGAAAGCAGCACACGGAGAAGACAGACGTATATGTATTTACCAGCCAACATGTGAACTGGGATAAGTATTACACGACGCATTTAATAGCTTGTGTGTGACAATTTTATTTTACAAGATGGATATTATCAGATCAATGTGTGTATTCATGTTTATTGAAGAAGGAGCTTACATTCAAAGCAAGTAGACACATTGCTTTCACTCATGAGGGACATATACTGGCATAAGTGTGTTTAGGCAGACTGAAAATCTGATACATCTTGGTACAGATTCAACATAAACGATGACAGAACAAACTTCAGGATAATAGTTAGTAGCATATCCGTTACGGGACGTTGCAGTCAACAACACAATAATTATTTTTTGACTGTTTGTGATCTCTTGGCAAGTTTACGTTCAGTAGTAGTCTGTCATTGCTTTCTGAACAGGTGTGTTCACTTGAGGACTTAGAACCTGGCTAGGAGTGGGTACAAGTGCCAACAGATTTCTGCACATCCTTTTCAGTTTGCATCCAACTAGATAGGAAATGCAGACAAGAAAATCCGGCTGCTGTGGAGGCTGAAGTACAAGCGTTGATTTTCGAGAATTCGCTAGACGGTGATGCTGTCATTTACACAGATGAATCGGTCGTCCGACATGTGAGAAGCTCATGGGCCTTTACGGCTCGGGCCGGAGGGAGAATTGTGAAAGAGGACTCTTGTGCTTTCACTGAAACCACAAGTAGCCTGACTATGGAAGTCATGGCAGTAAGTAAAGTAATAACATGGCTCGAGACACAGACATTCACTAGGGCATGTTTCCTCAGCGACTCAATGAACATGATCAAGAGGATAGAGGAGGGGTCGATCCGAAGAGAATGGTTGCTGCCTCTGGAGCGGTCTCGACTGGCAAAGATTAGTTTCATCTTCGTGCCAGAGCATGCGGGAGTACAAGGAAATGAGCGGACTGACAAGCTCGCAGGTGAGGCTTCTGTGGAGGGCGGACGCGCCATGGACCAGGCTGACATTCTGAATGCTCTAATCTACGAGAAGTCATAATTTTACATGAACCAAGTGATGACTGTGAATCTACAACCATGGCCGGACTGCGAGAACAGCAAATTAAAAGAGGGGTGGCCAAACAAGAACACTACGCAGGAAGCCAAAGAAGATTGATAAACCAACACAGAACTGGCGTCGTTAGCCGCTACACGCTGCGGGATTTGCTGAGGAGGGGATCCGAGCACTTATGGACTGAATGGTTCGATGTGCAATGAGGATGATCTGTCGACTAACTAACTTTCTGAATGACCGGCACCAGTACCAGTGTATTAAACAAAAACAAAAAAACGCGAGGCGGTCTGCAGCCAAATCCCCCACAGCTGTGTTTCGAACACGGTATGCGAGATTACAAACTGCGTCCGTAACTCTTTTGCCACGGAGACCGGCTGGAAGCAATGTCATATGATTAATGCTCACGTATTATGTTATATTATTACTTTAACTATAACAGCACATGTCTTTTACAAGACACATTGTTAACCGGGCTGCTAAGAATTTTTCTGTATTATTAGTTAGTTAGTCTTTTCTCTTGAGCCCAAAGCGGCAAAGATCATCGCTCTCCGTGTCTGACGCTGCCACCTGTTGTAGATCTTGCATGTTTGTTTGGCCGTTGAATGAGCCTTCTCTGATGATGGTTCTACGCAGGGTCTCTCTCGGCCTTCCCCGTTTTCTTTTCCCTAACGGTGTCCATATGAGGGCTTGGTAGGGGAGTCTTGTCATGTCCATTCTGAGTACATGGCCGATGTAGTTCCAACGGCCTGTTCTTATAAAATTGGATACAATATCTCGCTTAGTCTCTTGTCTTATTTGCGTATTGTTTCTGAAATTTGTCCAGTGGAGGTTAAGAATTCTTCTAAGACATATATTTTCAAAATTTTCAATTTTTTTAAAATCAAAAGCTACCGTTGACTTCCAACTTTCACATCCATACGTTAGCACTGTTTTGTATTGTATTGTTAGGTATTGCATAACGTTTTTGATGCGCATTTCTTTATTGAATTGTTGCAATTGTTTTTATTTAGTGTATAATTCTGCTAAGTATTTCTTTTCTTGCTGACACCGACTGATTAGTGAACTGAATAACAGATGTGGCTGTTGTGTTTACTTTTGAAACACTTCGTGTGTGGATCTCAGCTGAAGAATGCTTTATTACTTCTGGCATACTGTTATACTCTCACGGCTATGGTTGTGATTACCTGTCATAACTACTGCTCAAAATACTTTAAAGATTACTCTCTCCCCCCCCCCCTCCCCACCCCCACAACCAGTTGAAAAATATTGTGTTAGTCTACAAACCACGAATCTCATCTCCACATCTTCTCGTTATATTGTTTTCCTATATTTGATTAATTTTCCTTTCCTTTCATTTTAATTTTCTCCTCCTAATCACACTGACCAATAAAAAGATGTCATTTGTAACGTGAAAAAGTGTGTTGAAGTGTTACATAGAACCTATACTTTTGTATGGATGTGAAGAGTGGAGAATGAGCAGGCAAGCTGGAAAAGAAAACATCTGATGGCTGTGGAAATGTGGTAAAATGTAAAGGATACAATGGACAGACCGAAAAACCAATGACTAAGTACTACAAGAAACACATGATTAGAGATATTAGACGTAGATCGTCACAATGTTTGTTTAGTAGCCAACCTTCGTGAATATTGTGCTCTTGTCGTATAGATGCATCTGTACTTTTCTGTATCCACGATATTCTTAGAACCTATCTATAACATGTATATTCAAATACATGAATGCGCTGTTAAGCAAGTATTCAGGTCTCACAGACGTATCGTGCAATGGGAAAGTTGCATTCTCTTAAATATCTAATTCTTGTAATTCTAAATGTTCCACGCCATAATTTATTTACTGTTAATAGCACAGTTTAAATAATGTACATATCTCCAACGCGATGTAATAAACTGTATAACACATTGATTTATTTGGTTGTTTCGGGATTTGAGATTTAAAGATTGAGCACAACCCACTACTGGCAACGCTGATCGTATTCCGGTACGAACGTAAGACATTGTCCACGTCAGTTTGGAAGCACTCTAATCGAGTTTCTCTCTTGTTTGAGATCGTCAGTAGTGCATATCCTTGACCGGACCCGGAAACAAACCCGGATCACTGGCATGTGACGCTGGTATGTAACCACTAGACCACGCGATACACGCTAGACGCAAACAAATTATCACACTAGAATATGACAACGTCACCCATCTTAGGTGCCCGATCGCCGCGATTGACATCCGCCATTCGATGTGGCCCCGAATGATCAGGACTTCTCGGCTGGCAAGGCACACCAGGCAGCCTTAAGTCCTGCAAGCAATAATCAAATGGATTTATTTGCTTGTTTCGGGATTTGAGATTTAAAGATTGAGCACAATCCACAACTGGCAATGCCGATCGTATTCCGTTACGAACCTAAGGCCTTGTCCACGTCAATTTGGAAGCACTATACTCGAGTTTCGCTCTCGTTTGAGTTATCAGTTATCAGTTGGGGTATCTTCATTGCACTCCGGACAGGTCCATAGGTGCTCAGACCCCCCCCCCCCCCCTCTTCCAGCATATGCATCAGCGTCCGGTGGCTAATAGTGCCAGTTCTATGTTGGTTGACGAGGCACCTCGTTTTCCCGATGTACCTCTCGTGTCTGGCGGTGCCAATTCTTACTCCCAAGTCTTTCATCCTGGACAGCGATGTGGATTCACTGACGTCAAAGTCCTCTTTTCTCGACATATCTTTAAGGGCGTTAATAACATCGGCACGATCCATGGGCTGGCCATCCACAGGGGGTGCAGAGCCAGCCAGTTTATCAACTTGTTCATTTCCCTCGACTCCCGCATGTCCCGAGACGAATATGAAGGTGACTTTACGGACATCAGACTTCCGCTGCGACTCAGTCCACTGTTAACGTACAGATCCAGCTTTGACCTTCCGAATCATGCTCATTGAAAACCTGTGTAACTGTCATCACCTCCATCGTCATGCTGCTCGTGGTCATAGAGTGGGCACCATTGGATTCTTGAACGGGTCGGCCCGCTGAACGGGCTGTAAATGCCCACGCACTTCTCTGCTGCGTTACAACAGATCCATCTGTATAGATGAGCGCTTCGGGGCTATCTTAGTGTTAGTTTGAGCTCGTCAGTAGTGCATATCCTTGAACGGACCCGGAAACAAACCCCGGATCATTGGCGCGTGACGCGGGTGTGTAATCACTAGACCACGCAGTACACGCTAGACGCAACCAAACTGCATAATATTATGAACTGTACACAAATCCATTCTTGATTGAGTTACAAAAGTGTGTGTATTTTGTTAACAAGATGGATGCCTCTTTTCTTTTTAGACCATTAGCAATCGTAATTTGCTAGTTTATGACAACCTATACACTGCGTAAAAATTGTAAAATGTAACGCTTGGTCTCTCAGATTCTTTTCACTGCGACTAATTGTGATCAGTCGTAATTTCCTCCGCACCACACTTCATCCATAGAATGGATAAATACCATGGTAATATATCATACTTATACATAGACACAATTTACAGATGTGCTTACACCTCCCACGCCACCTCTGGTATTACGTGACCTGTGATTGATGCAAACCTTACAGCGAATGTCTCACGGGGAAGGATGAGACATGATTTATGGGTGTCAGCTCGATGGAAAAATCCCACATACCATCTATGTTAGAGTACGGGAGTGCAGCAAACACAATACAGAGCTCTGAGTATAAATCAGTATATGTTGACAAATTTGTAGCTTGGCAAACGGAAGAACACGTTGTCCTGAAAGCTGGGAACTCGTCTCAAACGCCGTATTCGCAAAAGACAAATGCTAATGTGGGCGTCAGGGTACAACAACACTATGATATTTTCAAGAGTAAGTTTATGAACAGTTGACAAATCAACAATAACAAGACACTTATATATTATGCATTGGACATTTGTGTATCACTTTTTTGTACGTAACGTGAACGATGTGTCAGGTTTTTTTTTTTAATTTTAAGTTGTATATACCTTACAGGACGTTGCAGTCAACACCATCATTTTTCAGCTGTTGTTGATGTTCTTAGCAAGATTACCCTCAGTAGTTTGCCACTGCTTTCTGAGCGACCGGATCACATACCCGTATATAACCAACGAGACGAGATCCGCTACCGAATCTCGCGCAGCTGTGTTCCTCACGTGGATATACGGATTTACGGAGAAAGTCGTTAAACCCTTCGCCAGAGAGACCAGCGTTATCAGGTTATTGCAAATCGATATAATCATAATTATCAGCATATTCACCACCACCATCATCATCATCATCATCATCATCATCATCATCATCATCATCATCATCATCGCATGACTTGCCAGAATGGTGTGGACGTGCATGTCTCTCCACAGATCTCTTTCGAACTGCAGCAGATGTCGAACTTTCAACTCGCTATGTCGGGATATAGTGAAAGCGTTCAATGATTTCTTTTCACAGTTTCAGCCAGTAACACTGACATGTTACTAATTAATTACTTCTTGAATGCATTAACTATCACACGTTGATGCTACTTAAATGAGTGTTTACTTTTCATTCCCTTATTTCAATCAGTCAATCAGGTGCCGTCTCCACAATGAAGGTTGGCTGCAATGGATCTCCAACACTGTTTGTCTCTCACCTTGACTGCACATTCTGTCAGGCTGATATTCGTCCATCTCTTGATGTTATCTTCCCACTTGTATCCTTGTCTGCCTCTTGCTCGTTTGCCCTCAAACCTGCCCTCCAGTATGTTTTTTTTTTTTTTTTAAATAAGAATATGACGTATTTCATGGAAACAAAAACAATCAAATGCAGAGGTTCTTGAAAAACTAGGAATGAAGAGAAAGTTTATGAACAAATAAAGAGGAGTCAAGTGAAATATTTCGGCCACGTTAAAAGATACGATTCATTCATTCATTCAGTAGCATGTCCTTTGCAGAACCTCGCTCCCATAACAACATTCCGGAAAACCTCTCGATCATAAGCAAGATGTCCCGCGTCTGATACACCCATATGGAGATCATCCACCACATCCTGCACCCATCTTCTCTTTGGCCTTCCTCTTCCTCTCTTCCCAGGCATATATCCTTCCATTATTGTTTTCTCCAAACTTTCGTGACGTTTCAAGTGACCAAAATATTTCAATTTTCTTTGTTTTATCGTCTTTAATAACCAACCTACTTCAATATTCAACTCTTGAAGTATGGATGCATTTGTTCTTTTCTTTACCCAAGATATTCTTAGAACTCGTCTATAACATCTATATTCAAAGGCGTTTATGCGCTGTTCAGCTTGTTTAGTAAGTGTCCAGGTCTCACAGGCGTATGTTGCAATGGGGAAAGAAGCATGCTCTTAAAAATCTAATTTTTGTAGTTCTGTATGTCCCACTCCATAATTTATTCAGCTGTTTTAGTCTTTGAAGAGCAATTGATAGTCGCCGTTTAATATCTTTCATTGTGACACCGTTGTTGGTAATCAATGATCCAAGATATTCAAAATTTTCCACCACATCAAATTTTTCCCCATTATTGTATATTTTTTTGTCCATAGTAGTTTTATCTGTATGCATTATCTTTGTTTTTGCTATGTTAAGATATAAGTTGTGATTTTCACTATTCATTTGGGTTTAATATGTGTATGCTACATGGAGTTGAGTGCAAGTTGCGCCTACCTCTACAACGAATAGTCTGACAGCATACCGCTTAGTCTCATACTTGCGTCATGTCACTGTACTGCGTTAACAGACGAGCCGTCGGGGAGTGCACCATGATATCAGGACGCTTCAGAAGCCTACATACTGCTTCCAGGTATCCACCACGGCCTCTTATGTTTGCCCACATACCCCTGTTGTCCGCGCCATCGGGGGTGGATGGCGAGTTTTTACGACAGTCGCCTGTAACCCATCTTTTTTTTCCATATCCTATTTACAGGACAACGCAGTCAACACCAGCATTTCTGTCGTGTGATCTCTTGGTAAGTTTACGTTCAGTAGTTTGCCATTGCTTCCTGAACGACCGGCACCGATACCAACGCAAAACCAACGAAACGTGGTCTGCTGCCAAAACGCACAAAACTGTGTTTCGAACGCGGGTAGACGGGATTACGAACCGCGCCCGTAAGACATTCGCCACGGAGATCGGCAGCCTATCTTTAATAGAATAATATCCGTTTGGTCCTAGCAGTGAACAGGTCTGTTCGTCTGGGGTCTTGCTGTAACGACTACGGCTGCTAGATCAGCGAGAACTTGCTTGTGGCCCTAATGTGAATCGGTCTTGAAAACAGTGCATGTTCGAACGTTTGATCCTTTTCACAGAGGGGATTATCCGGGTAGTTGGACTTATCCCGTTTGACCAAGTTGGCTGCTGCTAGTAGGACATTGTAAAAATCTCTGACACTACCAGTATCCATTATAGTGTCATATATGGAACCATTTAAAACTCTTCTGCAGCGTTCCTTACTATGAAACTCACTGGTCTTGATGCGAATGTTGTACAGCTTTGTGTACCCTTGGTGGCCTCTATTTCACATACTTCCTGAACTACGTTGCTACGTTACATGGCCAACTGCTTGGGCCACCATTGATCATTGCATTTATAACCGAAACCGTTTCTGTTACACCAGGGAGCCCCATGAATAAAGCTTGATGCAATCGCATAGTTATAATGCTGCATTTGATTTATTATGGCTTGATATTTCTAATAACAGGAGTTGAAGTCAATTCAAGCCTCGTAAATATCTCTCGAAAGCTGTGTCTGTATTTCGTACTCATTTTGTAATACAAGAAGATATTAACGCTGGAGTTGATGGTCTCAAACAAGACAGCAAAAGGCCAGAGGGTGTAATACCAGTTGCTGTACATGCCACCCACACTGAACTCGGGTTCACAGAAGGTTGCCAGACACAGCAAAACTGCTGGGATGTAGCATACGATTAAAATACTGGCTATTAGAACAACCATTGTAATTGTTGTTCTGTCCCTGGATGAAATAGCTTTATCTTGTTGAATGTTCGCTTCTTTTCGCCAATTGCTCTTCTGCCCGAGTTTGTGGATTAGAATGCACGTGAAGGTAATCACAGCCACGAAAGACACGCTTCCAAGGATAGCGTGAATGATGAATAGGACTGCCTGTGTTGTTTCGCTGTAGCTTGTGACGACGAGACCAAGAAGGGTTTTGTTGTGAACAGGGTAGAAGTTCCACCCAATGTACGAGGTAGAATAGAACGGAACTCCGGATAGAAATGTACACAAATACATTGAAGTAATAACTATAGTTGTCTTTCTACACGTGATCATTTGTTTGATGTGTAGAGGAAACGCGATACATAAACATCTCTCAGCTGTGATATACACTGTTATCAAACAAGTGATTCTCGCGAACGTCTCTCGGGGAATGCCTGCTGTCATAAATTGAACATCAGTGTATATCATAGGAGTGCCAGAATTCACAAACAAGGGGTTGTCAAAAATGTTGAACCATTGCTGAATAATCAAACTACACAAATCCGACACTGCCATGGCGAAGAAGCTAATGTTAATGGTTGTGTTGAGACCTTGGTTGTAAAATATAATTAAGTTAATGATGTTAGCAACGGTACCAAACACACTGATAACACCACAAGCAAATACATAGATAATCATGATAAGCATTTGCCTTTCGTTATCGTTCAACATGTTTGCTATGTGATGTGTATCCTAAATGACTTAATTGGTGTTACATACACGGGATCACCGCTTGACGATTCCATATCCAAAGGTTATGCCAGGTGCAGACACGGAATCTTATACGGAAAAAGAGGAGGTGCAATGGGAGTACGTACATGATTGATGTGTCAGGTATATCCAGCACAGAAACCACATTGTATTATCTCATGATACTATCTCATGATTAGTAAACATAAATATTTAAAACACAATAAAGTCAGACCTGTCAGTGATTATTTAAACCGTTGAAACAGAGTATCTAATATGTAGAGAACCCAGTTTGAACAGTGATTCAAAGCAACGTTACTAATTATGACGTGTCATATACAATAAATGTGATACTTTCTAAGTATAGATTATGTTTCAACGTAATGATGATTTATGTGAAGATTACAGCATTTTCAGACACCGGACAGGGGACATTAACATATTAGCCACGGCAGGAAATTGAATGCACTGACAATTGCGAGCAATTATGTCAACCACCCTAGGCTTCGGTTGGGAGTTCACAACATTTATGGAGGTATAATGACAATGTGCATGTGGCTGATATATTTATACTGCGTTTGTTATCATAATTCTATATATTTACTGCATTCCAAAATAGTAAGCACACGGATATAACCCCTAATGTTTACATTATTAGCAACACTTTTCAGGGACACAGTTCCTCGGTGTATTAAACTGTAATTATTTCACAATTGAAACGAACCTGACAACTTGGTAAACATAATATAATTATTCTACACAAAACATGTATGCATTTGATGGATCGATAGTAAAATAAAATACACCATCTATAATGATTGAAATAGCGAAGAATAAAAACAGGAGATGATGTTCCAAGAGGATATACAGTAGTCTTTCACTAAAAACAATGCACAATATCAGAGGAGACATTTGCTAGTGACGAATGATATAAGACACTCATCACTTGATATGCGGATACGGAACTAGGGTGGTAAAGAACCACAGGAGATACAGAGTGAGATTGGGGTGTGTCTTGGACTAAACTGAATCAGTATGTTTGTGGAGAATCTTTTATCAGTAAGAAACAGAGAGACTGATTGAAAGAGATAGATGGCCTGGCTGGAGAGAGAGACTCCTGCTATTTGGAGAATAGTTTGCATGGACCAAAGAATGTGATAAATCTGCGAAGAACAGGGAAAGAAAGGCACAAAATAAGATCTTGGTGGACTGAGAACTTATTTGCATCAACGATGGTAGACCACAAATGATGATATAAGAATAAATAAACAGACACTGGCATTGATATTGCACTGGTTACTCATAAAGTAGAAGTTGACTCTCTATGGAGAGTGTTGCTGATTCATAGAAGTGGCCAATTGCCTTGTTTTTTCCTGGTGTGTGAATCAGTCAAGACTACAGACAATATGGCACGCACTCTTGAAATACGACAGGGCAGACTCGCTTCTGAAAGACCTTATGCAAAGCGCTTGAAATAGAGTCGCTTGGAGAACGCTCGTGCAACCATCACGGTGAACCCTGATGGTAGGATATTTTTGGAAGACATACATGATGTGCTAAATAAAATAGATAAGCAGGACAACATCATAGTTATGGGAGACTTCAATGCAAGACTAGGACATAACAGAGGGGGCATAGAAAAACACCTGGGAGCATTTGGAGATCAGCAAAATGAAAGGAATGATAACGGAAGTAGACTGATAGAGCTTTGCAGCCAACACGATCTCTATATAACAAACACATTCTATAAACATAAAGATTCGCAAGTATACACCTGGTATAAATGGAACAATCTAGATACTAAAAGCCAAATTGATTTTATATTAACAAGAAATAACAGAAAGAGAAATATATTAGATGCAAGAGCAGTGCCCAATTTCAGTATAAACACAGATCATAAAGCAGTCGTTGCCACAATAAGAACCATTAGAAGAAGAAAACAAAAAGCAGGAAAATACATGCCATGCGAATCAGTAAACTTAAAAAACCTTAAAGACGAGGCAGTAAGGGAAAATTATGAGAAAGAACTAACTGAACTCTTTGTAAAATTACCTACGGAAAGAAAAACAGTGGAAGAAGAATGGGAGACGTTCAAATCAAGCGTTTTAAATACTGCAAAAATAACATGCGGAACCACGAAAAAATGCAAAACACGGATAAAGAAAATAACAAGTTGGTGGAACGCAGAAGTAAAGAAAGCGGTAAAAGAAAAAAAGGAAAAATATAAAAAGTGGTTGAAGAGCAAACAGGAATGTGATCTCATAGAATACAGAATATCGAGAAGACATGTGAGTAGAATAGTAAAGAGGGAAAAACAGAAAGACTGGGAAGAGTATGGAGAAACCCTAAATAAAAACTACAAGGAGGCAACCAGAAACTTCTACAAAAAGATAAGTGCAATGCGAACCAGAGGAGTACCCTTTGACCCAACTGAAATAATTAACAGCGAAAATGGAGAACCAATAAGTGAACAAAAACACATCCTAATAAGATGGAAGCAGTATTTCGAACAACTTCTCAACATCCCATCAGATGTCACAGGAATTCAAGAGACCTACACAGATGTCACCGAGGAACTAGAACCAGACATACTAAAAGAAGAAATTATAGAAGCCATCAGATTAGCCCCATTGAACAAATCACCAGGACAGGATGAAATACCAAATGAACTAATTAAAGCAGCAAAGGAAGTAGGAACAGCTTGGCTACATAGACTATTCAACCATGTTTGGGTAGAACAACAGACACCACGAGACTGGGGAAACGCCATAATTATCCCAATTTGGAAAAACAAAGGCAGCAAAAGAGATTGCACACAATACAGAGGCATTTCACTGTTGAGTCATACTGGGAAAATATTTTGCAAAATTCTTGAAAAAAGATTACGAACTACTTTAGAACCCCAGCTAAGCGAAACGCAGCTTGGATTTAGGAAAAACAAAGGATGCACAGACGCCATTTTTGCTCTTAGACAACTTATAGAAAAATCAATTGAATTCAATGAAACACTCTACTTAGCCTTTGTTGACCAAGAAAAGGCATTTGATAGGGTAGATAGAAACAAGCTGTGGGAAATCCTTAAACAATATGGAGTGAGTACACATCTAACAAACCTATGTAGAAGTTTATACGACAACAGTGAATGCATAGTGAGAGCAACTGGAGGACACTCAGATCCCTTCACCATAAGATCTGGAGTACGACAAGGTTGTGTCCTGTCCCCTCTCTTGTTCATAACATATATAGACAACATATGTAAAGAAACCAGCCAAGCAGAGACAGCAAGAATACCGCATGACGAGAACACAGAAGAAGAACCATCTGCAAATCTAACCATTAGAGAACTCCTGTTTGCGGACGACCAAGCACTAATAGCAAAATCAGAAGCTGAATTACAAGACCACATGAATAGTCTAAACGAAATGTGTAGGGAACATAACATGAAAATTAGCACAAGCAAAACAGAGGTAATGACTATAACTAAAGAAGAACAAACAGCAACAATTCACCTAAACGAACATCCCTTGAAACAAGTAAAGAGCTTCAAGTACCTAGGAAGTATAATATCATCAAATGGCAGATCAGAAGACGAGATCGAAAATAGGTGCAATAAGGCAAATCAACTCATTGGACAAATGGCACCAATACTAAAGAACAAACATGTATCAATAACTACTAAGAAAGCACTTTACAACACAATCTTCCTACCAACTCTGTGCTACCAATGCCAAACCTGGACAATGACAGAAAAAGAGAAAAGAAAAATCACAACAACAGAAATGAGGTTCCTGAGAAGAATACTCAACGTATCAAGAAGAGATAAGATCAGAAATGAAGAAATCAGGACTAAAGTGGGGGTTAAAGCTGCTCTAGATTTTATTAGAAAGCAGCAAGTCAAATGGTTTGGCCATGCAAGTAGGCTACCAGTCAACAGCATGCCACAACAGGCAATGACGTACAGACCAGATGGAAACAGAGGAAGAGGCCGACCACGTAAACGCTGGACGGAGGGAATAACAGAATCCATGGGAATGTCGATATACGAAGCCCATAACCGGGCACTCTCACGAAGTTTATACTTCACCTCGACACCGCAAGGTACAAGAGGAACATGATGAGATGAGATGAGATGAGACATGGGCGGTGCTAAAGAGATGGCAGCGAGCTTGGAGAATGTTGTCAGATTGACTTTAGGAGCTTTAGCCATTGAAATATGAGAAGAAAGCAAAAGTAAAGAGTTCAAGTTTGCCCCTCACATGCAAAGAAAGTGAAATTGGAGCATTTCATGGATGTGACTGAGGAAGTTAAGATAATGGACGAGGTCTCGAAGATACAAAATCTGATGAGTAGAAACAATTATACAGTAAAAACGGACAGCTGGTGACAACTGACAGGGAAATAGGAGAAACGTGTCTGGGGAGATATGTGATGACACATATCGTGAGAATAAGGAAACTAGCAAGCAATACAGTTGGTAAGGGTAACAGCTAATAACTAACACCTCAGCCCCACATGATGGGAAAGTATGCACAGATGGGTCTGTGGTGAGAGGTAAACGTAGTGGGTGGGAATTCACTGTAAAAGTTAATGGATAAAAAGGAAAATCTCGCGTGTATCAGGACTTCCAGTATAAGAATGGAGACGGAGACTGTATCGCTAGCGTCCCCATGGCTGGAGAACAGTACAGAACAACATGCTGTGTTTGTGACAAACTCACAGCGCGTGCTTCTTAAAGTAGAAATTAAAATGTTTAGTATGGAGCGGCTTGCACCGCTCGAAAAGACGGAGATCAAGAATCATTGTCCACGGCTTTATGTGGCAGGTAGGTGGTCAAAAATGTCAGGTCTTAGTCAGATATGACTGAGTTATCGCATGACAGTAGATGGTACTACCTGCTTCTGTTAGCGCCGAATGTTCGGCGGCGCTTACCAAACCCGACATTCCATATTGTGCGGAAGAGCACAATTGGGAGGGTATAAGCCTTATCCTGGTGTGAGGAAATGCAACCTTAGGACTTAATGTCATGGCAGGGCAGACCAGTCTCTAAACCTTGGTTGGCAACTGGTCTAGGTTCGAAGCTCCGACAGGCGGACAGTTAGAGCATTGCTTTGCTGATCATGCAGCTTCTGCAGCTTGTCTTGTTCCAGATGTAGGGGTGTTACCTTTCCTCTGGAGTGAACTAGACAGGCCGAGAGAGGGATCATGCTGCATGGTCAACATATGATCTCTAATTTCAGCCCAAGGCTTGTTTTATGGAGAGATAACCCACTTTACAAACGATCGTCTGTCAAGACAGCAAGGTGCCAGTCAGATGGTCAAACCTATAGCTGTATACCCTTTTACAGAAGTTGGAATAACCCCAGCATTTACTGGCTATTTGTGATTTTCTTAGGCAATTTTACGTTCAGTATTTTGCCTTTGCTTTCTGAATTGCCATTAACACCATCACAAAGCAATCTATTGTCACATCAAACGTGCCTGACTTCGAACCCTCAATACAATATGTGAAACTGCGTATCACAAACCTCCAAGCCACAGATGCCGACATGTTAAGGGGGCCAGCTTCATGCTTGTATAATCATATGGACTCTCCATAGACGACGTTGGCAGTATCACGAGGACCAGCTTTACTTCCAAGAACAGTTCCTGGTAGCATATTGAGTCTAGGCCGACCTGTGATCAAAGGTCGGTAAGTTATATATCATCCTTGCCTTGACTACCGTTCAAACACACGAGCAAAGAATCGTCAGGAAAGTCTGCCAGCCCTTCGCTCTACAGCGACGCTCTCACATCCACGCACGACGTATTTTTTTTTGGATTAAGAGAAGAGTTGTCGTTGTTAGTTAGTCGCGGTTCCGACTTCACTGCAACGGGTCGTCCCCATATTGCTCCGTTCCTGTGCCAGTGAACATCACACAAAACGCTCCTCACTGCCCTATGTGAGCAATGGAATAGACAGGAGTGTTGCCAAGCCAACAGCTCGCACAGGTACACTGGGCATAATGCCACCGCCAGAATGCCAACATAAAAGTCCTCCACGAAAAATACAGTTCATTGATGATGGAAACGGCAGTCACCAGAAAGACTTCATTGACCCGGATTTTATCCAATATGGTTCGGTCACTTTCAGAGGGCGACCCACTGAAAGCGCCGCACAAAGCACGAACACCGTAGCTACAGCGACGACTCCCAGGAGTCTCCTGAAAAAAAAAAACACTCGTGAACCGAAAAGGCAAACCAGTCAATCCAGCAACAGCCGGCCGCCATCGTTCCGAACATGCAGTTCACGCTACAAACAACCGCGGACATATGCAAAAGCATTCTACGCTAAATTCACAGCTCACAGTGTCACGCCACGCACTCACTCAGTAGCAGGGCGACAGAACCATAGCCTCCTTAGTCGCCTCGTACGACATGCATGGTAGGCAACAGTGTTACTATTCTTTGCTCCCCTGTATGGGCCCCGACAACACACGGGCGTAGTTGTCGTTGGACATTATACAATGGAAAACGTGCTTTTAGTCAATTTTCTTCTATCATTGCTGCTAACACAGGCATGTTTTAGCTGAGTGAGATACATATTGACTAACTGGACTGACAAGTTTCTTCACACGCAGGTTAGTCATGATAAGTGAGCAAAGGGCCGCTTTACAAGCTTTTGGCGCAATGGGCGTATGATGCAACAATACATTTCGAAAGACAAATTAGGACCTAGAAGAATGATGCGGTCAAAATCACATCGGCCGCCTTCACTTCCCAAGTCATTTCTTGGCACCCATTTTAGGCTTGTTAGACCTGGGAACCTATGTGCATTTTGAAAAATTCGAATCTGCACTGATGCGGATCGAACCCACGACCACTTTATCGGCAGGCTATTATGTAGCCACTAGGCCACCACCGACCCAGTTAATGATGATACGGCAATAATAATCATAGCCTTACACAACTTGAGATTCAATACTATAGATACCTCATCATTCAGACCTGTATTTACTCCTGTGCCGTCTCCCGTTCTGTCTATAAAAGGAGTGTCATTACCTTTCATATCAGTAAATGAAGCTGCAAGTCATGGTTAGACTGAAATTTATGCGAGTCTCCCACGTGTGTGACACCAGTGAAGCTAGTCATGTTTTTACAGTATTTAGCAGCAATTGTGAGATAATTGTTTGCATATCCTTTATATCATATCCAGCATATCCTTTACAGGACATTGCTGTCAACATCAGCATCTTTCAGCTGATTGTTGATTTCTTGGCAAGATTACGCTCAGTAGTTTGCCATTGCTTTCTGAGCGCCTGGCTAACATACCCCGTAAGTTACCGACGCGATTTGAACCACTGCTGATTCTCACCGTTACCTACGAGAGTATACGAGATTACGGAGAAAAGTCGCTAACCTCTAGGCCAGGAAGCCGGCAATTGTGAAATAACGATATTCACCTTGATTATCTGTATAGTTTTCGTAAGCAAGAATATCATTCTATTGGAGATCAAACTACTTTGATATTATTTACGTTGTCAATGTAGTGTCGGATTTGTGTAGTTGGTTATTCCGCAGTGGTTCCCAATCTTTGTGCATTCTTTGAGTGAGATGTTCAGTATATGAGATAGGCATACCCCGATAGAAGTTTCCTAGAATCGTTTATTTGATAACAGTTTATATTAAAGCTGAGAGATGTTTATGTATTACTTTTCCACTACAGATCAAGGAAATTATCTAAATGTAGAAAGACAACTCTAGTTATTGACAGTATGAACTTGCTTACATATCTTTCGGGAGTTTTGTTTCATTGTACCACGTACATTGGTTGGAGCTTCTACCCTGTACACAACACAAGTCTTGGTATCATTGTTACAAGCTGCTGCGAAACAACACAGCCAGGCATCTATATCAGTCTCGCTATCATTGGAAGCGTGGGCTTCACGTCTCTAATTACCTTCACTTGCACTCTCATAACAATGTAAAATCTCATTCTTCATAGTATAAGTATTTATTAGCCACGTGTGTGATCGAATTAAGAACAATAATAAAACAGTCATTAACTCATGGTAAAAGAAATTACTAGCAACATGTGATTTGGAATAAATATGAACGATAATAGTGCAAATACCTCGCCAACCAGCCTGTGAACTTGAGAAAATAGTAAAGTAAGTAATGTAAACATTCCTTTTACACGCATTTGTGCATATGGGGCTGGACCAGTTGTTCTCAACCTTTTTTGGCCTGTGTACCCCTTCACCATAATTTCAGAACGTCATCCCCCCCCCCCTTTCGTATTTCCTCTCTATAAATTCCCCCCGCCACTAACAGTATACGTAAAAATGGAAGCTAAATTTAATAATACATACTAGAACAAGTCTAGACGTCTACATCAAACGTGATTTGTGAGTTACTTACGTTATAAAATGAATTTCAGAAGGGCGAGAAGTACATAATCGTAAAGTATGGAGGGAAAAACAATATCAAGTAATTGATTCTTGTATTAACGCGATCTTGAAATAATCTTAGTTCCGCTTGGAAATCCTAAAATTCCCCCCTATAGGGGAATTTCCCAGCGGTTGAGAACCACTGGGCTAGACCTATATTTTCGTAGGTTTAAATATTACTCAGGGGTTGCTGGGGACGTTCTCACACCGGCCGCCTTTACTTCCCAAGACACAAGTACCTTTTTTAGGTCGCCTCGTCCTGGGGGTTCCAGATCCATTTTAAGAATTCGAAACTGCCCTGATGCGTATCGAATCAAATGACCACTAGTACAACAGCCGAGCGTCTAGGCCAGGGAGGGGGGGGGGGGGAAATATGAGCATTTCCGGAGGGGGGGGGGCGGGGAGAATTTAGTATATTTCAAGATCGCGTTAATACAAGAACCGATTACTTGAGATTGTGTTTCCCTCAACACTTTATAGTTGTGAACGTCTCGACCTTTTGAAATTCGTTTTATAACATAAGAAGACACGCAAATCACGTTTTATGTAGACGTCTAGACTTGTTTTAGTATGTGTTATTAAATTTAGCTTCCATTTTTACGTATACTGTATAGGGGCGGGTTGAAAGGGGGGGGGGTGGATTTACGGAAATACGAAAAGGGGGAGTGTCAAAGACTCGATAGTACCACACCTCGTGAAGCCATAGCACAGTTGAGTAGACACTCAACAGGCCACGTTTGCCAGCAGAGTGCGATGTGAGGTAACACGCACGAAGGTGAAGGTCACCCCGCGTGGTGTGTAACGACGGGAGAGAGGTTAGGTAGACGGGAGACTGGACTAGAGGCGTTCACATCGTTTAGAATAGCGTTAGGAGTTTTGTGTTCACTAATAGATAGAACTAGCATAGGGTTAGCAGTTTGTGTTAGATAATTCTGTGGCTGTATATTGTGTATTGCATTAGCGACTGTTTACCGCTTGTAAGCGAGCCAACGGCAATAAAATGAACCATACATTTTGCCTCCCACACGACTTGCAAGTTGTCTTGTATGGGTGTGTGAGAAGTACCCAATGAGACCTGTCAGTTGAGTTGTTGACAGGCCAGGGTAATTGTGGTGTCAGAAAGTGGTGCTTGGACGAAAGCGCCAAGCTAATACCCACAGTAAAAGGGTAATTGTGGTGTCAAGAAGTGAAGCTTGAACGAAAAGTTCAAGCTAATCCACTCATCCACGGGCTCCAGACTAGGGATTAATTTTTGTAGTAACGATAATTTGTGCAGACAGGAGAATTTGCGAGCTAGAAATATGCCTATCGTGACAAAATAGTGTTTAATTGTGTTTATGATATATTTATTGAATGAAATCATGTATTCTTCGAAGCTGTAAGTATTAATATTCTTATTTTCTTATATTTATTCATATATTTACCAATTTATTCTTGAATAAGCACCAAACATGATTCACGGCGCAGGAATACACAGGCAGCCGACAATATTGATTTTTGAGATCTAAAAATAGCGCTGCGCGATGACGTAGATTGATTGACAGACAGTTGTTCTGCGTCATTAGCATAAAGCAGTCGAGTGTTTACAAGATCGCTTAGCGGCAGCCCGCCTGAATCTGTGCTGTATATTGTTTATTATTTACTTATTTAAGTTACTAAATGAATATATTTATTTGTTGACACATTATTATGTTATTTTGATTTCTTTACAAGCATTTATTCATTTTTGGGTCTATTTTCTCTTTGCTTATCGTCACGATGGAACTATTTTCGGGCTAAGCATCTGATACTTAGCTGCACAACGTTGACAGAAATTAACTAGGTTAGTAACGAAAGGCAATTATTGTTTAAAACAAAGACAGGACATTGACATTAAAATTAATTAATACATATTCTAGGTGTTCGTAAGTCTGTCATTGTCTAAGTCATTGTCCTTAGTTGTCGAGTAAATCATATCGTTTAGTAGGCGTGTTTACTGCTGCCCTATATATCAGAGGGCAAACAACAGCTGTGCACATACACCTGTGGGCCAAATACCGTGTGCTACGTACGAAACGTGTCGCCACCCCAGTGTACCAAACAAGGTGACCTGTGTCAAAGGAGCTTCGTTCCCACATTAAGCTGAGTACACTTATATATTTTGTCATGCAATTTGATTAATAGTGCATCTCTTTTTCAGCGTGTAACGCGTTGACATATTTGTATACTCTGTTTTTCTGCAAGATAAATCTGGGCAGGGTAAAAACAGAAAGCACAACTGATAGTGATCAGATAAGAACAAACATAACATATCAAAGATAAATAACTGATTAAAGTCATCATTGCCTATCACTGTTAGCCAAGTACTAAAGTAAGATGGCAACTTTATCAGATTTCATAAAAGCAGGCAAAGAACTGGAATTAACAGGAAAAGAACTACAACAATATGCTGATCAGAAATTTAAAGAAACAAAAGAGGAACAAACACGAAAAGAGAATGCGGAAAGGGACGAACGCGCACGAGAAAGAGAACATGATAAGGAGATGAAACAAAAACAATTAGATCAAGAGAAAGAATTAAAACAAAAGGAATTAGATCTAAAGCAAAAAGAGATAGATGAAATGGCAAGAGTTAAAGAAAAACAAATTCAAGTAGAATCAGAGACACAATTAAAGATGAAAAGCATGGATGTAGACTCACACGCAGAGATCTCTGCCACTAAACTAAGAAGTCAACAAGATGAAAATAAGTTCAACAAATACAAAAATATTATCAAACCATATTGTAAAGAGGACTCCATATCTGCCTGGACAGAGAATGTAGAGTATCAATTTAAATATCACCAAGTTCCTTTAGATATGTGGGCTCCGATTTACATGAAGAATCTAAGTGGTGAGCCCCTTAAAGTAATAGAGTCTATTCCTATTGAACTTAGATCTAGCTATCAATACATCCATGATAGGATTATGCAGCACTTTTTACTTGATGCCCCTGGGTATCAGGTTCAGTTCTCAAATTTAAAACCTAAACCTAGTGAAACTTTTATAGATTATTTTTCAAATGTGCAGAGTGTACTAAACAGGTGGCTTAAAGCAGCTAACATAGGAAAAGACTTTGATAGATTAAAAAACCTAATAGCTATGGACAAGTGTATATCTACTATACCTTCTCCTTTTGCTAAGTTTTTGCAGCAGTCGGACATTGAGAACATCGAGCAGTTCGAAAAAAAAGGCTCAGCATATTTTTCTTCTAACAGACAGATTTTTAAGACCTCAAGTGACTCTGAGATAGTTTCCTTTGTCAAAGACCAATCAAAAAACTATCAGGGTAACAGAAAACCTTTTCAGAAGTATGATAAGAAAGACAGAAAAGTTTCCAAATGCATGTACTGTCAACTAATGCACGACACTTATGCTATGTGCGACAAATCGCCGAATTATCCGGCGCATCTTGAAAATGTGATCAAGAAGCAGCAAAGCAAACGGTCTGCATACAGGCGTGCAATCAAATGTTTTTTTTTGTTCCTCTTATGGCCATTATTCTAATAAGTGCCTTGGCCGCCAACGTTTGAAAGCTAACAACGCTATGTTGATTGACACCTCTTCAGATAGTGGTAGTGAGAATGAGTGTGAGATTGAAAGTGACTTACCAACTAACCAAGCAGAGGATGTGTGTGCTGCTAACGATATGTTAAGCTTTGACAGCTGTGAACGATGTCACCAATTCCATGCAGACGGAATACTGGAATGTGGACATACAATACCATGCTCATCTGAGAGTGTGAATGCAGCATTAGCCTCCAGAGGCAAGTTAGTGTTCCACAATGCAGTGGTCAATGATGTACCATGCCAATGTTTGCTGGATAGCGGCAGCACCCTTATTGGTCTTCGAAAAGAACTAGTGAGTCCGGGTGATTACACAGGTGACACTGTGAAATGCCGAACCTTTTCGGGTAACGTTGAAATTTACCCTTTGGCAAAAGCCAATATTGATTCTCCTTTTCTTTCCGGTACCTTTACTTGTGCAATACTTAACAGCCCTTGTACAGATTTAATTTTGGGGTGCTTACCTCAACTTAAACAATGTACTAGTGAAGAAATAGTTGCATGGGAGAAATTAAATGCAGCTAAGGCAACAACCAGAGTTGACACTTCAAAACATCATGACCCATTGCAAAATGAGACACTACTAATGCTTTTTCCAACCAGCACAGATGACAAAAACACACAAAAACTTATACACCAGCAGAAATCTGATTTTAATGTGTCTCCATACTTAAAATTGTCAAAAGGCAAAGCCAAAATGACCAAGAATGCATCTTGGTTGGTTAGACGTAATAATGGCATTTCAACTACATGTCATATTACTAGTAACCATGAACAGGTGTTACTTGAACAACATCAGTTAGGTGTGCTAAACAATGCACACAAAACACCATGTGCGGGTCATCGTGCATACAGCAATGCCAGGCCAAGTTTTTTCAATAACAAATTATTTTGTCATGATCTATTTGCTGGTAATGGCTGTCATCAATTGATACAAAAGTTGAAGGGTAAACATCCTACAGCTGAAATACAACCCTCTACACTGGCACCCAAGCCATTTGATAGAGGAAGGGTCAGTTCTACCACAAGCACACAAACAAATGTGCGAAAACAAGTAATCTGGAACTTGATCAAGACAGATTTAGGCTACTTCCATACAAACGAAATGGCAAGGACCATTCAAAGTAGCACATAACCATGGTACATGTTGACTATGAAATGTCGATAAACAGACACTTAGAGATATTCCATGTCAACATGCGAAAACCTCACTTTTCAAGACAAGAGACAGAAGTAGTGACAGACGAACAGATTGCACCAACACCAAGTGATCAGACGACAGACATACACAACGCAACTACACTAGTTAGTGAGACTGGCAAATCCGACGAGGGGCATACATGTAGTGAACTTATAGAATACACATGAATAAATCAGAATACTGATGACTGGACAATACACCTACTGAAACTGAGACATGCCTTTGACAGAGTGCGACGCTTCGGTCTCACTGTCAAACCAGCAAAGTCAAATTATGCCTAAAATAAATTCATTTTTGGGTCATGTCATTTCTCAAGTCCAACTGTAGACTGACCTGAAAAGTAGTACCAAAATTATGAATCTGACCATGTCTAACAGAAAGAAACAGGTCAGAAACCTTTTGGGATTAGTAAATTACTCAGAAATTACAAATATATTTTCCAATGTCTTAAAATCTTCTGGAAATGAAATGTGAAAGATGCATTATTAATTCCTGCATTGTCAAAATTGAAGATCCTTTTTTGTAAATATTCCAATCCCTCCGCTTGCCTAATCCTAGGCTCATTTATTATCTTAGGTCATATGCCAGCAGAATCTCCATCACTGCAGTACTAGGCCAATTTTTTTTTGAGGGCATCTTCCATCCGCTTTGCTGCGTGAGCAGTAAGATCACACATGCTGAGTCCAAAGATTCCATATCACAGTTGCAGCCCTAGGCTTCATCTATACGGTGAGAAGGCTCCATCGAGTTCTGACGGATGTTCACTGCATTGTCCAGACCGACAACTCCCTGATCACGGTCATACATAGTGGTGTGCATCAAAATGACCGGATATTCAGGTGGTCACTAGTTTTACCATCTGGGGTAAAAATACCTGAAATCCAACAGTAAATGTAGACTGATGGTTGGTACATGAATATCTGATAATATAAGATCTAAAATAGCTTACATACATATCCACATTGTTGGTGTAGTCATGTACCAAAACAATGAACTATCATGTGTCCGTGGACATCAGATTAAGAACTGTGCTGCTATACTTAGATACCACCGTGTGAACTAGGACAGCTCATTTCCAACTAAGCTCCATTCCGGTGTATCATATATATGAACCGCAGAAAACAGTGTCAGAACAGTGCTTAATTACAGACACGAAAAGACAGAGCTACAACACCAGCGAACTCTACACGTGCACTACCGAGAGAACATTAAGATGACTGTGTAATATATTTCAGATACCCAGGCAAAATGTGTGGTTATATTATGCCTATACAACCATTGCACATACATGAAGGCAACTACTAACCTGTGTAAACCGAATACTATGAATATAAACTTATTGTGTTATGTAATATAATATTTTAAGATAGTGATAAATTAGATGTAGGTTAGGAACTATAACAGTTCTCATTTATTTTAATAATGTAGTTAGTACAGTAATTAACCCATTAAAATTAGATTAGAATATTAGTTTAGACATAAGAATAGTTTATTACAAGTTAAATTAAATTTATGATATGAATAGTACCATTTAGATTGTTATATTTCACTTAGTTTCATTGTAGTTAGTTTATTCCATCTTAATGAAACCATACCATCTTTCAAATATTACCATTTATTAGTATCATCATTTTACATCATAATAGATTAAAAAGAGTAGATAAGGTAACATACAGCATTTACACCAGTTAGATTAAGAACATCATTCATATAATTCCTTTGTGCATTTAAAAACATTATTTAGCATAGTATTTAGAAAAGTACATAAATTGTGGTCACATAATCCATTTAATTAAGGTACATAACTCACATCACAACAATTGCATTTAAATAGTTAGATTACATCACTTAGATTAGAAAAAAATAAGAAGTAATATAATCATATCATATAATTAACATAACAAATTTAATAAATTTAGGTAACACATTAAATACTTAGTTATAGAATTAGAATGGTATGTTAGAATGTAAAGTTTTCGTTAGTGAAATTGTGTTAGTGTGAATGTGTTGTCTGTAATATAGTTTAGAACTTAGATTACAGTATTTTGGGTTTCATAACAAGTGAATGTAGTCACGAATTAGTGTTATACACCTGTTTGTGGCCACATTGAACCAAATTATGACACTCAAAAAACTAACATACATACACATAAAATTTATAAATAGAGGATAGAAATTAGATTAGTAGATTTATTACTTCCAAACACACAAACAAACAGAAAAACAAACATATAAATTGCATACACTATTTGTAAATCAAAGACAGATAACTATGGGGCCAGGGGACATAATGGACAACGAAGAACTAAATTAACAGTGAAATAAAGTCTTACGCGCGGAAGCGAAGGAGGTAAAGCCTGTCGCACACACTCTTGTAGAATGGTTGTTAAATATTATATGGGGGACATGAAATAATTCATGTGTTGACCCTAAGAAAGTCAACTTTGTATGGGTAGTAAGTTAATTTACTATGTGAGGGCAGGTCTTATAAGACAACGGTCCGGTTCAGACATACCTCTGATAAATATAATATAGCATGTGAGAAGGGGCTCACGCCAACCAGTCAAGTTTGTGGCGATTGCCAGTAGCCAAGTAAGGCTTTGCTACATTGTGACAATAGTTATTAATAGTTCATTGGAATGCCCAAAGCCAGGTTATCTAGAGTCTTTGACAAAAATTAGAGACACTAATTTTTTGTTTAGGAACCTCTTGCGTCACAACCAATGAGTGAAAGTTGATGACGCAACACAAGAGGGGTGGGTGTGTGTCAAAGACTCGATAGTACCACACCTCGTGAAGCCATAGCACAGTTGAGTAGACACTCAACAGGCCACGTTTGCCAGCAGAGTGCGATGTGAGGTAACACGCACGAAGGTGAAGGTCACCCCGCGTGGTGTGTAACGACGGGAGAGAGGTTAGGTAGACGGGAGACTGGACTAGAGGCGTTCACATCGTTTAGAATAGCGTTAGGAGTTTTGTGTTCACTAATAGATAGAACTAGCATAGGGTTAGCAGTTTGTGTTAGATAATTCTGTGGCTGTATATTGTGTATTGCATTAGCGACTGTTTACCGCTTGTAAGCGAGCCAACGGCAATAAAATGAACCATACATTTTGCCTCCCACACGACTTGCAAGTTGTCTTGTATGGGTGTGTGAGAAGTACCCAATGAGACCTGTCAGTTGAGTTGTTGACAGGGAGGGAATGACATTATGAACATATAGTAAAGAGATGCAGGGACTAAACAAGATTGAGAACCACTGGTCTAGACGCTAGACTACCGTGGCTCAGTGAACGTGAATATATAACAACGATAAAATCACAAATAAATCACAACATAAGTATTTATTTGATAATATGTGAATCGTAATAAATAACAATGCTCATCTTATCTCATCTTGTACCTTGCGGTGTCAAGGTGAAGTATAAACAGCGGGATAGTGCCCGTTTATGGGCTTCATGTATCGTGATGTCAATGGACTGCTATTCCCTCTGTCGATCGTTTAGGTTGTCGGCCTCTTTCTCTGCTTCCATCTGGTCTGTACATCATTGCTTGTTGTGGTATAATGTTAGTTGGTAACCTAGTTACAGGGCCAAACCATTTGACTTGCTGCTATAAACCCCACGTTAGTTCCGATTTCTTCATTTCTCATTTTCACTCTTCTTGATACATTGAATATTCTACTCAGGAATCTCATTTCGGTTGTGACTTTTCTTTTATCTTCTTCTCTCATTGTCCAGGTTATCTAATTTCAATCTTGTTTTCTGATTTGCCATTTGATGATATTCTACTTCCTAAGTGCTTGAAGTCCTTTACTTGTTTCAGAGGGTGTTCGTTTAGATGAATTCCTGTTGTTTCTTCTTCTTTGGTTAAAGTCATTACATCTGTTGAACTGGTGCTAATTGTTATGTTATGTTCCTTACACACTTCGTTTAGAATGTGGTATTCTCTTTCTGATTTTGCTTTTTGTGCTTGATAGACCGCAAATCGGAGCTTTTAATGGTATAATTTGCCTCTGTTTCTTCTTCTGTATTCTGCTCGTCATGCTGGTTCTTGCGGTCTCTACTTGGCTGGTTTCTTTATGTATGCTGTCTATATGGGTTATGAAAAAGAGAGGTGACATGACACAATCATATCGTACACCGGATCTTATGGTGAAGGGTTTCTGAGTGTCCTCCATTTGTTCTCACTATGCATTCACTGTTGTTGTATAAAGTTCTGCAAACGTTTGTTAGATTTGTACTCACTCCATATCGTTTAAGGATTTCCCAAGGCTAGTTTATATCTATTCTATCACACTCCTTTTTTTGGTCGACAAAGGCTAAGTAGAGTGTTTCATTAAATTCAATTCGTTTTTCTATTTGTCGTTTGAGAGCAAACATGACACATGTGCATCCCAGTTGTTATTTATTTAGCTGGGGTTCTATTGTAGTTCGTAATATTTTCTCACGAATTTTGCAAAATATTTTCCCAGTATGACACAAAAAGGAAATGCCTCTGTATTGTGTGCAATCTATTTTACTGCCTTTGTTTTTCCAAATTGGAATAAATATGGCGTTTTGCCAGTCTCGTGGTGTCTGTTGTTCTCCCCAAACATGGTTAAATATTCTATGTAGTCATACTGTTACTTCTTTTCTTGCTGCTTTCATTAGTTCATCTGGTATTTCGTCTTGTCCCTGTGATTTATTCAATGGGGCTAATCTGTCGGCTTTTCTAATTTCTTCTTTCAGTATGTCTGGTTCTAGTTCTTCGATGGCATATGTATCGGTTTCCTGAATTCTTGTGGCATCTGATGGAATGTTGAGAAGTTGTTTGAATTTCTGCCTTCATCACTTTAGGATTTGTTTTTGTTCACTAATTGGTTCTCCGTTTTCTCTTAATTATTTCAGTTGGGTCAGAGGGTTCTGTCCTGGTTCTCATTACCCTTATTTAAAAAAAAAAAGAGTTTCTAGTTGCCTCCTTGTAGTTATTATTTAGGGTTTCTCCATATACCCCGAGTCTTTTAGTTTTCTTTATTTACAGTTCTATTCATATGTCTTCGTGCTATTCTATATTCTATGCAATCACGGTCCTATTTGCTCTTCACGCACTTTTCGTTTTTTCTCTTTTAGAGCGTCCTTTACCTCTGTGTACCACTAACTTGTTTTTTTTTTCTTTATCCGTGATCTGTGCGTTTTTGTTTTTCGTGGTGCCACATGCTATTTTTGAAATATTTAAAATGTTTCATTTGAGCTTCTCCCATTTTTCTTCACTAGTTTTCTTTCTATAGGTAATTTAAGAAAGAGTTCATTTAGTTCTTTTTTATAATCTTTCCCCTGTGCCTCGTCTTTGAAGTTTTTGAAGTTTACTGATTCAAATGTATTGTTCAGGTCTTTGCTTTCTTCTTCTGTTTGTTCCTATTGTAGCAATAACTGCTTTGTGGTCTATGTTTATGCTTTAGTTGGGCACTGCTCTTGCATTTAATATAGTTCTATTTCTGTTATTTCTTCTCAATATAAAACCAATTTGGCTTTTGGTATCTTCTTCTTCTTCTTCATCCGTGTTCATCCGGAGTGTTTTTTTCAGATGTAATTGCGGTGTTTTGTTATGCACCCTTGGGCCTAGTCCATTAGGCCAACACATCCGACTTTTGCGTGAGTTATTTGGACCAGGTTAGCATTCCTAGGGGACTCTCACTGTTGTAATGCCGTCCACATCCCAGAAGGTCAAGTTAGAACGGTCGAATACTTCATGATCAGCCCTCAAGGGAAGGCAGGGACAGTCCATGGGCATTATCTGCCATCCAGGGAGGCTTCTATAGTTGCAGAGCCGACACTTAGCGCTCCGATGTTGGGCTCACAGAGGGAATCGCCACGTCCTGCTCATGACTGCTTTAATTCCTCACGTAAATGTATTGGGCATTCATTTCGTTCGCTACAGGCCGCTCCCCACACAGACCAGAAACGGTCAGTCTGCGGACGACATCCACAGAGCTTTCTCTTCGGACTTCCTCGTATGGATTCACTAGCCAAGCGTTCCATTTCGTGTTGATGAGATGTTTTTTTCTACCTTAGTCAGCAGACGACATCCACTCTGCAGCTTTTCACTTCGGACTTCCACGCAGTGGATTCGCTAGCCAAGCGTTCCATTTCGCGTTAGTGAGACTTTTCTCCACCTTTGACTATACTCGCTCAATGAGTTTTTCTTTATAGAGACTGGCATCGTAGCCATTGCGTGCGATTGGGACACTTTTTTGGAGTAACGCTCACGAAGTAGGTTACATGTGCTCCCGGCTCAGAGCCTTACCTCCAGCAGTAGAGAGCGAGTAACGGCCAGTCCCTTTCATCCGGGGGATCTCTCATATCCCTCGGCAGGGAACCTTCAAACAGGTTTCTGAACTAAGCATGTAGCTTGTTCAGCATCTCACCTCCATTTTGTAGTGTGTGAGTATCGGCCCTGTTCTCTCATCCGAGAGCTTATGGCTTAGAAGCGTTCAGCCATATTCCTCAGCAGAGAGCCTTAGAGTATATGTCCGGACCAATAATTAGTGGCATCGTGCGCCATTTCGGACTGTTTCTGCTATCTCAAGTCTACCTGCGGAGCAGCAGGTTGTATCTCTCTTGGTCTGGTCCCTATCCCAAGACCTGTTCAACATGTAGTAGCACTTCCGTCGGCAGAGCTCTGGCGTATGAAGTAGGTATATTTCCAAAGACTGGCATCGAGGAAAACCTTTAATCAAGAAAAGCCACTAGATCAGTCGTTCTCAACCTTTTTTGGCCCATGCACCCCTTCATAATATGTTCAGAATGTCATTGCCCCCTCCCCCTTTCGAATTTCCTCCCTATAAATCCCCCTCCCCCTACACAGTATACGTAAAAATGGAAGCTAACTTGAATAACACACACTAGAACCAGTCTAGACGTCTACATAAAACATGATTTTCGGGTCTATTTATGTTATAAAACGAATTTCAGAAGGGCGAGAAGTACAGAACCGTAAAGTACGGAGGGAAAAACAATATCAAGTAATCCGATCTTGTATTAACGCGATCTTGAAATAATCGTAATTTCCCCTTTGAAAACCCTAACATTTCCCCTGGGGGGGGGGGGGGGGGGGGAGATTTCCCTACCGGTTGAGAACCACTTCACTAGACGTTGTTTGAGGATGTGTGATTTTTTCCTTATATAGTCGAATATTTATTTTTATGAAGTAGTACTTATACTGTAATGTGTTATTGATATTATAATTTTATTGATTATAATTCAGACTTTGGCTAATAAATACATATACATTAAGATAGTTGTTATTTTATTATGGTGTTATTATTATTATTATTATTATTATATATATATATATACTTTAATGGTCGTCATTACTCCCAGAAAACCTTCTAGTACCCATGGTAAGCTTTGTTGTGATATGTCATTTTGTTTATATAAAAGTGTATCCTCTGCATGTAGTCTATGGCATCTATGGTTTTATCTTTGGTATTTATTCCAATCCACATGTGGCTAAAATATACATGTTTTATACGGCATTAATTTTTTTTTATTTTCCAGTTGACATGTTGGTCAATAACTACATATAATATGAGGTATTCGTGGGTTCGCCATTGTCATTCATTCCAGTTTACATGCAACTAAAATGTAAAAGTTATATGATGTATAAATGGTTGTATAATTGATTTGTTTAATAACTGCATACGCACTTTGATGTTGTGAAGCGTGTGCAATGGTCAAACTCAACGAAGGCATGATTCTCAGGGACATGATTCTCTTTGAATAACTTTTGTCAACACTCCAACACCAACTGTAAAT
The DNA here is from genome assembly GCA_963921405.1 of Cepaea hortensis. NCBI lineage: Eukaryota > Metazoa > Mollusca > Gastropoda > Stylommatophora > Helicidae > Cepaea > Cepaea hortensis. Next base: position 29,905,872 of record OY992883.1, on the reverse strand, counting down.
CTGTGCTCAGAGATAGTGGAAAGAAATGCAGGCAATGAAATACCTGGGGATAGGATTTGATCGAAGCATTGCTTATACTGAGAACAACGACCAGCTGATAACAAAGGCCAAGCGGGGTTTGGCTGTGATGAGTGTGAAGGCGGTGGCAAACTGTGAACAGCGCCATCTATGTCTTCTATGCGAAAATATAGGCCTGTCTGTTCTCGAGGAAGCATTTTGTGATCATTACCATAGGTGTTATTTGGCTCGTTATATTATAAATAACGCTTGACAATGTTAGTAAAGACACAGCTGAGATGAAATGACTTGAACACGCTTGCGTCCCAGTCCACTTTAATATTTATTAGTGATCAACGATGAAACAAATGCCAAGCACAACCAACGTCACACCACACTCACTGTGTGTGTGGCTCAGCATTGTTATGGTGTTAACATGCATGGCCATCTGGCCAGAAGTCAATAGACTGACCCTGTCAAGAGCGTGAAGGCCATCCTCTCACTGGCAACTCAAATGTCTACAAGTCAATTAATGGCACTAATTACGCTGTCCTTACCCAATGAACACACAGGCTATACATCTGCCATACCGTTTCCCTATTTTATCGATCGGTTGAATGTTTACACACAGGTTCTAATTGCTGTCTAGTTGACGGGACTTTTGGCCATACTATCAACAAATGCATACGCTGGTTTGTAAAGCGTTGCTTGCTGGTTAGCCAATCTAGTTTCTTCATTCTTAAAGGTTGTTCAGAATTTTATATATATATATATATATATATATATATATATATATATATATATATATATATATATAGAGAGAGAGAGAGAGAGAGAGAGAGAGCGAGAGAGAGAGAGAGAGAGAGAGAGAGAGAGAGAGAGAAAGAGAGAGAGAGAGAGAACGAACGAACGAACGAACGAACAAACTTTATTTTCAAAGGGTTAAGAATTGGGCACGCAGGCCCGTCTAACATTCTGCCCTTCTATCACTCTCTTTCATACATTATTTCATTCACACATCATTCAAGGCTAACAAAGAACAGTAACAATATAAAAGATATGCATTATAAAGCCATGGGCAAAATGCAAACATCAAAACTACACGACACAGTAATATTAGATAATGGTCTGACACTTATTAGCCATGTGGAATATACTGGCCTACAAAAAGGTGATTGGCTGTTGGCCGTTGGCCGGTTCATTGGCTGTACTAGGGTTTTGTTATTATGCAGTCAGGTCTTAGTCAGATATGACTGAGCTACCGTATAACAGTAGACGGTACTACCTGGTTTCTGTTAGCGCCGAACGTTGGGCGGCGCTTACCAAACCCGACACCCCACATTGTGCCAACGGCTTCGGGCGGAAGAGCGCAATTGGGAGGGTACAAGCCTTACCCTGGTGCGAGGAAATGCAAGCTAAAGACAAAATTGTCATGGCAGGGCAGACCAGGCCCTACGCCTTGGTTGGCGACTGGTCTAGGATCGAAGCTCCGACAGGCGGACAGTTAGAGCATTGCTTTGCTGATCCGGCAGCTTCTGCAGCTTGTCTTGTTCCAGATGTAGGGGTGTTACCTTTCCTCTGGAGTGAACTAGGCAGGCCGAGAGAGGGATCATGCTGCATGGGCAACACATGATCTCTATATTTTAGCCCAGGCTTTGTGCTATGGAGAGGCAATAACTCCATCCCTGGTCTTAACTGGTCTCGGAATCAAAGCGAGAGGCAACTGTCGAGACACCTATAGGTGTCACTGATCAGCTACCGCCCGCCTCAAGCTGGGCAGCCCCCAGCCAATTGGGTGCTGATCCGCCACAGCCTGCCTGCTTCAATGGGTGCTTGGGGCTAGGACAAAATCTGAATTCGCAGGCTGTAAAACCAATGCACCAGGTACAAACATTACTGCATATGCACCGACACTCGATTCCTCTGATGATGTGAAGGATTTGTTCTATGAGGAGTTAGACTCTGTGATCAAGGCAGTTCCAAAATCCGACTACATTTATATGCTCGGTGATTTCAATGCTCGTGTGGGCAAGGACTCGAGTTCATGGCCAGTGTGCCTTGGAAAATACAACATCGGTCGCATGAATGAAAATGGGCAAAGGCTGCTGGAGCATTGCACCAGTAATGACCTATGTATTACAAACTCTTTTTTTAAAACAAAAGAGATGCATAAGGTCACATGGAAACATCCAAGGTCCGGCCATTGGCACCAGTTGGACTTCATCATCACACGGAGACAACATCTGAACCATATATCATTGACTCGTAGTTACCACAGTGCTGACTGTGATACGGATCATTCTTTGGTTGTTGCAAGGGTTAGACTGAGACCAAAGAGAATCTACACAGCTAAACACAAATCTAGCCCCAGGATTAATATTATTAACACTCATGATCCTGAAAAGTGCTTTCAGTTTCAACAGCAACTTGAAGACGCTTTCACTGATACACTAGAAAATTGTACAGTAAATGATAAATGGAATAGACTTAAGGAAACTCTTTGTAAAACTGCCGTAAAGGTTTACGGCACTGTGGATCATAAGAGGCATGACTGGTTTGCGGCCAACAGCGAGACTCTGCAGCCCTTGATTGATAAGAAGAAGAAAGCTCTCTTAAGAAACAAGGAAAGACCAACGCGTAACACTCTGAGTGAGCTAAGGCAAGCTAGGAAGGATGTGCAAAAGGCTGCCAGGCAGTGTGCAAATGATTATTGGATCAAGTTATGTGAGTCCATTCAAATCGCAAGTGATAAGGGAGACATAAGAAGCATGTATGAAGGAATAAAGAAAGCCTGTGGTCCAGTGATCAAAAGAAGTGCACCATTGAAAACCTTGACTGGAGAAGTCATCACTGATAAGAAACAGCAGATGGACAGATGGGTAGAACACTATTTGGAGCTTTACTCAAGTGAGACCAAACTAGCGGATAATGCCCTCAACGCCATAGAGGCTCTACCAACTCTTGACCACCTGGACACACTTCTCACCATAACAGAAGTTAAGTGTGCTATAAATGAACTTGCATCTGGCAAGGCTCCAGGTAAGGATGTGATTCCAATAGAGCTGATCAGGAGTGGGCAAGACACACTCGCTCTACAGATCCACCAGCTAATAGAGCTATGCTGGCGTGAAGGACAAGTCCCACAGGACCTCAAAGATTCAAGCATCATAACACTGTACAAGAACAAGGGCGATCGGAGCGACTGCAACAACTATAGGGGTATCTCACTTCTGTGTATTGTTGGAAAAGTATTTGCCAGAATTGTTCTGCGCAGACTTCAAGTCCTAGGAGATCAAGTCTACCCCGAATCACAGTGTGGCTTTCGACAGAACCGGTCTACCACTGATATGATATTCTCATTGCGACAAATGCAAGAAAAATGCCGTGAACAGAATCAACCACTGTTTATTGCCTTCATCGACCTCACAAAGGCATTTGATTTGGTCAGTCGTGAGGGTCTGTTCAAGGCACTAAAGAAGATTGGCTGCCCACCAACTCTTCTGTCCATTGTGGAATCGTTCCACACAGGCATGAAGGGTATAATCAAGTTTGATGGTGCAACTTCTGAAGAATTTGAAATCAAGAGTGGAGTTAAGCAAGGATGTGTACTAGCTCCCACCCTCTTTGGAATATACTTTTCACTTCTACTGAAATATGCATTTCGTGATCAGGATGGTGGTATATACATCCACTCACGCTCAGATGGCGGCCTCTACAATGCTCAGAGATTGAAGGCTAAGACCAAAATTAGGAGGGTACTGATCAGAGAGTTGCTTTTTGCAGATGATGCTGCAGTTACGACCCACTCTGAGGAAGAATTGCAATGTCTACTATCTGCATTCTCCAATGCTTGTTCTGAATTTGGTTTAACAATTAGCAAAAAGAAGACACAGATTATGTCACAAGGTGCACATGGGGTACCATCAATCTTTATTGACGACGCCGAACTAGAGATAGTAGACCATTTTACATATCTAGGATCGGTGGTAAATAGCAAATTATCCCTAGATCAGGAAATCAACATCCGGATTGGTAAGGCAGCAACAACAATGAACAGGTTAAGAAAAAGAGTCTGGGAGAACAGGAAGCTTACTGCCAAAACAAAAGTCCTTGTCTATCAAGCCTGTGTCCTTAGTACTCTTCTCTATGGCAGTGAAACCTGGACAACTTACTCACACCAAGAGAACAATTTAAACAGCTTTCATATGCGGTGTCTGCGAAGAATTCTTGGTATTAAGTGGCAAGACAAAATCACAAATACTGAAGTATTGGAAAGATCAGGTTGTGTGACAGTTTATTCCATGCTCAGTCTTCGTAGACTTAGATGGATAGGACATCTTAGGCGGATGGATGATGGTAGAATACCAAAGGATATCTTTTTTGGTGAATTACAGATGGGTAAGAGATCTCAGGGTCGGCCTCTACTACGATACAAAGATGTGTGTAAGCGGGACATGATTGATACAGGCATTGATAATGCACATTGGGAGCAAGTCGCCGCTGAACGTGTTGCATGGAGGGCAAATATCAGAAATGGAATAAAGTCAAAGGAGAAAATTATTGCAGAAAAGTCACACACCAAGCGTTTGAGACGTAAGATGGTGCATGATGGTGGAAATGACCACATGTTCACATGCACCCACTGTGAACGGACATTTACAGCGCAAATTGGCCTTATCAGTCACACTCGCCACCGCTATAGTTAAAAGTTATTATGCCTTTTTAAAGCACAAACTATCGTCTTTCAAGACGGCAAGGTGCCAATGCCAATGTGTTATTATTATTATTATCTCAATTATTAAGGGGGAAGGTAATCCGTATTGAGATAGTGTTCGAATAATTTGCGATTATATGAATAGGGATTGGTGATGTCTTTGATTTCTTGTGGAAGATTGTTCTACAGCTGAGATGCAGAGTACGTTAAGCTTGTTTTGTATAAGTCAATCCTAGGCTTCGGAATGTGTAGTATATTTAAACGTTTACTGTGTCTAGCATTATATTTAAACAAAGGCCAAAGGTAATTTGGGGCATTCCGATGCAGGATTTTGTGAATTAGTTTAGCTTTATTGAAAAGCAGGCGTTTGCGGAATGGTAGTAACTGAAGGCGTTTATACAGGCTAGGATTGTCAGATAAATGTTTGCTATAAATTAGACTCATGGTCCTTTTCTGTAGTGAGTAAAGTCGCTTGGTGTTTGAATTAGAACAACCGTCCCAGATTGTAGAGCAGTAGTCAAAGTGTGTCTGTATATGAGAAGTATAGAATAGTTTCCTTGTGTCCTCATCAAGGAAGTTTTTAATCTTGGCGAGTTGATAGACTTTTTTCGCTGTTTGTTTAATGAGCGCTTGAACATGGGAATTAAAGGTTAGATCTCTATCAATGATTATGCCTAATGTTTTGTGTTCAATTACACTTTCTACTGGCATGTTATCGACGTGAAGTTGAAGTGATGTGTGTGGGCTTAGAGGTTGAAGTCTTTGTCTGGTTGTTAATAACATTGCTTTTGTTTTAGTGATGTTAATTTGCATACGGTTTGAATAGCTCCACTTAACTACATTATTTAATTCTTGTTGTAAAGACGACTCCAGTAAAATACAGTTTTCAGCGTTTGTATACACCGTACAGTCATCTGCAAATAGATCGCAGGACGACGAAAGATGCAAAGGTAGATCGTTAATATATATGGCAAATAATAGAGGGCCAAGAATAGAGCCTTGCGGTACTCCAATATTGAAGGTAGTGGTTTGAGACAGAGATTTATTGTGTGATACTACTTGCTTTCTGTTTGATAGAAAAGATGATATTAGAGTGACTACATTAAGGCCAATTTTCATTGTCTCGAGTTTTTTAATTAAAATAACATGGTCTATCATATCAAATGCTTTCTTGAAATCAATAAACACAGTTCCACATAGACTGTTGTTGTTTATATTCTGGTGCCAATTTTCTATCATGTTTGTTAGGGCCGTATGGCAAGAATATTTTGGTCGAAATCCTGATTGGCTGTCAACAATAAGCTTGTTGCGAACTAGATACTGTAATGTTACTTTATGGATGTGTTTTTCTAGTGGCTTAGATAGTGATGATAGTAAGGAAATGGGTCTGTAATTGTTCGGGAGACCATTGTCCAATGAACCAGATTTAAGAAGAGGGTACACTTTAGCGATTTTGAGAGCTGATGGAAAGTGGCCTTTGGTTAGACACTGATTATATATATAGGTTAGTGATGTACAAATCACTGGCGCAGCACAACGGAGAATCCGGTTGCTGATTCCATCTAACCCAGATGAGGTTGTGTTTTTTAGGTTACTGAGGTAAGTGAATACTTCAGTGATTGTCATTAGCGGTATGTCGGAAAGAATATCGCGGGAGCATCTATTCTCGCAAAACGATGACAATAAAGATAAGTTGCAAGGGGAATTAGGTATTGAAGCCTTCAACTGGTCTATGTCAGTTTGAAAAAAATTACTGAATTGGTCGCATGTAATATGATTTGATGGTAAGGAATTTCGGAAGTTATACTTGTTTGTCAAGGTGTTAATTGCCTTCCATATATCCTTACTATTTGTTTTATCCATTACTAATTTCTTAAAGTAACGTAAAGAGAGAGAGAGAGAGAGAGAGAGAGAGAGAGAGAGAGAGAGAGAGAGAGAGAGGGGGGGGGGAGAGGGAGAGGGAGGGAGCTGAGTGGTCTCCAGGTATGGTGTCCGCCTCGAGTGCTGGAGGTCCCGGGTTCAACCCCCAGTTAGGACCGGGATTTTTTCACGTGGTCTTCTAGTAATAAAATTGCCCCTGGTCTCTGGGTAGTGAGATCGGACACCCTTGTGTATTGTTGCGCACGTAAAAAATCCCTTGGCGGTTGGAAATCGAAAACGAGTAGCCTAACGGCTCTGCCCGGGCAAAATTTCTAGTTAAAAATATATCCAAAGTATTTAAGGATCCTCGCCGGTGCTACGGAGTTCGTGCACTGATCTGAGTTAGGAGAAGAACGGAGCACTTATGGGTTACACCCGTGTGCCATGATGTTGATCCGTCGACTAAACTAAACTAAACTAATCAGAGAGAGAGAGAGAGAGAGAGAGAGAGAGAGAGAGAGAGAGAGAGAGAGAGAGAGAGAGATTGATTGATTGATTGATTGATTTAGGAACCGACATCACAGCATTCGGGACATTCCCATAAGCGCTCCGTCCCCATCCTCAGCAGCCAGCGAAGAGTTCCAACACCAATCGTTCCAGTAGCAATCTGATTATATGTCCGCTTCGCCTTTCCTCTGACCGTCGAGCGTCGGCCAAATCCCCTCGTCACACCTCGCTGTCTCATTCTTACCAGACTATGGTGATCCATGGAGTAATTAATCATTTATACGTTGAAAACAAGCTGATATGTTAATGTAATGTAACAAAATTCCAGATTAGATCTTACAAATCTTAAGAGTGTGTGGAATGATTTAACATAAGGGATATTGCTGCTAAGCCGTTTGCTGCATACCAGTTGCAGAGATCGTGTATTTGCCTTACACGTCATAATTTGTATGTCTAAAACAAGGCTTTTAGAATTCTGTTCGCTGCGACACATTTTAATTAGACGAGATTATTTTCGCCAGCTTCTCACTTTGCTATAGAATTGGTTGGCAATATGACAGTGTATGATAATTTAAAAAACAAACGCAATTTGCCCATATGCTTACAACACATCCAAATTTAGAAGGAAGTGTTGCAATCCCTACTCTGAGAAGTTTTCCTGGAGGGAAAGAGAAATAGTCTTCCTCTTCTTCGCCCCTCATTAGAAGGGTGACCGTCATATCTAGTTGTGTACCACACAGGTCAGTAGAAGGGTGGGCGTCATACCTAGTTGTGTACCACACAGGTCAGTGTAAAGGTGAGCGTCATATCTAGTTGTGTACCACACAGGTCAGCATGTCCCACTTCGGCACGCATTTGTGTCAAGTTTGCTTCCTCTGGACAGATTCTATAGAAGTTAATAGGCTCTGTCTACCCGTAGGTAGGATTTCTTTCCAAACATGTTTACCAAGGCAGAAGCCTTTAGACCTGCTCTTTACGATTTACAACTGCCAAATGATTTTTTTTTAATGTGCGCAACATGCATATCTGACCTCATGTATTTCGCGCTTATCCGAGACGGCAAGGTATACGACAACATTAGTCAGGCGATCAGAAGGATGGATAAAAGCATTATGTACATTGGTTCCTGAACAAATGCTAGCCCTATTCTGTGGACGAACGGTGTACTTGGGAGTCAGAGGCGGGACATAGTAACCTCTCATCCTCCACCACTCAGTAACATTCTAATAATGATTTGAGGATTTCAAGTCGGTGACCGAAAACTCCCAGCCGCGCCACCTAGTGGTAGATCACGGAAAACAGAAGAGTTTTGTAATGGTATATATCTGCCATTGTATGTTGACAACGCTTCACCTAAGCAGAGCCTTGATTAAGTTTATAATGAAAGCCGGCCGTAGACAACTGCGGCGGTCACAGACCACCTATATTAATGTGAGTGGCACAACACAACCACAATGCTATCTTCCCGAGAATAAGTATATAAACAGTTTACAAATACAAAATGCCATGGCAAAGCTAATTAATGTATGATAAATACCTTGTAATGTATGCCGTATTATATATATATATATATATATATATATATATATATATATATATATATATATATATATATATATATATATATATATATATATATATATATATATATTATATCTGACTGCCATATCATCATCATCATCATCACCATACTCACTGGTCTGGATACATTCTAGTTATGTTATTACTGCATGTCACCTTTTTATAAGATCCATCATATTTAAGACGGCCCTGCGTGCCCAAATCTTAACCCTTTTAAAATAAAGTGTGTTGGTTCGTTCATTAGCTCATTCGTTCGTCCTTCAGTCTGTCTCGGCGTCTGCTGCAACTGATTGTTCTTGTCTTCACGATGATTCCCAGTTCGTCTTTAATACATTATAATACGTTTGTCAAACTGGTTAATTCTCAGAACAATAACATTGACATGTGTGTCTTAATGTTTCCGGTAGGTACAGCTTACAATAAAACTTGCAAGAGCTTGGTGTGACTGAATATGTATAATATTACAACTGATTTAGTATTCTTTCACATTTTCAATAATATGTGTTGCTGTCGGCTCAATCCTAATAAATATTTCTCGAAAGGTATGTCTGTATTTCGTACTCATTTTAAAATACAAGAAAATATTAACACTGGAGTTGATGGTCTCAAACAAGACAGCAAACGCCCACAGGCTGTAGTACAAGTTGTAGTACTTGCCACCCACACTGAACTCGGGTTCACAGAAGGTTGCGAGACACAGTAAAACTGCAGGAATGTAACATACGATTAAAATACTAGCTATCAGAACCACCATTGTAATTGTTGTTCTGTCCCGGGCAGATAGAGATTTATCTTGCTGAATGTTCGCTTCCTTTCGCCAGCTGCTTTTCTGTCCAAGTTTGCGGATTAGAATACACGTGAAGGCAATCACGGCCGAGAAGGACACACTTCCAAGGATAGCGTGGATGATGTAGAGAACTGCCTGCGTTGTTTCGCTGAAGCGTGTGAAGATGAGACCAAGTAGGGTCTTGTTGCGAACAGGGTAGAAGTTCCACCCAATGTAAGAGGTACCATAAAACGGAACTCCCGATAGAAACGTACACAAATACATTGAGGTAATAACTAAAGTTGTCTTTCTACACGTGATCATCTGTTTGATGTGTAGAGGAAACGCAATACATAAACATCTCTCAGCCGTGATGTACACTGTAATCAAACAAGTGATTCTAGCAAAGGTCTCTCGTGGTATGCCTCCTGTCATATACTGAACATCAGTGTATATCATAGGAGCACCCGAGTTCTCAAACAAAGGGTTGACAAAGATGTTGAACCACTGCTGAATAATTAAACTACACAAATCCGACACTGCCATGGCGAAGAAACTAATGTTAATGGTTGTGTTGAGACCTTGTTTATAAAATATAATTAAGTTAATGATGTTAGCAACGGTACCAAACAAACTGATAACCCCACAGGCAAAAACATAGATAATCAGAGTAATTGCTTGCCTTTCACTATCACTCAGATTTTTAAATAAATGATGTATATACATAACTGGCATGATTGGTGTAATATACACGGGCATCCGAGTTGAAGCTTCCATCACTGGCCTTTTAGCAAGCCAACACATATGAGGCTGCTTTATTCACTTCTTTGCAGGAATAGACATATCCCGTTTAGTGAGAACTTTAGTCTGTGCAGAAGTAGTCGATACAGGCTTTATATGTGATGTATTTACCGTATAGAAACTTTATTTTATTGATGTCATTGTATATTTATGTATAATATTTAACCTGCGCAATAGCACAGATCAGCCAAGTCGTCGAATATTTATCTGGTTCAAAGAATACGTTTATGTTAACAAGGGTGATAGTTAGAAAACCCAATTTTAACATTGATTTCAACCACTGTTACATATATAATTTTATATTACCTCTAGCTAAGACACATCGTTTGCAAGAAAATACAATAGCTATAACCCGAGGGAGACAGATACACGTAAGGGTTATTACTGTGAGGATTGCGCACATTTCAGACATCGGACAGCAGACGATGGCATCACACTTGACAGGAAATTGAACACAACGCCAGTTATCAGCAATTATATTAAATGCCACAACTCTCTATGGAGAGGCGGAAAACCAGAACTGGCGGTATTATGACAATTGGTATGTGGCAGGTGGATATATTTATGCAGCGCTTGTAATCATAATTCAATGTATTATTGAATAGACACATTGATTTTGCTCATAGTGTTTCTATTATGAGCAAGTGTAGATTACTTAAAACTTCCTAGAGACAATTCTCCGGGGTTTTAAATTGCAGTGGTTGAATTGTTGAACAGAGTTCAATAAGGTGTTGGAAAAAAAGTGACACATTTATTAATAATCGCATAAGTAGTGTGTACAGTTCTTAAAATATCTAGGTGTCATAAGAATAGATTTTACAGCATTCGCAATTATTGAAAATCACAATTAGAAGATTAGTTCAACAGACAATGTACACATGGGGTACACGATTTCTTGTCGTTGAAGAGGGCTATACGTACCCCTTTTACATGGTTTATATGTGATGCACTTTCATTCATCCAGGTATCGCGTCATGTGCAGAATGTCTCCCCTATAACAATATTTCCAAAGGTACATCTAACACGGTCAGACAGCTTGTCTGCGTTGCTGCCATGTGTACATTATATATGGCATTTTCAATCCTACATTGTGGTCTTCAACTCTCCCCTCCCCTCACCTGTTCAATTCCTTCAGTAACTTTATGTTGTAGACTTTCTTATTTTTCTTTCTTGTCTACTGTGTTTAATTTTGCTCAGTGTATTTGTCTTAATAACGAATTTTCATCATATTGTGTTCTTTTTTCACGGTGTACTCCTGTTCTCTTTTTCCTCCAATGAATGATCAATATTCTGTTCTGACATTTAACGGGCAGCTGTCTCCCCACGTACATGGTTAGCATCTATGCAGACAATATTGCGAGAAACGACATAAATGTTGAGAACAGAGACCAGTTGATCAATTCATATTTTGGAGAAAATTCAGTAATAGTCCTCAAATATGCAGATGACACGGTTCAGCTCTCAAATAGCTCTAAGGAATAAGAAGAATTGCTCATGCGTGTCAAGAGACACAGCGACAATATGTTCATGAGGGAAAAAAAAACTGCTCACGGACAATACTACATTCTTTATCAACATCACTATGAACAATGAAGAAACTGAACATTTTACAAATAATTATATTGGTTTCAGCTATGAAGGCGGAATGGGTTCGCTGATGGCAAGGGACACTGTTAATAGAGAAAGCTATTCACATGCAAAATTAAGTCCAGGGTACTAGAAATGGTGTTTATGGACTACTCTTAAGTTCAATGCGTGCGAGTGCAAAACAACAACAACAATAACAAAGAAACAAGTGTATTGGCTCCATAATCAACTCCAATGCGAACTCTTTAAGGGAAATCACACGCTGACTGGTCATACAAAGAGAGGTTTAACGGTAATAACCTTGCTGCGACCATGCGTCTTATTTACTTTGTAGAATGGTTGTCCTGTAAGAACTGTAGCTCTGTGTGTGATAGTTATACTTTGTGAAACAGACATACTGTGGGGAATAATTGTACTGTCTTGGGATTCTTGTAGCACGGGCAATAGGTGTACTTTGTGAACTTGTACTTTGTGGGAGAATGTAATTTGTAGGAAAGTGTTACTTTCGGGGATAGTTGTACTTAGTGAACATGTTGAACTATATTAAATAGTTGTACTTTGTAAGATAGTTATAGCCAACAGTGAGCTAGTTGCGCTGTATGGGAAATGTGTACTATGTGATACAATTGTACTTTGTGGAAAAGTTGTACTATTGTGATAATTTTACTCTGTGGGAGATTTGCACTTTGTAGGATAGCTATAATGTATGTGGTAGCGATATTTTGTTATTGTGTTAAATATGGTAGCTGCAATTTGTTGGAAATGTGTATTAACTAATGTTGTTGTATATTTCGGGTAAATTTCTCAATGTCAGGTAATTCTACTTTATAGAATAGTTGTACTTTGATCATATCATCATCATCATCATCATCATCATCATCATCATCATCATCATCATCATCATCATCATCATCATCATCATCATCATCATCATCAAGTGTCATGCAGATAAGTGTGGGCGGTCATGTTTAGCTAACTCACGGGATCACCAGAGTCGATGATCAGCTCAGTGTTCTTGTCTCGGCCATCTCACGTGGTCAAGCCTTCCAGCAATTTATTTCTCTGCCTTTCTCTTGTTCTCTTCCCCTCCATCTTGCCAGTTGTCGTAAGTTGCAATTTGTGACATTGTTTTACTGTGTCCGCAGAAGTCGGATGTGTCGGCCTAACGGCGCAAGAACGCAGCTCTGCTGTAAACAGGCACAACGCAATCACGTCCGAAAAAAAAACTCCGGATGAACGCAGAAGAAGAAAAAGAAGTTTTACTGTGTGAGGTTGGTGTACTTTATGGGAGATTTACACAATCTTAGATAGCTGTACTAGTTAGAAATAGTCAACCATGTGATGTAAATCTACTGTATTAAGTGTGGTAGTTGTAATTTGTAGGATAGCTGTACAATGTGATATAGATATGCAAATGCCTTATTGTGTGTGTTGTACTGTGTAGGATATGTGTACTATGTGTGCCAGTTGTTATTTGTCTGGACGTTGTACTGTGTAAGGTTGTAGTACTATGTTGGATATTTGTACTATGTGTGGCAGTTGTAATTTGTCTGAACATTTTACTGTGTAAGGTAGTATTTTTGTTTTTAATATTGCATATCCCTTGCAGAATGTTGCAGTCAACACCAGCATTTTTCAGCTGCTGTTGATGTATTAGCAAGTTGTTACGTTCAGTAGTTTGTCATTGCTTTCTGACCTACCGGCTCCCATACTAGCACGTTATAACGCAATACAACACGGTCTGCTGCACAAGTCGGTCGCGGCTGCGTTTCGAACGCCTGGTAAGCGGCTTATGAACAGCGTGAGCAAGCCTTTGGCCATGGACTATGTTGGAAAGCTGTACTATGTGATACTGTAGGACTTTTGTGGAATATTTGTCCCAAGTGAGAAAGTTGTACTTTGTGAGGTAATTGTACATTCTGAAATACTTGTCCTATGTGAAATAGTTGTACTTTGTGGGAAAGTCGTACGTCTTCTTCTTCTGTTGGGTTCGGAATGTTTTTTTTTATTTTGTATTTTCTAGACGTAATTGCGTTGTTCCCGGTTATGCGCCAGTAGGCCGACACATCCGACTTCAGCGGGCGTTTGTTGACCGGGTTAGCCTTCCAGGGTGGAAAGTCGTACTATGTGAGGTAGTTGTACTTTTTGGGAACGTGATGATATATTTAGGACATATGCTAGTACAACTTACACCAATTGTACTGTGTACAATGTGTGCACTATGTGATTGCTCACTATCTACGTAATATGTTCATTATGTCGGATAGTTTTCCTATGTAGAATAATTATGCTATTTGGAGCAATAGTGCTTATTGGAACGTTTGCACTGTGTGGATGAGTTTGCTATTTGGATGTTTTTATCATATGGATGTTTGTACCAAGTGGATGTTTGAACCATGAGGATGTCTGCGTGAATGCCTGTGCTAAGTGGATGTTTGAACTGTGCGGAGTATGTGCTCTCATTACAATCGTAGCATATGCATATTTGTACCGTATGAAACATTTGTACCGTATATCATACACGTATATACCCAGACAAAAAAACAACAACAACACACACACACACACTCACTCACTCTCACAGATACACACGCACGCACATACACATTGTTAAGGTAAGCAAAACATGAGTTGAACATCGGTCCAGTAGAGACACCAGGTCAATGTGTAACAGTGGTGTTTGCAGAGTTTTCAGATGAGGAGTTAGAACAGGCTGTAAAAGGGGAAGCACTGAAGATAAGGTGATGGGCTGAGAGTTAAACCTACGGATACATACGCTGGTATATATATATATATATATATATATATATATATATATATATATATATATATATATATATATATATATATATTAAAGTGGTGTCATAAAGACGTTTTGTTTGCTGTCGATGCGACTATTTCACCGATATCACTGTTGCAAAACAGAACTGTATTGGTGCAATAGAAACTTCTACTGATGAAACAGACCTGCTAAATGCCGCTACTAAGATTGAAGTAATGCAAGCATCTAGTAGTAACGGTATTTGGTCGGATAAGTTCTCATTATGCCATCAGAACGTGCACGAATTATCAGAGACGCATTGTCACAACGGACAGTCATGTTGTGTTGATTGCACTGATTATCAATTGCAGTGTATTCACTGCAACACAAGCTTACATTGCATGTTTAGGCATATGCAAATAAACAATCTATTAATACTAGTCGCGGCAGGATTATGTGTCCGTTTGACCTTTCCTCGGAGTGTTAACTGTCAGCCATGTCTTCTGGTCACTCCCTGCCGCTCCATTCCCTCCAGACCATTATGATTAATCTGTCCATCCACGCTATAAACATGATCCCAAAAGGTCCTTGGTTAGATCTACCTTACCTCGCATCATCAGTACAGCACCCAAATGTGCAGACCCTGCCAATTTGTCCGCCTGTTCGTTTTCGACCTCACCAACATATCCTGATTAAAAGATTCAACACATGCTCTCTATCATTGTTTTGTGAATTGCCACTCTATACGAAGCACATATGTCTGTACCTTTCTCAGCACTCTCCGTGAGTCTGTTACAGTAACGAAATGCGTCTGCTGTTAGTTCTCATTATGTTTTCAATATACAAGCCAAGCAGCTGGCCATTACAAATCTACTGCAAGTACTGAAGTCGTGAACTGAGCCACAGAAATTTTGTTTCGTGGACTTGATGGTGTTTTACCATCGTTAATATCAAAACATACAATAAATACACTCTTTTTACACACGTGGACGTATTGAGCGTATAGTTCTAGCCCTATATTTTTACAGATTGATCCGCACACCACGGGCGATGTGTTTTATATTACGTCGGCGGCCTTTACTTCACATTATATTTCCTGGTAGATCTGAGAGCAAAAGTTAATGTTTAAAAAGCCTCCGAGCGGATTCGAACTTACGACCACTAGTCCACCAAGCAAACATGCTAGCGCTGGCCAACGCGCCTCTCCATACTTTCAAACTGCAGCTGTATTCCTGGATTTGTTTCAGTACATTACAATAAGAGTACCTCCTGTGACACTGCGGCAGGGGCTAAGATGCGCCAGCAATGGTATATTTAATGAAGTACTTGGTAGATTTATGCTTTGCATTAAAGTTTAAGCATTTGTTTCAGACATAATCGGAAACCATAAATGTTCTGCAGAAATTCGAAACACAACTGTGCTGTCTTGTCGATATGAACGTGGCGAGTGCCCTGCAGGAAGCTTCATACTGCTGATGAAACACCATTGTCTTCAGTAAGAGTACAGTATTGACAGGTGAAGTCGTGGTAAAGTTGCCGCTAGGCATGAGCCTGCCGTACCCCTGGTCTTGGGTTCAATCAGTATCACAGCGACTTAAATTCTTAAAATTGACATAACTCTTAGGTTAACCTGGCCTAATATAGGTACTAGGACATATCCTAGGAGGTAAAGGCCGCCGGCTTGAGATCGACCACATCAGCCAATGGGGGTTGTTTAATTCATAACAATATTGGTGTAGCTCTTTTTTGCCCAGTAAACCGTTGGCATGGTTAAGGGACATTTTTGTTACGTCACCAGGGACATACTCCAGTGAGATGGAGGTCAGCACCTTGGAAGTCAGAAATGCTCTAATTCTTGACTACCCCGCTCATGCCTTTATGTAGTCGCCAGAACATTTTCAGTGACTTGTCTGTGCTTACTCTTTGACACACCTCTGCCCATTTTTCCCTTTTAACCACCTTGACCTGTAGGAATGTAGGAATCTACACCTATTTATCCACACGCTCATTTTTCTTCACTAGTTTGTGACTAACTCCTGTAATATCTGATCCTGTGTCTCTAAAACAGGTTGTTTGTGAACCATTAACCCACGCTTCGTGGAATATAAGAGTAGATGATCTGGAGGACACACACACAGCTATTATAGAGTCTTACAATAAAAGTACAGGTAAGGTAGGTCATGATGATGATGATAATCTCACATCATGCCACAAGAGACATATATATGAAGCTAATGCAGCATGCGGTCATAACAGTACTCTTATATTCCACGAAGCGTGGGTTAATGGTTCACAAACAATCTGTTTTAGAGACACAGACTCTGATATTACAGGAGTTAGTCACAAACTAGTGAACAAAAATGACTTTACACATGATAACATTTGTTGCAGATCATTTGGGGGTACAATAGAAACGTACAAGACCAATGGGTTAGCATAAAATGTTCATATTATGAAGGTAGAGTATGTGCAGCAGTACTACCAAACCCATGTGCTGGATTGATAATTGGTAACATCCCTAATGTCAAAGATTACGTTCAAACTATAGAACACAAACCTGATGTGACACTCACAAGAACCCAAGTCCACGTGTCACAAGAAGAAGAAAATACACAATTGTTACAATTTACGCCGACTGTGAACAAGAACGGCGTAGCACACAAAAAGAAAACAAAAGCGAAAGACATTCACAACAGACTATATATGCAGCTCATGATGCAATGGCTGTGGATAGTAATAGGCATGCTTAAGTTCCAAATAGTATTTATAAGTAAGGCATACTTTCACTCTTTGAGAATAATTGCGGACATTGTCTACGTTTACACACAGACCATTAATATGATGTTACAGGTCTCAATAGTCTTATTGTTCCTAGTATATTTGATCGTTCTCAACGTCAGACAGTTCAGTCTTAAAGTATATAAATCTGTAACAAACTTCACTGATACAAATAATAATAACACAGTGTCAGATAAAAGACACCACCAATTTGAAACAAAGAAAGAGAGAAAGAAATAGAATAAATGGAAGAATGAAAGAAATAAATAGAGAAAAATAAAATGGGGTGAATGTGAATATTAGGTTCATATCAACACATAGTACACTACAGACACATTAGGGTCTTATTACTTAGGTATTCCAAGTGTCACTGATATGAAGCTATACTTGTCAGAATTGTTCACACTATCTTGTAGTTCTTTAATCCATCTTAGAAAATAGTTTGGTTCTCTATTCTTTAGACACTTGTTGTTAACTATATCTTTATTAGAGAACATTAATAATTTCTTGGAATTATGTCTATGAATATTATTTGGGTTATATATTTATTCTTGTTGAATCAGAATATTATATTATATGTCTGATTTATTTTCTTAGAAGTCGTAAGCAAGACTATATTTATGATCTGCGACATTTGGAAACGTGTACTTTTCGTGTGTCCAGACGTCAATTGCGAGATCACTCAATTTTACGTTGCGTGTCCATATTTCAATCCTACTTCGAATGGACATCCGATCGAGTCAATATTGTCAAGAGTTATGTTATGAAGGAATAAGTATTTTCTTATAGACAATTTGTGTGATTAATTAATTCACTATTTGAACATTAGACTTGCTTTATCGTAATTTTGCGTATATGATATGAACATACGGATTTGTGTAATTTTAGAAACGGTACATTAATTAGTTATGATTGTGTAATTTCATTAACAGAGTAAATTTCATTAGTTAGTTATTATATGTGTAATTTCATTAACAGAGTTAATTGCATTTGTTAGTTATTATATTGAAATAATTACGGTTGTTAAGTAATTAATGATTAATTAGTTATAGATGATAATTAGGAATGAATTGTTCTTATATATTCGTTCGAGGGCCAGGTCATATATATTGCGACATTACATTAAGTACATAGAAGTGAATGCGATCCTTGGTCATAGGAAAAATCACTGGAGTATAAGCTACACTTATGGCATGGCATGTACCTCTCCTACACATATGTCTTACAAGAAACGCCTAGTGAATATAACCTGCGACATTATTGAGAACTAGCTGGTACTGATTATTTGGTACCTGTTGTTACCCTCGTCCACATCTCCAGGTTTTATCCTAGAGTGAGGACACTTGTTCGATTGAACAAGTTAGGGACTAATTATAATTGTAATGAGTTAAAACGGCCCTCCCATAGGCCTTCTACACGACGTTCACCGTGGGTGTGAACTGATGGGCGTGCCCGTTATTTGTTTTATTTTTTTAAGGGTAATTAACAGGGGCTATTGGTCGTATTCAGCTCAATGTTTACTCATTTGTTGGCAATGCTATTTGGCATAGTTGGTTATCACAAGTTGTATATTTACATATATGTATTAAGGAGTTAAATGATAAGATCATTTATTGTGGGGGAGGGGCATAATGCCATATGGCTGCTCAGAAAAAGCACACCTTGCATGGAACCAAAAGATAAACGCAAGGCGAACTACAGTGGACAGTGTAATGGACAGCGCACGACCACTAGGATGTCACGGCCACGTTCACCGGACTAAGGGAACTTGACAACAAAGGATACGTTTTGTGAATTCAGAAGGAAACCGACGTGTTTGTGGTTTTCCAAGGGATGAAGTCATTTTGGTTATAAGAAGTTAAAGGCTGGCATCGGACTTATTCGGAACTACGAATATATAACTACAGTCGCTGGAAACGCCATGGATAAGTGAACGACCGGCAGCCTCTAGACGAATTGATTCGGCACAAGTGATAACACCAGAGACAGATTGATTCAGCAAAGGAAAATATTGTGGAGATGATAACGATGAGACAGAGGACATGCGAAGGTCAGTAAGTACTCGTAGTAACTTAGGCCGCTCGCCGAATATCTCGGGACACTAAGACGTGTGCTATTACATGTGTATGTAAGCTCTGGACAACCAGAATAAATCTCACGTGTATTTCGTTTCACGCTGTGTCGGCAATTTGTTCTCAAGTTATCTTTGTTGCCTATTGTTGATGAGCCAAAGATACTATACTGTGAGTCCAGGAAATAAGACATGACTATAGTTTAGGAGGACTTGCATTATAGCACAGAGTCCATAGGAATATCGACACATGAAGCCCATAAACGGGCACTCGCCCGATGTTTATTCTTCACCTCGACACCGCAAGGTTACAGAGGAACCTGATGAGATGAGATGAGATGATGAGAAGAGAGGCATTGGAAAACATAGTGACGACTGGAAAGATCGAGGGGAAGAGAGGCAGAGGCCGAACAAGAGAAATGTTGATAAATGGATTGAGATGGCGACTAGGAGGAATATCATCAGCAGAGATGATCCAGAACACCATCTCATCTCATCTCATCATGTCAGCAGAGATGATCCAGAACACCATCTCATCTCATCTCATCATGTTACTTCACTATTGGTTAACTCTTTGTCTGCAAGATGGACCTAACTTGATACAACGGAATATGTCAGGCAGTACATTATTCAATGCGTTGTTTGTGTGTTTGTCATTTTATTTAATAAAGGAAAAACAATGTTTGGAATTTCCAAAACTATAGACAGTCAGTATGTTACAGAGATTGACACTCGTGTGTGTACTAAGTGATTTAATGAGCATGATTCAGAAGGTCGAAGTTGGATTTGTACGTAAATAGTGGACTGAGTCGCTGTGGTAGTCTGTTGTCCGTAAAGTCATCTTCATCTTCGTCCCGGGACATGCGAGAGTCGAGCTCATAAACTGGCTGGCTCTGCACCCCCTGTAGATGGTCAGCCCATGGATCGTGCCGATGTTACTAACGTCCCTAATGATATGGCGAGAACAGAGGACATTGACGTCATGAATCCATATCGCTGTCCAGGATGAAAGACTTGGGAGTAAGAATTGGCACGGCCAGACGCGAGAGGTACATCGGGAAAACGAGGTGCCTCGTCAACCAACACAGAACTTGCACTATTAGCCACCGGACGCTGATGCTTACGCGGGGGGAGGGGGGGGGGGCGGAAGAGGATCTGAGCACCTATGGGCCTGTCCGGAGTGCAATGAAGATACCCCACCTGATAATTGATAACTGAGAGATTGACACTGTGATACTACCTATGGTGTTTTTTTATGTCGGCTCCGTGGCGAAGACGTTACGGAAGCAGTTCGTAATCCCGCATATCCGCGTAAGAAACACAGCTGTGGGCGATTTGGCAGCAGACCACCTTACGTTGGCTTTTTATGAACTGGTATGGGTGCCGGTCGTTCAGAACGTAATTACAAACTACTGAACGTAAACCTGCCCAGGAATCACGAATAGCCAAAAAATGCTGCGGTTGACTGCTACGTCCTGTAAAGGTTATAACACTAACTTTTTAACTCTGTGTCTACCTTTGTGTGTGTCATTCTATGGCATCATCATCCACATTTGTGATTAGCCTAGGTAGCAGACTGCTGGGTGTGGCAAACGACGACTTACAAATGACTACCCTGGTCGTTAAATTGATACAAGATTAAAAGCATAATAGTAGATGTGTTTTAGCGATTTAGGGTGAGCAAACGGACATCGTTAATGGGTATAAATAAGGGAATCTTACACGTTTACGTTAAGAAGTGTCTGTCGGTAAATATGATGCACAAATGACTCGATATATTCTCCAATATATCCTGGATGAAAGCCATCATGACATCTTATTATTTTAGGGAAAGTGCAGAAATTCTGATATATAGGCACGCGGATAACATCAGATAGAAATGTATTAAATAGATAAAGAACAGAATAGGACAAACAAAACTGCATTCAATCGAGTGAAGAATATTTTATGCAAGAAGTCTGTGTCATTAGATGTTAGAAAACCATTCTCGAATGATAGATAGCATATAACTATACTAATGTTAATGTTGTGAGTTCGTTCCCCCCCCCCTCTCTCTCTCTCTCTCTCTCTCTCTCTCTCTCTCTCTCTCTCTCTCTCTACACACACACACACACACACACACACACACACACACACACACATATTCGTCAAATTTTCTTTGTTCCTATAACTTAAAACTGCGTGTGCAGTTATACACATCTGACAAATTACCGTTAAGTAGTCTAAATCAAGGATGGAGAAGCAACAGAAGAAAGACAATTTCTAACTACGGAATTGTCAGGTATTCTCTACACCCCTATGTTTCTACGGCTTGTTATCATCACCGCTAGAGTTTGCTTGCCGCAAGTGTCCCGCCTATTTAACGATTGAGCCGCATGCTATTGGTGAACCTTGATTTGCTTGCTATTTCATCTCCTCGTGACACGCGTGAGTAACCGGAAGCAGAATTTAGACACAAAGCAATGTTCTTTAAACTATTTCTTCCAACGTGTATTTTACAATTACTGTACCTTTTCATCATCACCTTTTCTCATCTCCCCCTCTCTCTCGTCCCATCTCTCATTTTTCATTTCTCTCGCAGCTTCTAACTATCCATCTCTCTCTTTTTCATATCTCTCTTCATCTGTCTCCTTTCATATCTCTTTCCTTCCATCTCTCTCCCATCTTCCATCTCTCTCCATCTCTCTTCTAACATTTCTCTCTCTCCTTTCATTTCTCTCCATCTTAATCTTTTCTTCCATTTCACTCTATCTCTCTTTCCATCTATGCTCCACCGTTCTCTCTCTCTTTTCTATCAAATCGCCTTTTATCTATCTTTCTCCTTCCATCTTCGCAGTCTCTCTCAATCTCGCTCCTTCCATCTTTGTCTCTATCTCTATCTCCATGTGTCTATATCTCTCTCCATCCATATCTCTCCCCATCTCTGTCTCCATGTCTCTCCTTCTCCCTCTATCTCTCATCCTATCTCTCTCCATCTCTCTTCCTCTCTCCGTCTCTCTGCATATCTCTCCATCTCTCTCTCCGTTTCTCTCCATCTCTCTCTCCGTTTCTCTCTATCTTTCTCTCCGTTTCTCTCCATCTATTTTCATCTCTCTCTGGATATCTCTCTATTCTCTTCATTTCCGTTTCTTACCATGTAACTACATATCTCTCTCCATCTCACGCTCCTTCCATCTCTCCCCTATCTCTCCCTCCATGTTCATGTCAATCCTTCTTTAGTCATCTCTCTCCATCTCTCTGCCTATCTCTCTCCATTTCTCTCTGTATCTCTCTCCATCCCTCTCCCTCTATCTCCCAATCTCTTTTCATCTCTCTCCGTATATAACTCTATTTCTCTCCATCCTTATTTCTGTCCATGTCACTGTATATCTCTCACCACCTATCGCCATCTCTCGCGTCTTCCATCTCTTTCCATCTGTCTCCGTCTGTCTCTTCATCTCTCTCCTTTCCCCTCTCCATCAATCTCCATCTCTCTTAATCGCTCTCCGTATCCCTTTCCATTTCTCTCCATATCTATCCAACTCGCTCTCTCCATCTCACTGTCTATTTGTCTCCATATGTCTCCATCGTTTCCCATCTCTCTCTCTCCGTCTCTGTTTGCTTCTCTCTCTCTCTCTCTCTCTCTCTCTCTCTCTCTCTCTCTCGTTCTCTCTCTCTCTCTCTCTCTCTCTCTCTATATATATATATATATATATATATATATATATATATATATATATATATATATATTTCTCCATCCTTATTCCTTTCTATTAAACTATATATCTTTCACCATCTCTCTCCATCTCTCGCGTCTTCCATCTCTTTCCATCTGTCTCCGTCTCTCTCTCCATCTTTCTCCTTTTCCCTCTACATCTATCTCCATCTCAATTCAACTCGCTCTCGTTATCTCACTATCTATTTGTCTCCATATGTTTCCATATGTCTCCATCTTTCTCTCCGTCTCTCATTTATTCTCTCTCTCTCTCTCTCTCTCTCTCTCTCTCTCTCTCTAAGTGGGGGTGGGGTGTGTGTGGGTAGGTGCGGGATATGGGAGTTGGCGGGAATATGTGTGTGTGGGTGTTGGATATGTGGTTGGGTGATGTGTGTTTGGCTGAGTGGTTGGGGGTGTGTGGGTGGGTGGTGGAGGATATGTGGGTGGGTGAGTGTTGGTAGGTTATGGGATGGGTGGAGGGTGTGTGCGTGTGGGTGAGGAGATGTGTGAAGGTGGGGGATGTGTGGGTGGGTGATGGATGGGTGAATACATGCATGTGTGATTGAGTGTGTGGGTGGGTGGGGAATGTGTGTGGAGGGATGTGTGGTGGGTGGGAGATGTATGTGTGTGGGTGGGGAGATGATGTATTTGGGGGTATGTGTGGGATATGTGGGTTGGGGAATGGGTGGATGGGGGCATGTATGTGCCTGTGGGTATGTGTGTGGTTGGGTGGTGGATGTGTGTGGGGGATACGCAGATGGATAGGGGATGGATGGGTGGGTGGGTGGGGGATATGTCTCATAACATGGTAACATGCATTGTTTATGTTTACAAAATTCATTTGACAATGGGTTTTTTTTCCTATGTGAATGCACTATGCACTGATAAACGAAAGATGAGTGATTGAAAGGGCCGAATGTAAGACGGGCCTGCGTGCCCAATTTGTTACCCTTTGAATATAAAGTTTGTTCGTTCTCTCTCTGTCTGTCTGTCTGTCTGTCTGTCTGTCTCTCTCTCTCTCTCTCTCTCTCTCTCTCGCTATATATATATATATATATTTATATATATATATATATATATATATATATATATATATATATATATATATATATATATATATATATATACATATATATATATACCAGCGTCCCAGGTCTAGAGTTTACACGACTTTCCCGGTAATCTCGTATACTCTCGTAAGCAACGTGACGTTGCGCGAGAATCGGTTGCGGTTCTCTCCGCTTCGGTACTTACGGGGTATGTGAGCCGGTCGCTCAGAAAGCAATGGCAAACTACTGAGAGTAATCTTGGCAAGAAATCAACAGTCAGCTGAAAGATGCTGATGTTGACAGCGATGTCCTGTAAATGAAATGGGAACTATATATATATATATATATATATATATATATATATATATATATATATATATATATATATATATATATATATATATATATTTATATATATATTCTCTCCACCTGTCCCGATTTAACTCGCCATCCCTCTTCACCGTTCTTCATCCCTCTCCATTTCTTTCAATCTCCCTCCATGTCTGTTTCATCCACTCTCTCCTTCTCCCTCTGTCTGTCTGTCTGTCTGTCTGTCTGTCTGTCTGCCTGCCTGTCTGTCTGTCTGTCTGTCTGTATCTCTCTCTCTCTCTCTCTCTCTCTCTCTCTCTCTCTCTCTCTCTCTCTCTCTCTCACTCTAGTTATTGACAACGAATATCTCTCTTCACTGGCTGTTGACTGACGCAGCAGTTGTCGAGTTTGTGCATTTTGTGAATACCTTGTGAATAAAGACATGTTTTCTAAGATTAAGAACAGATGTGACCTAGAAGAAAGTTGATAATTCTAGCAATCCGCAAATTGCTTATTAGAAAGAAAATCAATGCGGTATTAAAAGCATTTCTCTTTTCAGTTGTGCTATTCACAAATAATTCAATAACGAATTCACATCACATCCCAATTCACACATGAAGCTTATCATTTAGGAAACATATAAGTTATATATATATATATATATATATATATATATATATATATATATATATATATATATATATATATATATATATATATATATATATCAATCAATCAATCATGTGCCATGCCGGAAAGCGTGGGCGGTCATGATTCGCCATTTCACTCGATCACCAGAGTCGTGGATCAGCTCAGTGTTCCTGTCTCGTCCATGCCATGTGGCCAAGCCATCCAGGTATTTTCCTCTCGGTCTTCCTCTTGGTCTGTTCCCCTCGATCTTGCCAGCTGTCACCAAGTTCTCCAGTCCATTTCTTCTCATAACATGTCCAAAAAATTTTGACTGTCTACGTCTAATTTCTCTAATCAATCTACGATTTTCATTTGTCTCTTGTAGTACTTGGTCATTGGTTTTTCTATCTGTCCATGGTATTCTTTGCATTTTCCTCAGAAACCACATTTCTGCAGCCATCAGATGTTTTTCAGCTTGACTGCACATTGTCCAAGTTTCACATCCATACAAAAGAACAGGCTCTATGTATCCCCTCAACACTCTTTTTCTCGTTTCAATTGACATCATTTTATTTGTCAGAATGTTTTTCATCTTGCTAAAGGCTACCTTCGCAATTTATATCTTATATATAAATTAGGATCTCCGTCTGTCTGTATGTATGTATGTATGTCCTTTATACGTTCGCGAACGGCCCATCCGATTGAGATGAAATTTTCTACACGCCTTCCTTTCATTCTAGCGCTGCCAACTGTCGTATTTTTTTTTCTTCTTCCTCCTCCTCCCTCCTCCCATTCCCAAGATACGTACGTAAATATATGATGATGATGATGAAGAATCCCCGAACCAAAACGCTAGGGAAAGGGAAGAAAATGACGTGACTACACAGGAATCGTCACACGGCAATCATCATCATCATCAAGTGCCGTGCCGGCTGGCGTAGGTGCGTTCACCTCTGCTGCTGATATATATGCCATCCATGCCACGGCAATATCAATAACAATTCATCTTTTTATGTGTAAGGTAGTTATCTACAGTCGTGTAGAAGGGAAGAACAATCAATGGAAGGACCGAAATCACAGAACCTAGACGAGTATGAATTCGGAATGGCGAACTCCCTCCTCCTCTCTTCTCCTCCTCCCTCTACCTCCTCCCTCCACCCTCCTCCTCACCTCCTCCTCTAACCTCCTACCACCTCCTCCTCTCCCTCCTCCCTCCTTCTCCCTCTTCCGTCTCCCCTCTTCTCTCCTCCCCTCCACCTCCCTCCACCTCCCCTCCCCAACTCCCTCCCACCTCCCTCTATCTCCACCCTCCTCCACCCTCTACCTCCTCCCCCACCTCCTCCACAACCTCCACCCTACCTCCACCCCCTCCTCCAACCCCTCCACCTTCTCCCCTACCCCTCCATCATCCCCCTTCTTCTCTCCCTCCACTACCCTTCTCCCCTCCCACCTCCCCCTCACACACCTCCTCCACCCCTTTCACCCTCTACCTCCTCCTTCCTCCTCCCTCCTCCTTCTTCCTCCTCATCTCTCTTCCGCCTCACCCCCACACATTCTCCACCACCACCTCCCCCTCCTCCTTCTCCCTCCTCCTTCTACCTCTCCTCCCTCCTCCTTCTCCCTCCACCACCCACCCCACCACCACCTCACACCTCCTCCACCCACACCCACCACCCCCCTCCTCCTAAACCCACCTGCCTCACCTCCCCTCACCTCTCCACCCCTTCCTCACCCCCACCCCCCCCCACCTCCCACTTCCACCACCAACCTTCACCACCACCCACCTCTTCTCCTCCTTCACCCTCCTCCCTCCTTCTCACCTCCTCCCTCCTCCCTCCCCTCCCTCCTCCTCCCACCTCACCGTCTTCCTCCTCCTCTCCCACCACCACCCCACCTCCACACCTCACACCTCCCCTTTCCCCCCTCCTTCTCTTAATCCCTCCTCCTCCTCCTCCTCCTCCTATTCCTCCCAACACCTCCACCCCCTCCTCCTCACCTATCCGCATATCTCTCCTCCCTCCTCCTCCCTCCCCACCTCTTCTCCACCTCCTCACCCTTCCCAACCTACCTCCTCCACCTCCTCTCCTCCATCTCCTTCCTCATCTCCCTCCTCCTCCCTTCACCTCCCTTCTCCTCCTCCCCTCCTACCCTATCCCTCCACCTTCTTCCTCCCTCACTCCTTCCTCTCCTCCCCTCCTCCTACCTCCTCCTCCCTCTCCTCCTCATCTCTCCTCCTCCCTCCTCCTCCTCCCACTACCTCCTCCTCCTCCTCCCTTCACATTCCTCCTCCTCCCTCTTCTCCTCCTCCCACCTCCTCCTCCTACTCCCTCTCTCCTCCTCCTCCTTCTCCTCCCTCCTCCTCCACCTCCCTCTACCTCCTCCCTCCTCCTCCCATCACATTCACCTCCTCCCTCTTCCTCCTCCTCCCCCTCATCCTCTTCCCTCCTTCTCCTCCCTCCTCCTTCTCCCTCTTCCTCCTCCCTCTTCCTCCCCTCTTTCTTCTCCCTCCGCCTCCTCCCTCCTCCCACTCTCCTCCTCCTCCCTCCTCCTCCCTTTCCTCCTCCTCCCTCCTCCTCCTGCGTTCTCCTCCTCCCTCCTTCTCCCTCCTCCTCCCTCTTCCTCCTCCCTCCTCCTTCCCCTCCCTCCCTCCCTCCTCCTTCTCCCTCTTCCTCCTCCTTCTTCCTCCCTCTTCCTTCTCCCTCCGCCTCCTCCTTCCTCTTACTCTATCCTCCTCCTCCCTCTCCTCCTCCTCACTCTCCTCCTCCTCCTCACTCCTCCTCCTGCGTTCTCCTCCTCCCTCCTTCTCCCTCTTCCTCCTCCCTCCTCCTCCACCCTACTCCTCCCTCCTCTTCCTAATCCCTCCTCCTCCCTCCTATTCCTCCCTATTCCTCCTGTCTCCTCCTCCCTCCTCCTCCTCCTCCTCCCTCCTCCACCTCCCTCTTCCTCCTCCCTCCTCCATTTACCCAAGACAGACAGACAGACAGATAGTCGGGAACGGGATCTTATATGACTACTTATATGATTTAAATGAGATGCTCTCCACCATGTGCTGGGCCGGGTCAGACAGACAGACAGACAGATAGATAGATAGATAGACAGACAGACAGACAGACAGTCGGGAACGGGAACTTATATGACTACTTATATGAATTAAATGAGATGCTCCCCACCAGGAGTTGGGCGATGCCGGGCCGGGTCTGACAGACAGACAGATAGATAGTCGGAACGGGATCTTATATGACTACTTATATGAATTAAATGAGATGCTCCCCATCAGGGTCTGGGCGAAGCCGGGCCGGGTCAGACAGACAGACAGACAGATAGACAGACAGACAGACAGATTGTCGGTAACGGGAACGGGAACTTATATGACTACTTATATGAATTAAATGAGATGCTCCCCACCAGGGTCTGGGCGAAGCCGGGCCGGGTCAGCTAGTAACTTATATATATGTAGCCGAGGAAAGAAAAAGGGAGACAATCATACATAGACTGATGCTTCCTTTGCTACGGTGCTAAGAGTTTGAGAGTAGTTCTGACTTCGTTACGGCCAAAGAAGAGAAGTAGTAAAAGAGAGAGAACCTCACACCGCCCTCAACTGACAAAAAAAAAGATATAGTAATTAGATAAGAAGATATACGAGGTCTTGGACAGAGGCAGAAACTATTTTATAGATGTTCACACAGGAAACCCCATGTTAGAGCCAAAGCAATGAATTAAGGTGTTAGATTGTGTTAGAAATAGTGGTTGTAAAAACTAAAAGAGACTAAACAAACAAATCAAGGACAAATAAACAAGTTCTTTATTTATTTCTTCTAACCAGACATGCATAACACATTGCATGTCAATAACAGATAAACAGACAACTGTATATATCAAATAACAACAGTGGGTAACCCCTAACCAATCAGCAGCACTTAAGACAACAGGGTACACCAAGTACCACAACACAGGTGTTCCAAACAATAGCTGGTTAGACTGACACAATAAAGACCTTTGACACAAGCAACACTGCACAGACAATAAGGCACTACAAAAACATAGGTTACACAACATAAACCCCAAGACGCAACATAAACAAAAGAGTTGTGACACAATTTACAATCCCACGAAGAACCCAGGCATGCTGACACTAACTAGTCAGCCACTCAGTTTTACCAAGGCATTAGTTGACTGCAGATCAGCTCAGGGAATTGTTCCCACATCTCAATACAACAGAACAGCACTTCTGTTCCTCTCAACAAGCCGGGCCAACATCAGACAACGAATTCAAGAGTTGCTTTGTTTCCAGTGGTGTTCCGCCACTGTCCAGATTTTTATCTTGAAACCGGCCAAACCAGGGTGCATCGGTTTGGCGCTGTGACATATCCAACTCCCTACTTTCTTGACGTCCCTTCAAAAGGAATAGGCTATTGTATCTCCTTACCCCAACTATCTCTTTAAATGTTAACATCTAGCTAGTTCATCACAAAATAAAATCATTGGTCTTCAGTAACCACATTAAAAACCAAAATCAGTAATCAAGCAAGCAATTACTGACATCTACATATAAACCATCATCACAATGATAAATGCAAAAAAAATATATGTCAAATGTGACCACATCGAAAAACATAATCATCAATCAAATAAGAAATCAATGACATTTACCCTTAACAGTCATCAAACTGACAAAGGCAAAACAAATCTATGTCACATGTTACCACATCCAAAAACATAATTATCAATCAATCAAGAAACCAATGACATTTATACATAAACAGTCATCAAAATGACAAAGGCAAAAAAAAAAAAAAACTATGTCAAATGTTAACACCCCCAAAAACATAATTATCAATCAATCAAGAAACCAATGACATTTATACATAAACAGTCATCAAATTGACAAAGGCAGAAAAAAAACTGTCAAATGTTACCACCCCCAAAAACATAATCATCTATCAAACAAGCAATAAATGACAGTTACACATAAACAGTCATCAAAATGACAAATGCAGTTATTACATGGAGACAACAATCTCATAAATATATACCTAGACATGCACCCAAACTCAATAATCATGTCAACAACTAAAAAAAACCTCACTGATTTCCAGACGTGAATGGTTATCAAGATGCCCCGTGCGCCAAACATTTGGCCAACCATCCACAATACAAAAACAAAATCAGTTCCCATTATAAAGGGAAACACATATTAAGTCAAGGGATTCAGGTTCCAAAAGAAACCGGTCATCTTCAGTGCCACCGCCCCAGGATGGGATCACTGATTATATCTCCTAACAGTAACAATATCCCCCAAAAGATATTGTCCCATCATAGTCAGACATTACCTAATAAATAAAACACCCCAAAAATGTAAATCATCAGATAACAAACATCATGGTCATATGCATATACAGGTCATCTTTACATTGATACCAGGCATTATTCAAGAGAAAGCTAATATCATCAGCAGTGTTACCAAAATAGTGACACCAACAGGGAGAAACAGTTTCCTGACGCCTGAGTGTCAGCAGTGTTTCACAAACAATTATAAAAAAATTTAATAATTCCCCTCTTTAACTGTTATCTTGACAACTGGACCTTACTCTACTAGCACATTTAGCTAACACGTAGTCACATCAGACTTCTATGCCCTAACAATTCCCTAGTCAGGGAGCACAACCCTCAACAACAACCAAAAATTTCTGTCACCTTTGGGGACCTTGCCCCCAAAACCTAAACTGCTGGTTATATCCCTGAAGAGTACCACTATAAAAAATAGTCTTGTTCTATTCATACATCACTTACAATGTGAAACAGTGTAAATTACATCACCAGGCATCAGTCAATTCCAAATACCAATAATCTCAACACAAATGTATAAGGCGGTACATGTTATTGGTACTAATGACCAAAATAATATCTGTGAGGAGAAATAGCATATTTGCTACCTGAGCTTACACAATGCTCTAAGAACACAACCATAAATGAATAACACCATCACCTCTTTACATACAAATAATTCCACAAACATAAAAATTACATGAACAATAAACCAGTAACCCTGACAATGGTTACCGCTTTCTTTAAACTCTGGAAATACAAACAAAATGTATTTAAAAATAATAATATTTGTCTCTTCTGATCAAATATAAGCTTCTTGCAGCTACTGGAATACCTGGATGGTTTGTGCTTCTAACACCCTGTACCCTTAAACTAAAAGAACATTTCATCATGTGTCACCTGTAACCTGAATATAAACACAAAGGACAGTCAACTAAACATTGTTACCTCAATAATATCCCACATCAGCATCCAGTCGACTGGGGTTTCCTGTAAGATCATAACCTGAAATCAAACATGTTTACACATACATGAAACCTGCAGCTTGGCGCTGTGACATATATGTAACAGGAAGAAGAATATAAAGGATAGGAGGACATAGTTTCCTATTCTTTGGTGCTCAAAGACAAATAAGCGCAACACTGACTTATAGTTTGCCAGAGAAGAAAAAGATAATAGAAGAAAGAGAAAAAGAGCACTTTATATATTCTCTCCAGTTAACAAAAGAAAGGGGCAGAGAATTAGACATAAGATTTCCAGGAGTTCTTAGCGGAGAACTATGCCTTAATGCACATTCCAGTCAATGGACCACTGAGATGGGCTGAACCAACATTAATGAATGGGACAAACAATGACTAACATTACTAGAACAACAAAGACTAAACATAATACAACAGCAAGTACTAGATAAACAAGATAAAAACAATACGCATCAGTCTTTATTTTGTCCAGTACTGTAGTACATATTCACAACTGTGCGGATACAAAAGTGAGATTTCTTATAAGCAAGACAATCAACACTCCATAGCACTGACATTCATATAGGCAGTCTGCCGCATATAGCCAGACCTCTGCCCGTTGTGGCCGAGCCTACAGGGTGCTTCTTGGACCCTTCTATGATACCTATACAGCCGGCTGACCAGGACTGGACAACACAGAGACCATTACTTGAAAAATAACAAGAACACAACTCTATTTCTAGGGATGAGCCTTACAGTGCGGAGACGGGACTCAACATCCTGAGACACACAACACAACACTATGGATCCCTGTAGTTCACAGCGGAAATCAATGGATTGGGCTCCAGATTTTATCGGACCCCTGTGCCTCAGCCAAATCCAATATTGTGCCTAATGCCACCAGAGAAAGTCATGTCCCCAGACCGATTGGGACACATTACCAAAACAGAACCACAACTTCAAACATAGAGGTATAAACTTGAGTGTGAAAATCTCAGATAAGTCTAACCAGAAACTATACTGTTAACCATACAACAACCGACTAAGGTATGGAAAGCGCGACTATGGGATCAGTTGGGAGGGGAGGCGGAAAATGTGAGGTAAGGGAGAATTGGAGGTGCGGAAAATTGGGGATAAATAAAGACCCAGACATGTTCCTCCCCGTGGTTACGATTGAGGAGTTACATCCTCAACCATCGTGCACCAGTGTTCCAGCAGGAATGTCTCTGCAGGCCATGTTTCAGACAGCCTGCCCGACCGCCTTTCATTTGTGCAAGTTTAAGCACTCAACAGATGGACATCCGTGACACAGTCTGGTCAATGCCTGTCGCTCATATACGTATTTGACTCGAGATGGTGTGAGGGGGATGATTACATTCCCCCTCTCTACTTGGTGTCAGTGCGGCCGTCGGCCGCCGAGGCCACTCCAGAACTGAATTGCCGGGGCAAAACCCGCGCCAGTCCCGGCCGCGGAGAATTACCCATGATACCCCAGCTGCGGAGGAAGAATTCTTGTCGTTGCATAAGCCGGAAATGTTGTAGAGCCGTGTCATGACACGCGGCTTCATATATATATATATATATATATATATATATATATATATATATATATATATATATATATATAGGAGGGTAAGTTAATAAGGAAGTCAAATATAGCTGTAGAAAAAT
Source organism: Cepaea hortensis (assembly GCA_963921405.1). Taxonomy (NCBI): domain Eukaryota; kingdom Metazoa; phylum Mollusca; class Gastropoda; order Stylommatophora; family Helicidae; genus Cepaea; species Cepaea hortensis. The sequence continues at coordinate 29,872,812 of OY992883.1, read as the reverse complement.
AATTAAATATGAAAACAACTTGAAACCAGTTTATTTTTATATTCGCATTTTCCCTTTATTTCTCAACATAATTTCCACTAACAATGATGCACTTATCCCATCGTCTTATCAGTCCTCCCAAACCGGCTGCATTGAACTGTGTGCTCTGTTTTCTAAACCACGTTGTCACTTCACATTCAATTCGACGTCATTCGCGAAATGTCTCACGTCATGGGATTTCAGTGGACTTAGCCCCTAGCTTAAAGTCGCTTAAAAGTCGACAGGGTCGACTTCATTGCACCGGGTTTTATCCCATATGGCACGGGCTCTTTCCGCAGCACGGAAAGCGTCTCACAAAGCTCGAACTCCGTAGCTTTTAGCGACGAGTCTCCGAAACATTTAACTCGTAAACCGAAGGACGCAGCCCGGAATCGAACCCACAACCTTCGGAGCACGAGTCAAACGGCTTGACCACTTCGCCAAAGACGCCCAAGTCTTCTCAACATCTCTAGTGATTTCCCGTAAAGCGGTGCATATTTGGGTAGAAGAAATTACGAGTAAGAGTCAATAAGTAAGTCACACTGTTCTGAGGTATGGCAGGTAAATGAGAACAGGGCACGCAATTAAAGGCATCCGGTTTGGGAGGACTGATAAAACGATGGAATAAGCGCATCAATCTCATCTCTTCTCATCATGTTCCTCTTGTACCTTGCGGTGTCAAGGTGAAATATAAACATGGGCTTCATGTATCAATTTGCCCATGGACTCTGCTATTTCCTCCTTCAAACGTTTACGTGGTCGGCCTCTTCCTTTGTTTCCATCTGGTCTGTACATCATTGCTTGTTGTGGTATGCTGTTGAATGGTACCCTAATTGCATGACCAAACCATTTGACTTGCTGCTTTCTAATAAAATCTAGTGCTGCTATAACCCCCACTTTAGTCCCGATTTCTTCATTTCTGATCTTATCTCTTCTTCATACGTTGACTATTCGTCTCAGGAATCTCATTTCTGTTGTTGTGATTTTTTTCTTCTCTTTTTCTGCCATTGTCCAGGTTTGGCATTGGTAGCATACAGTTGGTAGGAAGACTGTGTTGTAAAGTGCTTTCTTAGTAGTAATTGATACATGTTTGTTCTTTAGTATTGGTGCCATTTGTCCAATGAGTTGGTTTGCCTTATTGCATCTATTTTCAATCTCGTCTTCTGATCTGCCACTTGATGATTTTATACTTCCTAGGTGCTTGAAACTCTTTACTTGTTTCAAGGGATGTTCGTTTAGGTGAATTGTTGTTGTTTTTCATCTTTAGTTATAGTCATTACCTCTGTTTTGCTTGCGCATCAATATTGGTGGCAATTATGTTGAGAAATAAAGGTACAGTGCATGTATAAAAATAAACTGATTTCAAGTTGTTATCATAGTTAGTTATTTTTCTACAGCCATTTGTGACTTACTTATTAACTTACCCTCTCATATATATATATATATATATATATATATATATATATATATATATATATATATATATATATATATATATATATATATATATATATATATATATCTTCATTATGTGCATTGCCGTTAAGCGTGCTCGGTCATGTTTCACCATCTCACGCGATCACCAGAGTCGTTGATCAGCTCCATGTTCTTGTCTCCACCATACCACGTGTCTGAGTCATCCAAGTATTTATTTCTCTACCTTCCACTATCTCTACTCTCCTCAGTCTTACCAGATGTCACCAAGTTCTCTAATCTATTTCTGCTCATAACGTGTTAACAAAAACAACTGTGACTGTCTATGTCTAATTTCTCTATTCCGTTTCTCTGCTTCTTCTCCTGATTTCTGGTTTACGGAACTCATATTTTTCTAGCTTCATAACAACTTATATGTTAATTTTATTTTTTTCTCATAGTTCCTGATTTTCATATTTTCGTAATTTTAGTGTCCTTTTTGAAATGTATACACGTTCTCCAAGTGTGCTGTGTTATTATGTAAACAGTTTTGTGTCTGCAGTTACGACAGGGCGAGGTCCAAGTCTACAGTCTTTGCATATGGTGTATAAATATTACAGTGTTTGTGACATCATGTTTGTTTCCTAGGCGATATTCGATTAGCGTCTTTCCTGTCTCATTTCTATCTTTTACGCAACATGGCGTGCATCGTTTCACCTACTTATTCCATTCTATCGACTCCAAATTTAGCGTTGAATGCCTCCATGGTTATCATGTTTGAGCTTTGTCACCATTTCTAAAGTCACTTGTAAACTACTTTAACATATCCTCTTTTTTTGTAGCAGTTGATGCATAGAACGGAATAACTGTGATGTTCCTATTCTTTGCAATATGTCTGCTAGTGGGAAATCGATAACCTAGCGAACTGTATCCGATAAGTACTGAAGATACATTCTTTCTCAAAAGGAAACGAACTCCACCCAGTCCATTCTTGTCTTTTCCTGAATATATTGACCGTATCTCGTGTTTAGGTCATGCGGTCTTTCGTGTAATTAATTTAAATTAACACGATCATAGTTATTGCTTTGGCTCGATTTGCGATGCATTAATGATAATATGTGATACGTTTATGTATCTATGGTAAAATAAAATACAAATTAGTAGCTCACGGCTAAACGTTGTCAATGCTAACATTGCAAAATTTGTGTATCTAGCAATTTAATCTCTGGTGATAGAATAATACATCTGTGGGATTGCACAAGGAGCGAAATAAGCGACAAGTAATATGTGCACATTCATCTACTTCAATTACGTACTAATTTTATTTTATCAGTAACATTTCCTCAGACAATACAATCAATATCGCTTTTTCTGCACTTTGTAAACTAAAAGTGCAGTTATTTTATGATTCAATTATGCGACGATTTTGACATTTGTAGCAGATTTAAATGAAAATAGAATGTAAAACGATATAAATATCCGCAATTTACAATGCACCTATTTCAACAACGGAAGCCAACCACATTCAATATCTTTGTTATGTCCATGCTGGTGTTCACACGAATTGCTCTGTAACATTAGCGGCACATGTTTAGTTCCGATTGCTGAAAACACCTTTTCTTGAATTGTGTATAGTTGCAGCAAAAACACATAGCCAGGAAACATATAAGTAGACATATGATTTAATTGACAGACAAACAAGCAAACTCACACACACACACACACACACACACACACACACACACAATTATAGTATATATATACACTAACAGTTTAGTGGGCTTTCATTATTCGTAATTCTGATCATAGTGGGTGAAAAAAGAACTGACGTGTAAACTAAATGTAGTCTTTCCTAGAAATAATAATAGACATAGTTGTGTCTCCAGCTGCATCCCACACAGCACTGCCTGTTAGCTAGTAAATGTTATAATTGTCGGGTATTTGTCTGTAAGACACAGGTGGGACAAAGGTGTGGACAAAGACACAAGGCTTGTTTAACAACATACTCAGTTAAATCAACCATCTCTCTCTCTCTCTCTCTCTCTCTCTCTCTCTCTCTCTCTCACACACACACACACACACACACACACACACACACACACACACACACACACACACACACAGGAGCCGCACATTCCTAACTGTTTTTATTTTATGTAACCCAACTAGAACTTACCAAATAAAGTTCCTGTCAGATTAAACAAGTCATGATTCATGCTAATGCCACTAGCTAATAATTATATCGTTATTTATTTTACACTAGCTACTGCCCAATTATCATATTCCATCCACCGCTGAGATTAACTGGCTAGTATTATTACCCATGATTTTTCCCGCAGCCACATCTGGCTATTTGTGGTCGAACTGATTGAATAACTTTCCATCCATGCGGTAGTTGAAGTCTATTCCATTGTAATTACTGATTGAGCCTCAAACATTCTTGAGCTGTCTGCAGACTTATTTGAAAATCGTCTCCCTGTGTGCCTGTTAAAAAAGTGACGTAAGCTGAACGTCTGCTAATGACTGCCATATCCTTCAGCCCAACTACATTAATTTATCCTTGCTCAATGATGTCATTCATTAAGCAAAAAGCGTGATTTCAGGCGTAGAGGGTATATCATGATAACAATGACTGTTATCTCGACTTGAATTTCTATCCTGAAGTAAACATAACTCTTCTGGGTGCAGCTTTCACTGACCTAAAAACAGACGTGGAAGAAGTAATTCACTTTACTAACGCTTTTTTCCCCACTCTATCAATGATTTTGGTTGTTATTTTTACAGCAATCTTAATTGCTAAACTGCGGGAAGTATCTGTCTGGCCCGAGTTGGCTAATGTCTAACGAAAGACGTCAGAAGCTGTATCTAACAGAGGCAGAAGAATATTAACTATGTTGACTGTGATTGCTATTGTATGCTACAAGCCCTCGGCTATACTGTGTTTAGTAACTGTCTGTGAACCTGAACCAGTAAAGGATGAAAATATTTCCAGATCCATTACTTCTTACGGACATTTGCAGTTGTCTTTAACAACATCAATTCCAGTTTTAATATTGTTCATACGGACACTATCACTTAGTACAGATAAAACTGGTCAGTTTTTAATGACATTTTTTCCGATTTATTAATCATCACGTAGATGTTAGATCAATGAATGCTTAAATAGTTTACTTACACACATGAATCCAGCTTGGAATATTGTAAGTTATAAAGTGCAGCGGTCTTAAACAGTGTTTCTATGTTGGCCACAGTTGTTGTAAGTACCACAAACATCTCTACATTTTATGTCAATCTCCCTTGGACAAAAGTGACAGCATTCTCGATTTCTAGTACAAGGATTCTCAGCTAGTTTAGATGGAATGTTCCCAGGTTGTAAAGTTTGGCCCGTTTCGATGATTCCTCCTGCAAGTTGAATCAGAAACAGTCGGCATTTATGTGACTTATGATTGTTGTAGTCAGCATTGAGGTGCATCCATGCACAAATGCATTCATGGAAGAAACATCTAACATGTTGTAGAAAATGACTACAGGTCATCTGTTTGCCTTGCATTTGCCTGAATAACAGCGCAACATTTGATCTACTCTTCCCTTCGTGTGATTGTAGTCAAGGATCATTAATGGTGTTTTTGGAATAAGAACTTTCATTCTCGTCTTTTTGATTGATTGATTGATTTAGGAACCGACATAACAGCATTCGGGGCATTCCAATAAGCGCTCCGTCCCCATCCTCAGAAGCCAGTGAAGAGTTTCAATCCCAATAGTACCAGTAGCAATCTGATTATATGTGCATATCGCCTTTCCTCTAAACGTCGAGCATCGGCCAGATCCCCTCGTCACTCCTCGCTGTCGCATACTTGCCAGACCATGGTGATCCATTTGCTCCTCCGAGATGTACATGTGCTCCCACAAGGCCGCAACCACGCCTGCCTTATCATGCATCAATACTCCACCAAGTTTTGCAGAGCCAGCTAATCTGTCCGCCTGTTCATTCCCCAGCACACCAGCATGCCCCGGAGAAAAGATCCAGACTATGCTTGTCACCCGTGACTTCCCAAGCGAAGCAAGCCACTCTGCACGAAGCCTGCCTGTCCTCACCCTACCCAGCATGCTTTCTGAGTCAGTTACAATCACGATGTGTGTATGTATCGTATTCTCCATCCAGCGGAAAGCTCCACTGACTGCCTCCACCTCCATTCGTAAGCTAGATGTTGTGGTATCATATGCCGGGCTCTCCTGCACCAAACGTCGACCATTGGCCTTTGCCAAGAACCCCCAGGCACTTCTACTACCTCTCAACACTGAACCATCTGTGTAGATAATCACATCACCAGGGTGAGCATTATCGTGAATTAGTTGCTGGATTTCCACTTCCGTGGCCCCTGCTGGTCACTCCCAGCACTCCCGCCTCAGTGTGATTATAACTCTGCACAAGTCTGACTGCTTCGCTGGCACTCTGACCCACTCCTCTACTCGCCTAATGTTCTCCAAGATGCACACCTGTCTGATCGTATACTCCGCCTGAGCCATCCATGTTTTCCCTCTTATCAGTCGCTGGCTCTTAACTGAGTCCAGCGCTTCATGCAACGGGTGATCTGTGTCTGCAGCTACTCTGAGGTATGCCTTCGGCTGCATCACCTTGAGCCTACCAGCAACAGTCGGCAGACCAAGGATGTACCTCATACACACCACTGGGGTGTCTCTGGTGCATCCCAGAATGACCCGCATAGCCTCGTTCTGTATGCGCTCCAATCTCACCAGCTGACTCTTTGAAACAGTGAGCAGTCCTATTCCATAATCAATCACTGAGAGTATCAAGTGCTGGTATAGTCTGAAAAGCATTCTCTGCGCTATGTCCATTGCAGCCAATGTTTTAAGTGCGTTGAGTCCCTTTTGAGATCTTGTCACAACCGTCTCCACATGATCCTTGAAGGACTGTCGTCTTTTTGTTCATGCATTGTACTAAGATTTACAACCACGTTTCCTTTCTGTGGACAATATGAAGTCTCTGCTGCACTATCAATGAAAGCAAACTTTTTGGAACATTGAAAACGAGTTTTTCCTGAAATTAGCTATTTTGGAGATTTCTCTGTCTTTTCTTACTGTTCCTAAAATTTTAGCTGTTTTCTCTTCAATAGCATTTCAAGCTTGTAAAAAAGTTGTCGCAAGTAATCATCCTTCCACAATTTGTCAAGCCTATCACTATGTCCAGTACAACTCTTTCTCCTTGTTTGTTTTGTTTTCCTTGTGGTTGTCCAGGTTCTCTGCCAGTGTAAACTTACATATTAAAAACTTATTAAGTATCACTGTCACATGAGAACCAAATGTGTATACAATATTCGCTAAGTTTTGATATTTAAATATTGAGCACAACCCACTACTGGCAACGCCGATCGCATTCTGATATGAACCTAAGGCCTATCCACGTCAATATGGAAGCACTATACTCGAGTTTCGCCCTCATTTGAGCTCGTCAGTAGTGCATATCCCTGACCGGATCCGGAAACAGTCCCGAATCACGCGTGTGAAGCGGGTGTGTAACCACGCGGCACACACTGGACACACCAAATTATCACAACAGAATATCACAACGCTACCCATCGTAGGCTATGCTCAAGATTGCCCAATCGCCGCGACCGACGTCCGTCAATCGATGGGACCCGAACGATCAGGACTTCTCACTGGCAAGGAACACCTGGCCTCCTAAATCCAGTGAGCAATAATCAATTGATTATGTGGTTGTTTCGGGATTTGAAATTTAAATATTGAGCACAACCCACCACTGGCAACGCCGATCGCATTCTGATATGAACCTAAGGCCTATCCACGTCAATATGGAAGCACTATACTCGAGTTTCGCCCTCATTTGAGCTCGTCAGTAGTGCATATCAAGTTTTGATATATTGATTGAAAGGGCATCTTCCTCTAAAAGAAACTAACTGCTCATAAATTGTTACATTGCACGACGAACATATCAGTCCTGTAGATGTTTCGCCCAAGTGTTGAATACTTGCTTTAATGGCTCAGTATTATCAATATTTTTCATGTTGTCGTCTCCCTTGGACACTATAACATCGTAGACATCTGGAAATCGCAGTAAATCTATTTCTTTGCATTGTCTTTGCAAATTTTTCTCCATGTTCTTTACTCCAAGGGTTGACCATATCTTTATTTTTTTAAATATATATATATATATATATATATATATATATATATATATATATATATATATATATATATCCACACACACACACACACCAGCCAAGTATCAAATCTGCAAAATATGCTGCAGTAGACTTATCTGTAACGTTTCCCAACTGTCCTGAAACACTAATTCCTTCTTGGTTTGCCCATTTCATTATATCATCTGTCACACGTTTTGTCACAAATAATTGAACGTTGAAATGATTGAGTCAATTTTTTTTTGTATGTCGAGTTGGGCCATGATTGTGGATGAAACCATTTTCAGAAGCTCTTCTGCATATTGTTGTCTTTCTTGGGGTGGAATACAAAGTAATGTATTTATTTTTCTAAAGGTGCATCAGACCTTGGTCTTTAGTCGAGTCTGAGCTTACACGTGTACTTGAATAATAATTTTCATTTTCACTGTCACTTTCACAACTATTTACGTCAATGGATAGAGGTTCTTTACGTGATACACTTGAAAAACTACTTGGCGGAATACATTTATCATAGCTACTCATTTTCTGTATGTTCCTCACTGTTGTCAATAATATTTGAAGCAAACGCATTTTTACAGCGATAGAAAGATCTTACATCCATGATTACAACACAAAGTTTATGTCAAATGCATGCATAGACATGATAAATGGAAAGAGAAGTACTTTAAGTTTTGACAAGATGATGCAAACAGTTGTTGCATCATCATTAAAAATAATTATGTCTTCTTCTATGAATAAGTGTTGCCCATCTGCTGAAATACATGTGTTGTGAAGTAATCAAGTTTAATATCAATTAATACTGAAAATATACTTGTTTTCTATAGAAAATACATAAAGGTCCAGTCGGACCCACTGGTAACAAATGTAAAAACGTATGATAGTATATGTAATTTTTATGCGATTTAAAAAAAAAAATAATTAGCATGTTTTGAGGGAATATATTGATAACAAAGTCATACAATATCAACCATATTAAAGGGAATTTAAGAACATTCGAGAAAGCGACAGCTGACACTGATTTTCATTTGGACGCATTGGTAAATCTAGCGTTAAAACAACAAGCGTGCTTTCAAGCGTAGAGGATGTATCATGACAACATATAACCGTAAAAGCATAGATATACAAATACTTATGTATGCACACATACGATTAAGAGCCGATATGTATATAATAAACACATCTGGCAACATAGCTTGGTATGGGTTGGCAAGGTAAAATAACAGAAAAATTGAAACTCTGGAGCTATGAGTAGAATAGTAGGTTATAATTATAGCAGACTCGTAAATGTAAACACTATGACATACTTTAAATGGCTTTGTCAGTCTCCGACAAAATAGTTCTCTTGTTATAAATATCCCGAGTAACACTAACTGAAATCGGTGGCAATAAATGGCATATAGTACCGTATGTTGTTAAAGATGTGAGTCTTGTCTCTGAAGTGGGACTGCCACTTAGTTTAAAGAAAAAAAAATATGACAATCCATCTGCCGTGGTGTATCCTGGAACTTATGAGACACATTGCAATTTATGTTCATTCAAATGCATGCCCTAAACTTTGAGATCCTAAGTATCTGAGTTTATCAGGATTTATTTTGTCTTGCACATATTAGTCTAACACTGAATGGATTGTGTTGCATTATGTGGTGTTACTGTTAGAAAGAACGTGAAAGAGACACAACCATGATTAACATTGGCTATACCACGTGAAGCCGTTCTCTGTGGCAAAGGTGTTACGGACGCAGTTCGTAATTCTGTTTACCTGCGTTCAAAACACAGCTGCGACCGACTTGGCAGCAGACCGTGTCGCGCTGGGTTTTATCATGATGATATAGGAGAGGGTAGTTCAGAAAGCAATGGCAAACTACTGAACGTAAATTTGTCAAGGCATCAACAACATCAGTGCTGGTGTTGACAGCGATGTCCTGTAACTAGGATATGAAAAAAATGAACAGTACGGCGGCTCGCCCAATGCGTCACACATTTTGTTTGGGAAACATAGCACTGCAATCTCATCGTGTTAAATAATGTTATAGGTATCTTTTGACTGTAAAGAAATTGTGACGACATCAGTTGTGTTATTGTCTCTCGGAATAGAACCTACTGATCTACTCTCAATTGAAGCAATCAAACATAAGATTTACTACAACAACGTGAACGTAGTTCTCTAACTGTGATCCAGTTAGTTAGTGATGGATTTACTAAATAGCCTTGCACATATATCTGCGGGAAATCACTCGTTTCGAAGGGTTATTTGGAATCCGCATATAGAAGCAAGACTTCAATACATACTGGAACTTTTTAACATCATATTTTTATGTGGACTAATAAGCATTTTTGGAATAATCGCTAATGTTATTAATTTAATTGTGTTTTACCAACAAGGTTTGAATACAACTATTAATATCAGTTTATTTGCCTTAGCTGTTTCCGATCTTGTAAGTCTTGCATTACAACAATGGCATATTGTGATTGTGTTGTTTCATTTCACGCAACTACCTATAATGAACACGGAATTCCAGTTTCTGACGGCACTTATTCCACACGAAACATTTTCTAAAGTGACCTGTTCAGTCACCGTCTATATTACGGCAGAAAGATGTTTATGTGTTGTTTTCCCACTGACCATTACTAAAATGATAACCATCAAGCGAACAGCGTCAATATTGTTATTTATTTACATTACAACTTTAATAACCTGGGTTCCATTCTACAATGCCTTTTATCTCGATTGGAATTTCTATCCTGATGTAAACAGAACTCTTCTCAGTGCAACTTTCACAAACGTAAAATATACGTGGAAGAAGTAATTCACTTTATTAACGCTTTCTTTACCGTTCTATCAATTATTCTTGTTGTTATTTTTACAGTAATCTTAATTGCTAAACTGCGGGAAGTAACTGCCTGGCGCGATACTGCTACTGTTGAACGAAAGAAGTCAGAAGCTGTATCTAATAGAGATAAAAGAACACTAACTATGGTGATAATGATTGCTATTATTTTAATTGTATGCTACACGCCCTCGGCTATACTCTGTGTAATAACTGTCTGTGAACCTGAATTCAGTATAGGAGGGAAATATTTCCAGATCCTTCACTTCTCATGGATATTTGCAGTCGTCTTTGAAAACATCAACTCCAGTGTTAATATTTTCCTGTACTTGAAGATGAGTTCCAAATACAGGACTACTTTCAAAACCCTGCTTTCGCAGCTAAGATGTTCTTCATAGGGTATTGTGGCGAGTTGCGCCTCGAACTCTATGAAAACATGACACTTACTACGGTAGCTCTTATTTAATAGCTAATTGTTATCTAAGTGCAGAGTAATGATGTTATCTTGTCGTTAAACTACGCAGCAGTTTTAGCTACCGTAGTTATTACCACGACAAATATTAAATTTGGTGTCGTATGTGTCTCCATATCTTGCACCTTATCTTGCCCCAAAAAGTTAATTAGACTGGGGATATAATTTTAACTCCACCACCTGATCCTTGGGTAATATGCGGTATGTTATTAGTACTACAGCACCGGAGGTAGACAATAACTTGCGCCTGTTTGGAAAACAGGTTAAGTGCAGATGAAGGCAGAGGTAGTGATGCACCCTAGCTACCTAATCATGTCACATTCTTGCTTGCCCACCCTTTAGGAGCTTGTCGCCTGCCGTTAGGGTATTTCGACTTTAATAGGCAGAAATACCTACAAACGAGTTATTCGACAGTCTCTTGTAATTATGGCTCGTTATAAGACATGTCCTGCAGTTAAGACACCTATGGCTCAGTGAAACGAAAACTGAGAGATTAGACTGTATGCTGTAAATGTTAAATGTTAGTAGCATATCCTTTATACAGGTCGTCGCAATCAACCCAGCCTTTATTAGCTGTTTGTGATCTCTTTGGCAAGTTAGAGTTTAGTAGTTTGCCGTTGCTTTCTGTACGACCGGCACTCATACCATTGCATATAAAACCAACACAATGCGGTCTGCTGCCAAATCGTCCGCAGCTGCGTTTCAAACGTGATGTGCGGGATAACGAACTGCCTCCGTAAATCCTTCGACACGGAGCCGGCTAATCTGTATACGAAATTGCGAAAAGATAGCTGGTCTGGTTCTTCAAATCCATTGCATTGCTATAGAAGATATTAACCCCTACCTTCCCCGAGATCAGTCAATCATTAAAACTAAAGTTAACGCACACGTTTCTCACATTAACTATGTTTCATACAAGTTTTTCTGTAAAAATTATTTTGGCTGATTATCTTTTTGGACGGGCAAAGAACAAGTGCTGTGATTTAAAACATACGACACTAACATTGAATTTACAGATATCACATTGGTTGCTCAAAATAGCTCACAGTAGAACATTTGATGCTATTTTTTTCTTATTGTTTCATGTTAAAAGTCATTTTCGGGACGTAGTGATCAACTCCAGGTGAAAGTAGTTGGCCATTTCTTTCTGACCGAGAAGTCAACGGCCATCTCAACGCCCGTGTATGGTTGAACCGCCTATATTGCAATCAGCCTACCGGCAGTTTAAGAGCGATATCTTTTTTTTCTATTCTGTCGATTACGTCAACCTGGTGTTATTAGCTATTACTGTATTTAGAGTCAATAAGATAGCGCGAATCAAATAAATCGTGTATTATAAATCAGTCATAGGTTCCCATGGTATATAATAAATAATAGTCCTAGACGGCCTGAAAATAGTATCAAGTAGAACATAAAGGCTTCTTGTACACGCTTTAAAGTATATTGGACATATGTTGCTAGTCTGATATTTTTATAGACACGTGAACTCATGGGTCAGGTGGACAGTATCACACCAGCCGTATGACTTCCTAAGACTTTTTTTGGTACCCATTTTGTGTTGGGTCGTCCTGGGATCCCAGGTCAATGTTTAAAACTGAGAATCCATCTCTCTGTTGATCGAATGCTTGACCGCCGACCGGCAGGTGTGTGTCTAGCCACTTGACTACTGTGGCTGGCTATAGGAACAGATCGTTCGATAACAACTGACATGTTAGCGGCGCATAACTAAATGGGGGGGGGGGGGGGGGGGTGACAAGTTGCCTTCTCTGGCTGACGTCGCCTCCAAAATTGTTTGGTTGGTCCTTCTTCAAGAGCTTCATTGTAACAATACTCACTCATAGTTAATGAGAAGGTGCAGTGTTAAGAATTATTCTTAAGAATTATATATTAGAATTATACGAAGAGGGAAATAAAATTGAAAAAAATTAATAAATCACCAAAACACTTGAAGTAGACGGCAAAGTTTACTGGAACAAGATCACAGGTAACGCAATAGAAGTTGTAATGAAAGCTTTCGTCAGCACACAAACAACAAACAAACACACACACACACACACACACCCACCCCCACACACACCCACCCACCCACCCTCCCACACACACACACACACACAAACCGATACAACTTCATGAAAACACACTATATGATATATATGTTAGTTAGTCGCGGTTTTTAGCCTGGGCTAAAATATAGAGATCATGTGTTGACCATGCAGCATGATCCCTCTCTCGGCCTGCCTAGTTCATTCCAAAGGAAAGGTAACACCTCTACATCTGGAACAAGACAAGCTGCAGAAGCAATGCTCTAACTGTCCGCCTGTCGGAGCTTCGATCCTAGACCAGCCGCCAACCAAGGCTTAGGGCCTGGTCTGCCCTGCCATGATATTTTGTCTTTAGGTTTTATTTCCTCGCACCAGGGTAAGGATTGTACCCTCCCAATTGCGCTCTTCCGCCCGAAGCCGTTGGCACAATGTGGGGTGTCGGGTTTAAGAAAATTATTGCAGATAAGTCACACACCGAGCGTGTGAGACGTAAGATGGTGCATGATGGTGGAAATGACCACGTGTTCACATGCACCCACTGTGAACGGACATTTACAACACGAATTGGCCTTATCAGTCACATTCGCTACCGCCATAGGTAAAAGTTATCATGCTTTTTTAAAGCACAAACTATTGTCTGTCAAGACGGCAAGGTGCCAATATAATATAATATAGTCGCGGTTCTAACTTCACGGCAACGGGTCGTCCCCTTATTGCTCCGTTCCTGTGCCAGTGAATATCACGAAATGCTCCTCACTGTCCCATGTGAACAATGGAATAGACAGGAGTGTCGGCAAGCCAACAGCCCGCACAGGTACACTGTGTAAAATGCCGCCGCCAGAATGCCAACACAAAAGTCCTCCACGAAAAATACAGTTCATCGTCGATGAAAACGGCAGTCACCAGAAAGACTTCATTGACCGGGGTTTTATCCCATATGGCTCGGTCTCTTTCTGTAGGGCGACCCACCGAAAGTGCCACACAAAGCACGAACTCCGTAGCTACAGCGACGACTCCCAGGAGTCTCCTGAAAAATGCACTCGTGAAACGAAAAGGCAAACCAGTCAATCCGGCAACAGCCAGCCGTCATCGTTCCGAACATGCAGTTCACGCGAAAACCAACCGCGGACAGATGCAAAAGCATTCCACGCGAAATTCACAGCTCACAGTGTCGCACCACGCACTCACTCAGTAGCAGGGCGACGGAACCATAGCCTCCTTAGTCGCCTCTTACGACGTGCATGGTAGGCAACAGTGTTACTATTCTTTGCTCTCCCGTATGGGCCCCGGCAACACACGGGCGATGTGTGTGTATATATATATATATATATATATATATATATATATATGTAAGGCATACTGACCAATAAAATGATAGCAATTGAAATGAGAAAAAAAGTGTTGAAGTACTGCATGGAACCTATACTTTTGTAAGGATGTGAAGCGTGGGCAATGAACGGAGAAGCTGAAAAACATCTGATGACTGTGGAAATGTGATTTCTGAGAAAAGTGCAAAGTGAAAAACGAATGAACAAATCCTTCAAGAAACAAATGCAGATCGTAAACTGATTAGGGGCATTATACGTAGACATTCAAATGTTTTTTGGCATGTTCTGAGAAGAAATGAATTGGAGATCTTGGTGACAACTGGCAAGATCGAAGGGAAGAGACCATTGGGAAGACGAGAAGTAAATACCTGGATGGCTTGGCCACGTGGCATCGTCAAGACAGTAACACAGAGCTGATCCACCACTCTGGTGATCGAGTGAGATGGCAAAACATGACCGCCAACTCTTATAGGCATGCACATGATGGATTGATGAATATTATTGATTACAGGCAAATGATACGGGTCTGCAATATTTATTAGATGCGTTTGTTGTACACAGTGAACAACTAGGTTTATAATTAAACTGTAAGAAGAAGACACAGCATATGTCGTCACAATGTAATATACAATTAAATGCGAATATTCTTAAACAAGTTGCTTGCTTGCTTGCTTGTGTTCGTTGGCTTGAGCTCCAACGTGAAGTCCTGTATGTCGGATGAAGGCATCCTGTTGTCCAACATCAGTGTGATGTCATACAGGACCTGAGTTTTGCGTGAGTATCCGTTGTCCCATGTCTGGCTTATTGGTGTGCAGACTGGTGGTTCCTCGCCGTACAGGCAGACACTCTCCGACTTCGGAGGAATCGGCGATCCTATTGACCTTAGCCAGGATCCCGAAGGGACCTGTTGCCCAGGACGCTCGACGTGGACGCGTCAATAGGTCTTGGCCAGTATATAACCCGGCCCTGGTGCCTTGGAAACACCTCTACGTCCCCTTAAACTAGTGAATCGGTACAATTATCTCGCCACAGTCATAACATCTGATGGGAGTTACCTTCAATTGATAAGAACAAGAATCGCCATGGCGATGGTAGTCTTTTACAAGATGAAATACATATTGACTAATAAAAATATTTCAATTACAATGAGAAAACAAGTGTTTGAGTACTACATAAAAAATATACTTTTGTATGGATGTGAAGCGTAGACAATGAAAATATAAGCTGAAAAATATATAGTGGCAGTGAAATTGATATCTCTGAGGACAAATGCAAAGAATACCATGGACTGACAGAGAAAATAAACAATGACCAAGTCCTACAAGATACAAATGAAAACCGTAAACTGATTAGAGAAATTAGATCTAGACAGTCACCCTTATATGGACACTTCATGAAAAGAAACTAGAGACCTTGGTGATAATTAGCAAGATTGAGAGAAAGGGAACAAGGGTATAACAGAGAAACATGACTACCCACGCGTATAGCCATGGCACGTTATAATGATATGATGATAACATATTAAACCTGCTTATCTCCAGTCACCGCGCATTAGTAAACTTTCCATTACTTTCCATTATTACTGAGATTTCGTATTTCCAGTCAATCTGGATTCGTTGTTATCGTCACAGTTGAATCCTTAATCCCTTTTGTGAAAACAGCGTGGAGCACTGGTTAACCATAGGCCAATAGTTTATAATCCCTTTGACAAAAACGTTTCAGCTGGTTCGTCTCGTTTGGTTGATCGCAACAGGTAACTAGCACAGGCGATCATATCTCAGTGGAGCATAGGCGTAACAGGATGGCCTTGGTTGTAGGGAGTGAACACAAGAGCCGAGGTATCCATGACACTTACGTGTATACTAACCCCAGGGGTTGGACAGGTAGATACACTCTTAATACTAGCACTGACCACATTTAGAAGGTTACAAGTGTTATAAATCTTCAAGCCCCTCCCAGATTCTAGACCCCTACAATCTACCCTCTACCTAGGGACCTTTAACAATGAGGCCCCGTCCAAGACCACAGACAGTAACTGTAGAAAAGACATGTCAAAATCAAAAAGATTAATCTATACTATATACACTGGTAGAAATTGAACAACCTGATAGAAGAAGATCTATGAACAATACAGAGAATAGGTCAGAGATAGAGTCACAGATGAATCCAGTTTCATCATGAGGCTTGGTGGAAGATTTGCTGCGTGTGTTCCGTCTAGTCGGTCCGGTAAACTCACCGGACTCTCTCACAGCACGGGTGACTCTAAACTTGGAGATTACTCTGCCCCAAGAACTAGATAAGCGATGAATGGAGTTAAACCCTTGGACCACAGCTGACTAGATAGAGTTCACACCCCAACAATATCAAGATGAGTCACTGTCCAATGTCACTATGGCTGCTCTCACGATACAGCCTGAATGAGCGACTCTCTACCCTGAGGTGTCCCGTGGTGATCATTAATAATAACTACATCCATGTTTATATCAAAAGGTCAGTACAAGGCTCAGTGAATATAATCTCATACCCCTGGTTGAGTAAAGTAAAGTTTCATCAGCACTTTTCTATTAGAGTCACTAAGTCATAGCACTTCATATTATGGATAGAGAAAAGTTCTCATGATTGTCTATAAACTCTGGCAGATGATGTCAGAACAGCTGGCGGAATTCAAGACTGATACGACTCCACCTGTGTCTGGCCCCACATGATATTCAAAATGGGTGTACAGTTAGTAATGAAGCATAACAATGTCACTGTTCGTCGGATCTCCTGAAGATCAAGTACTATGGAACACATGATTCTTGCTGGTATCAACAATTGGATTGGCACGTGGATCAGTTAAGATCTGGATCTAATGTACCTGTAGATACTGAGTAACATGAAGACGCCCACATTGTGTGGGTCTAATAATGGCCTGACACTGCTTCAGACGTAGTTACAGCACCCATGTTGGTACATATAAGTACTACCTGTTATTTCCGACGGTTAGGCAGCTGTTAACAACGGCAATGGAACTGATGGGCTCCCAGAGCTATGACAGTACCCCAACATGGCATATCTCCCTGGACTGAGCATATCACCATCTTTCCATAGTAGTCTCTGTTCGTTAGTTAGTTAGTTAGTTAGTTAGTCGACAGATCATCCTCGTTGCACATCGAACCATTCAGTCCATAAGAGCTCGGATCCCCTCCTCAGCAAATCCCGCAGCATGTAGCGGCTAACGACGCCAGTTCTGTGTTGGTTTATCAATCTTCTTTGGCTTCCTGCGTAGTGTTCTTGTTTGGCCACTCCTCTTTTAATTTGCTGCTCCCGCAGTCTGGCCATTGTTGTAGATTCACAGTCATCACTTGGTTCTCGCAAAAGTCTCACTTCTCGTAGAGCATTCAGAATGTCAGCCTGGTCCATGGCGCGTCCGCCCTCCACAGTAGCCACACCTGCGAGCTTGTCAGCCCGCTCATTTCCTTGTACTCCCGCATGACCTGGCACGAAGATGAAACTAATCTTTGCCAGCCGAGACCGCTTCAGAGGCAGCAACCATTCTCTTCGGATCGACCCCTCCTCTATCCTCTTGATCATGTTCATTGAGTCGCTAAGGAAACAAGCCCTAGTGAATGTCTGTGTCTCGAGCCATGTTATTGCTTTACTTACTGCCATGACTTCCATGGTCAGGCTACTTGTGGTTTCAGTGAAAGCACCAGAGTCCTCCTTCACAATTCTCCCTCCGGCCCGAGCTGTAAAGGCCCATGAGCTTCTTACATGTTGGACGACCGACCCATCTGTGTAGATGACCGCGTCACCGTCTAGCGAATTCTCGAAAATCAACGCTTGTACTTCAGCCTCAACAGCAGTCGGATTTTCTTGTCTGCATTTTCTATCTAGTTGGATGCAAACTGAAAAGGATGTGCAGAAGTCTGTTGGCACTTGCACCCACTCCTCGCCAGGTTCTAAGTCCTCAAGTGAACACACCCGTTGAAGAATGTCTTCGGCTTGACCCATCCACGACCGTCCTCTTTTTAACCTGCTGCCCTTCACCTTCCTAATTTCACTATGCAGTGGATGTTGTGTGTTTGCGTTAATTCTGAGGTAGGCGCGTGCCCTGCAAGCTTGTATTCTTTCTTCAATGGTTGGAAAATCAAGAAGGTAGCGCATCGCCCTGCATGCTGTATCTCTTGTACATCCAAGAATAATGCGCATAGCTTCATTCTGTATCCTTTCCATCCTTTCTATCTGCTTATGGCTGAGAGTCAGGATTGCCATTGCATACTCCAAAACAGACATGACCAGCCCCTCGTACAGATGACATAGATGGCGCTGCTCACAATTTGCTGCCGCCATCACCCACATCGCTGCCAAACCCCGCTTGGCCTTTGTTATCACCTGGTCTATGTGCACATTATAAGCAAGGCTTCGATCAAACCGTATCCCCAGGTAATTCATTGCCTGCGTTCTTTCCACCGTCTCTGAACACAGCATTACAGTTGGTGTTGGATTGTTGACAATATGATTATTCAACGAGAACCAAGTCACTGTTGCCTTTGTTGGGTTGACCATTGCCCCAGCTTCATCACACCAAGTACTTATGCGATTGAGTTCGGTTTGTAGTTCCACAGCAACCTCCTCTCTATCCTTACCCTGACGATACACTAAAACATCATCGGCATACGACAATGTCCTGCCAGGTCCAGTGATCTGCTCACTGGTGATTCTAACTGTGTAGGCGTTGAACAGTACCTGTTCTCTGTTCGTTGCTTAACACAAAACAGGCAACACCTGAAAGGGAGAGCGGTAGGTGAGAGTATTCGGCACCAACACTGGTCCACATGCATTAAGTCCATAAATAAACAGCCTTCAAATGTAACTCATTAGTTTTCACATAAATAGGGAATTATCAATATCTGGGCATACTTGAAGCATGGGTAGCAATCCAATGTCATATGGCCCCTAGATCAGCCCGTCGGAAAGATTAAGTTCCGAGAAGGGCGAGTCTGATCATATGGTACTCTCATATATCTACATTTCTCCTATGTTCTTCTGCTAGGTTGAGTAGCTGCTCTATTTCTATTTACGCCATAGAAACTAAATCTCCAGGAAAGTAGGTCTCTGGACCACTCCCATCATTGGACATACATTTCTTGTAACCAAATTAATTAATGAATCATAAATTAATTAATAACTAATTAACATCCAATGTATAATCCTTCCATTTCGCTAGTGGGATATCCTTGCCACATCATAGCGAAACGCTTCTTGATGTTCCCCCTGTTATAGAAGCAAGAAGTCATCCATATTAAAACATATATAAGCCACCAAATGTTCAAGGTGGGCAATCCTGTTCCGTTCTCTTCGCAAGCGAATTAGCCTTGGTCAGTGACCGAACTGCTCAACTAGCCAGGTTTGCCAGTCACATACTTAGTAGACTTGAAGGAAGTCCCATATCCCATATATCCCGGTGTCTCATTCAACATACATGCGTCTGTCCTCACATCCATCACACAAGCACTCAGATACTCATGCCAATATGAAAAGAGCACAGGAAAGTAAAGAGAAGACCCTCGACCACTTTCCCAAAAATCGCGACGATAACGCACAGGCATAGCGCGTCGAACCACTTCGTAACTCGGCAAGTTGCTCATTTACGTATCGCACTGCATCACCTAATATATACGCCGCACCAGTACAGTACACACACACACACACACACACACACACACACATATATATATATATATATATATATATATATATATATATATATATATATATATATATAACCCTTACATGATGACCACTTCACAGAACTACACACTTTCAAGAAATGATATCATCACTATTTAGTGATCACAAACTTAGCATTACGTGCTCTTCTTTACCTAGACTAGTCACATCACTGTTCGAATTCCACACAATATCAGCTTAACTGCCTAGTCAAGAGGCACCACTAACAGGACACAACTGAACCAACAAACTTGGTTTCACAAAATACTTCATTTTCAAGTAGTAAACAGGCCACCACAATTGAACAGCTAACCCAATAAATGCAACTGCTCAAACCTGTAATTTCTAGCAACTACACACACTTTGCCTCTCTAAGGGACTTGCACAGGACCAGTAGGCATAAGCTACGTATTCACAAATATCAATTGTAAACACGATAGTGCACACCCGAATTATGGCCTAATTTCAAGTCGTCTATCGATTGCAAGGTAATTACGAATTCCTGAGCGTTCGCATAACTAATTAGTTGCCTTACAATCGCGCGTTACGCTGGATTACAATACTTAAATACTTAAATAGGTATCTACCTGAACTGTAGAACCGACCAAAGTTCAGCTGCTTATACTGTATGTGGCTAACTCGCCTCTATCATTGACAGTACGCTGAAATTGGCTCAACGTCTGCTTGCATCGAGTGCTCGAAAGTGAATGCCGTCAAAGTGGCTAGTTCCTTTCTGCGCGCTACTTCCTACCCACGGAGAAGTAGTGCATCACGTAGTATGTCACGTTGAGCGCGAAGCCTGAGTTCTCCCAACTCGAGACCATTCTTCGTTAACTCACGGGATAATTTTAGAGCACATAGCAACCTCGATCGTTCGAATCCCGTCGCTTCGCGAATGTTCCAGGCTGAATAAACAACCCGACTTCCCCCGTATTATTTATAACTGATGAATTACCCTATGACGCACCGTGTTCGTTCGGAACCTCCGAGGACGAAGCGCAGCAGACTTGCAACCATCTCGTGACAGGACCCATCACGTAGTGTGTCACGTTGTAAGTGAAGCTTGAGACACCAGCTGTATACCAATTTCATGTTTGTTTTGAGAAAGCGCACTGCGCTTTCCTATTTATCGTGTCTAAGGCACATGTGGTTGAGAGACAGCAGTTAGAGAGATCGACAGAGAGTGATAGCGAGAGATAGAGAGAGAGAGAGAGAGAGAGAGAGAGAGAGAGAGAGAGAGAGATGAGGTATCACGCTGTTATGATCACTATAACCTACCAGAAAGAAAGAGAGACAGAGACAGAGAGAAAAAGAGATGGCACCACAACGCTACAAATCTGCCAACCCTACTACTTACGAAAGAAGTAGAAGGATGAGAAATAACAACGAGTAAGAAGAGAACGACCAATGGTATGTTGATAGTGTTTAAGACCTAAGCCACACCCATCGTAATTACGCTTCGAAAACACGTTAAGCTTCACATGATTCGGTATCAATTAAGTCTGGAGTGATCCTTACCTGGCTTTGGGAGTGGGGCCAGGTAGCTAAGCAGCCAATCGTGGGGTATTTCCGCCGTATTGAAGCTTAGGTTGAAACAAAGAGCCATCTCCTCCAAGTTCCCATCATTTATGTTCCTCATATGGGAGTACCTCACCCCATCCGGACCTGGCGCTGTGTCTTTAGCCCGCTTCTGTACCCGTCTAATGTCCTCCACTTTAATCTCACAGTCCCCCTTCCTAGTGACTCGTGACAAGGCTTCTCTGACGTTATCTCTAATAGCCCTATCTTGCTGATCCGTCTGTTTTAAAATTCGCGCACGAAAAGCCTCCCCTTTGTCCTTGTCAGTTGTCATAGGTCAGTTGTTATTATCATAAACGGTACCATGTGTACCTGGCATCGCCTGTCTCTTTATCTGCCGGTGCAGCCTCCAGAATTTTCCCAAAGTTATATCCCCACCGACTTATTGATAAACTGCTCCCACTTAAGCCTCTTTGCCTCTGCTGCATGGAGTTTAAAATCCTGCACCTTTACTTTTTTTTTTAGATCTTTCAGCCTCTTCCAATTCTGTGTCAATTGAATTGGTTGCTCTCCGTACCCTCTGCCAATTTCTTATGGCCGCCCTTTTTTCCCTCCATGAATTCTCTACCTGTGGCGTTCACCATGGTGGTTGGACAAAGATTCTTCTTGTTGGTTTAGATCTTCCCTGGATCTAAGACGCCCCAAGAGCGAAGAGTGGTCGCGATCTTAACTGAATGCCTGCGATCTCTTACAGCCCTAAGTGTGCTGGACATAGGTATCAGCACAGAACAGGGGAGGTGGTCACTTCCATGGTCTCCAAGGACGCTCCATTTTATATCTGATGCCGCCTCTTGGGAAACGAGAGTCAGGTCGATGGCCGTGTCAGGGTCCTCCGGTCTCATTGCTAGCCTAGTGGGTGTCCCATCATTTAGACAGACAACATCCGTCTCAGGCAAGGCCTCAGCAAGAGCGGTACGCTGTCTGTTCTCTCCTGACCTGTCCCATTCTTTGGCGCGGGCGTTGAAGTCACCACATATCAGATACCTGGTACCAGGGGTGTCCACTGAACTTTTCAATCCAGTCCCAACTCTCTCTGTTTATGCAAGATTACCTACTTACATATATATTTATCAGGTTCCAGCTGTATCGGCCGATTTGTATCCGCATTCTCTGCACCGCTTTACTCTCCTGACCCCACCCACTCATATCCAGTCTTGAATGCTGTAAACCATCCTTGACCACCAGAGCCTGCCCATGTCATCCCTGCCCTGTTGGGTTGATGTAACATGTTTTAAGTGCCCTGGCCCATGTATTTGAATAAATGTAGATTTCTGACTGGAAAAAAAAATTGTTTCTGATGAAAATCTGAATAAATGTAGATTTATGTCTGGAAAAAAAAAATGCCACGACAATAACCCCTAGTGCATTTTGTAAAGCTAAAATATAAGATAACCTAATGTAAGATCCGGTATTATTTTCGGGGAAACACGGTACTATGGGCTTCATAAAGAATAGTTCATACTAACCACTTACATAAGGATTCTTCCCCAGAGACCTCAAAACTCTGATGTCATTACCTTACCAGACTGTATATCAGCCAGTGCCTTGCCAGCTGGCGTGGGTGGTCAAGCCTATCTATAAATTATGATCTCCGACGTTATGGATTAACTCATGTGTTGACTCCCTTACGTGCCATGACACAAGACTGTCAAAATATGCTCACGCTGTCTTTCTCTATATCTCTTTCCACAAATCTTTCCGGTTGTCACAACCTGCTCCAGGTTTTGTCTTTTTATTACGTGACCCCCCCCCCCCCCCCCCAAATAAAAAAAACAAAAACGACGGCTGCCTCTTTCTGATGTTTGTGATCAGTTGTCTTCGCGACTAAGCTTCCCTTAAAACATCCTGATTGCTCTTTTTAACTGTCCAATTAATTTTCAGCATTCTTCTATAAAACCACATCTCCAAGGCTTCCGTGAATTTTTTCACCTCTTTCAAATTGTCCAGGATTTCATTTACCGGCCAACCCACTGAACTTACATATGGACTCGCCCTCGTAATTTTTTCTACCCAGCTATGCACCGCTTTACGGGACAAACATTTGTCAGCATAAACACTGAAAACACACCTTGGTGGGAGACATTTCATGAATGACGCCGAAGTTGAATGTGAAGTGAAAACGTGGTTTAGAAAACAGAACACGGAGTTCTATGCAGCCGGTTTGGGAGGACTGATGAAACGATGGGATAAGTACATCAATGTTGGTAGAAATTATGTTTAAATAAAGGGATAAATAAAGAGACAATGTATGTATAAAATTAAACTGGTTTCAAGTTGTTATCATCTTTAGTTATTTATCTACAGCCATTTGTGACTTACTTATTAACTTACCTTCGTACATGGGGTATGCATGTTAAAGAATTTTGGAGGCGCAAAAGCTTTAATTAAAGAAGAAAATAGACGGTTATGGTTTTGTTTGGGTCATTTATACTATTTGTATTGCTGTAATAGTGGTGTTAGTAATGTACTTTAGAAAAGTATCATGTATTTGTGTATGCACATTTACCACTGTGTGTAGTATTGTTGGAAATCTGTTGCAATGTATGTTGTTTCAATGTGTGTGTTACCCTACATATCTGTTATGTTTGCATCTATTTGTAAATGTTAGGTTTGCATTGTGTTGTCCCTATGATTTTACGCTGCACATAGTGTATTAAGTTGATACATGTCATACCTACTCGCTCTTCGTATGTCTTTTGACTTGGTCTCCTTTTACGACGTATCTATCTAATATCTCCGACCAATACAATATTCATAAATATATAGTGGTTGGTGTCATCTTGAAAGATAGTCTACATGTTATCTTTTAGGAAAAGAAAAATTACATAATAGGTTACAATTACACAATTGTTACATTGTCATTTAACATGCACATTTTATATCAATAAAGCGATTATGATGTACATGGATATATGACAGAGGTGAATATTTAAATATTGAGCACAACCCACTACTGGAAACGCTGATCGTATTCTGGTATGAACCTAAGGCCCATCCACGTCAATATGGAAGCACGTGACTGTCATGGTGCTTCCATATTGACGTGGATTGGTCTTAGGTTCATACCAGAATACAATCAGCGTTGCCAGTAGTGGGTTGTGCTCAATATTTAAATTTCAAATCCCGAAAAAACCAAATAATCAATAGGTGAATATGACAGAGCACATTAGAATACATATATTATTAAACTATCAATTACTTAATAATTAAATGACCATGAATTAATAGTTACATACATTAGGCACACTATTACAATTTACATTGTTATGTTATATACGATGCAGTGGTTACAATGAAGTCAATTAACATATGATCAACTACATAATAATTACACTATTAAAGTATCAATTAAATATAGTACAATCACCATCTTAAATTATCCGTGACACTTTATCTGTAGCAGATGTTCCTTCTCGGAACATTAAGCGTAGCCATATTCAATAGGATTCTTTCTACCTCATAAGTTTTCTCCAACGTCAATCCTTAGCATCGACCCGAATCACAGGATCCCCACCGACAGCTCTCTGTTCATCGTACTCTATTAAATACATTTTCTTCATTGTTCTCTTGGAGTCTATTCCATAGCTTTGGATTGATACACCTGTCATCAAATTACCATGGCTTCTCACCGAATTCCTCAACTCTCTCAGGGTTATTGTCAGGGCGCATTTCTCCAATTCTGTCAACTGCAATTTCGTTGTTCGCGTCAATAATTTAGCATTTCACATAGGAAAAAAACGTCAACCAGCCATACCACACTTTCTTTAATTCTGCTACGTATCTTCTGTACTATGACGGCCGAATCAACACGAATATCACATAACGATGACCAGATCACAAATAAATATGACATGATTACAAATAAAGATGACATGAACAACACATACAGATGCTTTCAACAATAAATACATGTGGCATTAACAACAAATAAAGATGACCTACACAACAATTACAGATGGCATGAACAATAAATAACGATGGCCTGTGACATCTTGCCCACTTGTTCTCACAACTTGTCCACTTGCTACCATTACTTCTCCACGTATTCGATCCATCCATCATGTGCCATGCCAATAAGCGTGGGCGATCATGTTTTTCCATCTCACTCGATCACCAGAGCCGTGGATCAGCTCCGTGTTTCTGACTCGACCATGTTACGTGGCCAAACCATCCAGGTATTTACTTCTCGGTCTTCCATGGGTTTCTTCCCTTCGATCTTGCCAGTTGTCACCAAGGTCTCCAAGTCTTTTCTTCTCATAACATGCCCAAACAATTTTGACTGTCTACGTCTAATGTCTCTAATCAGTTTACGATCTTCTTTTTTTTCTTGAAGGACTTGTTCACTGGTTTTTCTGTCTGTCCATGGCAATCTTTGCATTTTCATCAGAAACCACATTTCCACAGCCATCGGATTTTTTCACCCTGTCTGCTAATTGTTCCCGCTTCATATGTAGCACTTTAACAATATTTTTCTCATTTTAATTGATATCTTTTTATTGGTCAGTATGTTTTTCATCTTGCAAAAGGCTACCTTCGCAATGCCAATTCTTATTCTGATTTCTTCAAGGCATCTCCCATCAGATATTATGACTGTTCCGAGATAAGTGTGCCGATTCACTTGTTTAAGAATATGCCCATTTACTTGTATATTACATTGTGGTATTTCCTTCTTCCCAGTGACGACCCTAGTCTGTCTTCTAAAAATTTAATTATAATCCTAGTTGTTCACTGTGTGCAATAACTGGATCTTCTAAATGTTGCAAGTCATGTTCATTGTCTGCAATCAAGTCTGTATCATCTGCAAATCTAATATTATTGATGCATTGTCCCCCAATGTTGATTCCTTCATTATCTTCTATATTTCTGAAAATATTTTCATTTTACAGGGAAAATAAAAGATCTCGAGACATTACACATCCTTGTCTGACACCTCACTTAATAGCTGATATTGACTTACCTCATTATCAAATTTTATGGCAGTCCATGGGAATATCGATATATGACGCCCATAATCGGGCACTCTCACGAAGTTTATACTTTACCTCGACACCACAAGCTACAAGAGGAACATGATGAGATGAGATGAGATGAGATGCGATGAGATGGTAGCTTGATGTTTCCAATATATGATTTTGTTTTTAAAAGTCTAACGTCTTTTCCATCAATTTGTAGATCTTCAAGCATCCTTATAATGTCGACATGTCTCACTTTATCGAAAGCCTTTCTGTAGTCAATAAAGCAAAAGTGTAGATCTTTGTTTACTTCAATAGAACGTTCAATTTCTGTTCTCGTTACATACCCTTTATACTATTTATTTCTGAGTTTTTTGTTTTTTTTGTGTTTTTTTTTTGTTACAGTTCTTCAAAGCAGACGCAATGTCATTACAAAATTCATCTATACTTTCTTCACTGCATTCACTTGTTGGAGCGTGTAATTGAATGACATTTATTTTAAAAGGACTTGGGTTTAATTTTACTTATAAAACTCTGTCTGACACGGCCCAGTATCCTTTAACAGAATTTGATGTTTGCCAATCCAATATAATGACTACACCTCTTTGCCATTCTTCTCACTCCTGTCTTGATCCCTGAACCTTTCCACCCCATTTCGCACATTCCTAAAATATTAATCTTCTCTCATTCCATTTCTTGTTTGATATTTTCTAATTTTCCATCTGCACTCATTGTTCTAACATTCCAAGTTCCTACTTTCAATGATAGTAATCATTTTCACCTAGTAGCCTGCTGACGGTCTGGAATCACGTGGTGCACATGACTATCCCTGCAAGACGAGGCTGCTTCTATGGTACATTTATTTACGTCGTTTCTCTTATTTTCGATGAGACTGCAAAACATAATTTTCTTGGCATCTGTAAAGAAGGTAGTTTGTCATTGCTTTCCTTCTTAACTTTGACCATACTGCAGTGACAGTAGCCATTATCTCCTCAAAAAATAGATCCTCTGCCTACCGTCGTGAAACTGGAGACCATAACCTACAACTATCTGTGATCTGCTCTTAAGCTTCATCAACCACCTGCACCATGGCTTCACGTAACCCTGATTGGGAGGCTAAACGGGTACTCTACCTTGCCCAAGGGTGTCCCGTAGGATAGAGGAGAGTAGGGGGCAACGTACTTCTCCTTTCATAGGGTATACCCGTACTCCGCAACCCAATCCACTTGTTCTGTTTTTGTAAGTCCACGCCTTTGTCATATATTCGACATCCAATGTTTTCATCATTGTTCATAGTTTAGTAAGTTCATGACTTCGTTGGTTAATTTTTTCGTCATTGTTAGTTTTGTAATTGTCTGTAAATTCATTTCTTTGTTAAAGTTAGTGTTATAATTTTGGTAAGTGTATTTCTTCATCATCGTCAGCTCTTGTAATTGCATGTCGTGATCAGCAGATTTTGTAAGTTCATGTCTTCGTCAGTGTGTAAGTCTATATATATATGTCAGTTCATGTATTCTTCATTGTCCACACTGAAGGCAAACAGCAGTTGAATAAACATACAGCTGACGTCTCGATATTACGTTGTTCTTGTGTATATCACAATGTGAAAGAAAGGTAGTGAGTGTGGTTGTTTAATTCCTGAAATAAACAACGTCTACCTTATACTCTCCTGCCAAAAATGAAAAAAAAAAAAAAAAACAAGAAGAGAGCGAAGCACGACCTATTGCCATAAGTCATCAAATTTTGTGTACGTTTATGTTTCCGTCAGACTTTGTAAGTGAATGTCATTGTTTTTTTGTTATTTTTGGAAGTACATGTTGTCATATATTTTTGAAGGGAGTGGGAGATCACTGTAGTGCATGCCCCATCTCTAACAAAAGAAGTAGAGCCCCATCCTCTTCTATCTTCAATAACCCCAGAATATGAACCTTGAGTTATCTGCAGGCCTCGTTCTATTAAGTATGTCTAGGAGATATAGATTATGGCCCTGGTGAGAATGGTAATTACTAACTGGGAATCTGCCCCTTCTCCAATGATTCTGATAGCTCTGGAGCCCCCTTATTGGTTATCAAATCTGAGGAAAGTCTGGAGAATTTAGATGAAGAAAACATGGATGTTGAGCAGTTGATAGATCTAGAGTCTTCTATCCCCCATTTCTAGTACGTCATTATGAGTTAATTTATTTTTAAACAATCAAACACATAATCAATCACATTAGATTCTGACAACATGATGTACAAAGAATTTGTTGACTCACAGATAGGTTTGAACTGATAAATTAACAGAAGGTCAATTCATGTTAATCATTTATTGACTGGGCCTGAGCCTTCTGGCCAGTACATACATCTCTATTGTGATTTACACAAGATAATAGAAAAGTTGCACATTGGACCATTGTCCCAGACAATCAATCAAGCATCAATATATGAGATGTCAACAAGTGTGAAACATAGTAAACATTTTGATGTTTTACATATTAAGTGTGAAGATGAATCAACAATTAACTATCAGTTTTCCTGAAATTGGGTGTGGTGTGTACCAATTTAGAAAGGTAACCTGGTGACTGGAAGATTAGGTAAGCCAGGGTCCATTGACTGATGGATCCACTTCAGGTATGCCCGTATAGCTCCACTGAAGGCCTCCCCATACTCTGCTCATGGCCAAGTCATCCTCCATCTCACTTGTGGTTCATCTCTTTCTCTCGGCTTCCCTCTCTCAGGTCTGATTTAGGTGGTTAGTTTGCTGATGTGTTGGGTGGTTGTTAGTATGTAGCCACCAAGATCACTGATGAATATTCACATAAATATATACATTCCTACCAATACAATAATAAGAAGTAGGTCGGAAGAATCTAAATTCCACAAGTAGGAACTAGTCCCCCTCCCCTCCTTTTCTCTCTAAGCTAGTGTTGGGTTAAGTTGGGGGTGGTCAGAGTTTATCACACGGTGTACGCCTTGTATCAACTTGTTCCTGCTGTATGTAAGTTCTCATTTGACCTGGGGTCAGTGAACGTGTACAGTAAGACATTGACAAGAATGAGAATATGTCAAGATGCATGTAAATAAATGACATACATTTATAACATTTCTGCCACTAAATGGTGTTTATCGCGTGTATAGATAATTCTCTGTGTTTTCCCAATTAACTTCTTCTTCTTCTTGTGTCTAATAACTCTCTCCCATTATCTGTTGTTGTGATGTTGAGTGTTGGGTTGTGTGGTGATGAGTGGTGTTGAGTTTTAAGTTATGTTGAGTAATGAGTTAAGTTCACTGCGCGTGATGGTGTTCCGCGAAGCACACTTTCTCATGTATTGCAGTTCATAAGTGCTCTTATCTAATTAAAATTTGACATAAATATAAATATTTATTCCGTCAAACCCTATTGATTCAATAGATGAAGGAGAAAGGAAAGATTTATTTCTCTTTCAGCTTTCTAGATTGTAAATAGGCATAGATAAGTCTGTTTTAGAACAAGGCACTTATTCTAGTACACGAACTGTCATTTCAGCTGTAGGTAGTGATAGCATCTTTTATCAGTGTTTCTGGTGAAATGCACAAGATTGCTTTAGAATCATCACTCCTCACAGTTGTTTAGAATAGAATGTAGTAGTATAATGCACTTCTTAAAGTTAATAATTATCTCTAAGAATATCAGAGATTGCAGTTTCATCTAAGAGAATATTAGAGAGTCATTTTGCCCGGGAATGGCTCTGCGTCGTTAGAATCTACAGTCGAGCATTTTTTTCATTTCAGAGGTTTTAATTAATAATAATACATTTCAATTGACATCACAAACACTGGATACCGTTCTTTTGACACTTGATACATCGGGTTATCAGTTTAATCTAAGGCCTAACAAGCTCACCTAGGATCCAGACATTCTGCCTTGCCCAATGAAACTTTTGGTCACACAATCTTCTCACATCTGTTCATGAGGCGGGTTTCAGAAAAGAGTGCGGGCTTATTAACATTTCTGATGAAATAGTAACATATGCTAATTATGCTTTGGCGCGAAGGCGGGTCACATGTCCCTTTTCGTCCAATGGTCTTCCGAGCTTTGTCTGATGCAATCTTTCTAAGAATCCACGTCATTTGTCACTTGTTCAGTTCCAGTTTCGATGTTAAGTTTTAAGTCCTAGTCTCCGTTTGTGGTTGTGAAGTCAATTTCTTTTAATGTTGTTTCCTCTTTTTGCGGCAGGTGTTGGTAAATGAATAATGTTGGTTGCGTTATACTACATGGCCCCACTCCAGATTGTTCTATGGTATGGAACTATGTTTCCAACATTTTCAGTTATCAAGCTGTTCCCATTTTTCCTCCCCTGTATTCTCTTCTGCATCTGATTGACCTGGTTCATCAGGCACTGGGTGTCGACTCAGGAAGTCCGCTCCCACATTCATTTTCCCAGGAACATACTCAACCTGGAACGAGTAAGGTTGAAGAAGCAGCGACCACCTCATAAGGCGGGCATTCAGAGTCTTAGATGCTGCGAGAAACATGAGTGGTTGATGGTCACATTGCACTGTGAAATGTTTGCCATATAGGTATGCCTGAAATTTCTGTACACTCCATACGAGCGCAAGACATTCTCTGTCGATAGTACTGTAATTTCTCTCTGCTGCATTCAATTTCCTGCTAGCATAGGCTACAGGGAATAGCTCTGATGGTACATCTCCCTTTCTCTGCAACAGCGTTGCCCCAATTCCTATGTTACTGGCATCGGTGCGCAGCACAAATGGTTGGTCGAGGTCTGGTAGATGTAAGACTGGATGAGCAGTTAATGCCTGCTTTAGTGCTGTGAAAGCTCTCTCACAGTCAGCTGACCAAGTGACTTTCTCTGGTTTCCCCTTTTTGGTAAGATCCGTTAAAGGTGCTGACAGAGTATTGAAGTCCTTGATGTATTTTTGATAGAATCCACATAAGGATACAAATGATCTTACATCCTTCTTTGTTTTTGGACGAGGTGCTCTCTGTCCACATTTCCCTCTTGTGGAGTTATCAGTCCATGAGATATCTTATGACCTAGAAAGTCCAATTCTTGGAATCCTATCTGACACTTCTTTGGTCTAGCCGTCAATCCAGTTTCTCTGAGGCGCCTGAACAAAAGATGCAGTGTTTCTACATGCTCTTCAAATGTTTCAGTGGCGATCAGGATGTCATCCATGAAGTGACTGATGTCTGTATGCTGTAGTGGGTCAAGTAATTTTCTCATCATACGTGTAAAAACGCTGGGAGCATTACTTAATCCGAATGGAAGAACGTTGAACTCATAGTGTCCTCCAGGCGTGCTGAAAGCTAACCATGGTCTAACTTCCGGTTTTACGGGAATCTGGTAATATCCCTTACTGAGATCAATCCTAGTAAAGTACTTAGCTCGGTTGAGTGCTGTGAAGAGTTTATTCTGATCAGGCAGAGGTTCTGCTTGGAATTCAGTTATAGCATTGAGCTGTCGATAATCGATGCACAATCTATGTTCTCCACTTGGCTTTCTCAATAAGACGACGCTAGCACTGTAAGGTGATTCAGATGGTGAGATTATTCCTGCGGTGAGCAGCTGTTGTATTTCTTCCTCTAAAGTCTTTGCATAAGGAACTGCGTAAGTCTTGACTCGCACAGGCACTGTGTCATTTAACTTCATGTCAAATTCCTCCAAATCAGTTCTTCCTGGCTTATCAGTAAGTACTTCTGCATATTTTGCCATAAGTTCCCTAATCTGCTTTTGCTGATCCTTTGTTAAGTTGGGATTGATTTCCACATCCTTAAAGGTCTCTTTGGCTTGCAGTTGGCACTCGACTCCCATTGTTGATCCTTCTTCGACTTCAGTAGCCACACTCATGGCCATCAGATGTGCAGGTTCGGTGGTTGAGGGTCTTTCATGATATTTCTTCAAGATGTTTATGTGAAATACTTTCATCTTACCTTTGACTGAAATTCTGTAGTTGGTACGTGAGATCTTCTCCGTCACTACATAAGGTCCTCTCCATCCTATTTGCAGCTTATTCTGACTAGTTGGAAGCAGAAACATCACCTTCTCTCCTACCTCTAACTCTCTATTCTTTGCCTTGCGGTTGAAGTTACGAGCAATTCTTCGTCTGGCTTGACGTAGATTGACATTCGATTGTTTCCAACTGTGTTGTAAACGATTTTTCAACTCGGCAACATATGTAGATGCAGTCACGACTGTATCATCTGTAGTATTATCAGTCCACGTTCGAAGTAACGCCTCCAGTGGTCCCTTGATCGGTCGTCCAAACAACAGTGTGGCTGGAGCAAAACCTGTTGAGTGATGGGGTACTTCCCTGTAAGCGAATAAAGCTGCGGGTACATACAAGTCCCATTCCTCTGTCTTCTCCTGGGCAATTTTGCGCAGGATACTAATCAATGTCCCGTTCCACCTTTCCACAAGTCCATTTGACTGAGGGTGATATGGTGAACTAAAGATATGGCGTGCATGAAAAAGTCTGAAGGTCTCTTCCATGAGCTTACCACGAAACTGTGAACCGTTGTCCGTCAAGATCCTTTGTGGGAATCCTAGACGTGTGAATATTCCTAATAATGCATCAGCAACGTGTTTGGAGTCACAGCTGGGCATAGGAACTGCTTCGGCCCACATGGTTGTTGTGTCCACAAGCGTTAATATGAATCGGTTTCGCCTCTTCGTTGCTGAGAGAGGTCCGATTATGTCTACAGCCACTTTCTCAAATGGAATTCCAGTGATTGGCGATTCACCCAACATTGCCGGTGGTGTCCGGTGTTTTGGTGATACTTTCTGACACTGTGGGCATGATTTTACAAACCGTTGTATGTCTGAATTCATCCCTGGCCAAAAGTAGTGAGTGGTAATCCGCTGTGTAGTAGCGTTGATACCCATGTGCCCACTGAATGGTAGACTATGGCCCATCTCTAAGATCTGAGTCCTGTATTGAGTTGGTACAACAAGTTGATTAAATTCTTGTCCAGCTTGTCCTGCTTTTCTGTAAAGAAGTGCTGACTTCATGAACAGATCACCTTTACGTAGAGGTAAATGTGATTTTGGCAGTTTTCTGAAGCAGGGTTCCAAGGTGCTGTCGGCTTCTTGTGCCCTATTCAGTTCCTCCGTTCGAGGGATTGGCGTAGTTGTTTCTGGAGTTTTTGTTGCCTGGGATCGAGTGGTCATGGTCGCCATCGCCACAGGTTGAACAGGTTCTCCTAGAACGATAAATCTACAGCCGAGGATTACAGGATATATCGGATCATCCAAGATTGCTGCCTTGATCGTCCCAGTGACATACCGCGAGGCTATGTTCACTTTTGCCACTGGAAGAGACATATTTGTTGAACTCTTCAGTGGTCCCTGTAATTCCACTATTTCCTCTGTCACCTGTTCAGGGTGAACTAAGGATGATGAGACAACACAGTCATATGATAATCCAGTATCATATAAACAGGTCGTTTTGAATCCATTTAGCAAGATGGATTCTACAACCGGAATACGAGATGATGTGTCTTGATGAGGTGTCTGTTTGGACGTTTCACCAGTGCTCACTTTTTTCTCTTTTCGGTTGGCCAAACATGCCGCTGTGTGTGGAGGTGGCTTCTTCCTGCAATTCTGAAATGTGTGACCTCTAATTTTGCAATGGGTACAGAATGGTTTGTCCTCCTTCGGCGCTGTTTGGACTGAGTTTTGAGTGTTTTTCTGGGATTTCCCCTTTTTCCCGGTGGCTACAGTGTTTTCACCCTCTTTTGGCTGTGGAGTTTTGTTTTGAGAGGGGGTGTTGTTCGAACGTCCCATTCCTCCCATCTCCTTCTGAGATTTCTCAAATCTCTCTGCCAGGATGATTATAGTTTCCAGGCGGTCAGCCCCGTTTTGGGTTAAGAATGCCTTCATTTCGTTCTGCATTTTCCCCCTGATCTGATCAATGATGATCATTTCACGGAGTCCTTCATAATTTTCCTCAAATCCTCCCAAGCAAGTCCATCTTTGTATGTATGACTTCAGTCTTTCGACTAGTTGCGCGTAACTCTCACCCGGTTCCTTCCTTGCGGCTTTGAACCTGAGTTTATAAGATTCGGCGTCCACTTCAAATCGGCTCAAGAGTGCCGTCTTAAGTGTTGTGTAGTTCTGTTGTTCCTCTCTAGTGAGTCTTGAGAACACATCATACGCCGTGGATCTTAAGGTCTGCGCTAACTTCGTCGCCCATCTACTTTCTTCAAGCCCACAGCTGACAGCCATTGCCTCGAAGCGTGATAAAAATCCTTCGATGTGGTCAGTCTGTTCATTAAAGGGTTCAAGAGGAAATGACATAGCTCCTGAATTAAGTTGAGAGACGTGAGGTGGTTCTGTCACTGGCGATCCTGATGAGGTTGAGGGTGTAGGACCACTCCCTTTCTCTATTCTCCGGATCTCCACTTCAATCTCCATTCTCCTCAACTCCAGTTGGTGTTGACGCTCTCTCTCCTTATCTTCCATTTCAGCCTGTAGTCGTTTCTCTTTCTCCTCCAATTCTGCCTGAAGTAGTTTTTCCCTCTCAGCCAATTCAGCCTGAAGCTGTTTTTCTTTGAGAGCCAATTCCGCTTGCAGTCTTTCTCTTTTGTCGAATGCATCTGAAACATAGTTAGCTAGCTCAAGGCCATCTAACCCGCATTCTCTACCTGTTTCTGTTATTTGGGCTCTAAACTTTGCAGTTTCCGCCATGTCTATAATTTATTGCTTTGTTCTGCCAAAAATATAATTGCAGTTAGTCTGATCCGCGTAAGCTTGTCAGTCCCTGATCTGCAAATATACAACAGAGCATGTGCAATATTAAAAACACCCTATGTTATGTCTGTCTTTCAATGCTGGAAAAGCCAAAGGCAGCAGGCACTGAAATAACCAGATTTAATTCCTAGTAAAGAAAAGAATCTGAAATTAGACAGAGTTTTCCCAACGGATAAGATTTTCCGGTGGTTGATGAAATGCTGTTAAGTTCAGACTCCACAGGAAAAGAACACCTTCTCTGGAAGAGAAGTAGTGTTGGTATAGTAGACACACTCTATATATTTCACCTGGAGCACCTCTTTCTGAAGTATAAGCCTATTGGAACATGGCCCCCTTCTCCAGGAGTAATAATCAGTCACCCACTAAATTTATCTGTAAATGCCCTTCATATCATGTGGCTGT
The DNA here is from genome assembly GCA_963921405.1 of Cepaea hortensis. Lineage (NCBI taxonomy): Eukaryota > Metazoa > Mollusca > Gastropoda > Stylommatophora > Helicidae > Cepaea > Cepaea hortensis. Next base: position 29,837,154 of record OY992883.1, on the reverse strand, counting down.
CAATCAATATAAGAAAATGACAATGTTCAATATCTAAAGATAATTGTGTTAATGTTTTATGTAATTGTTTAAAGGTTAATATATGGGAACCATCCAGGACGTAGCCGACAATATGTCATATATTTTTGAAGGGAGTGGGAGATCACTGTAGTGCATGCCCCATCTCTAACAAAAGAAGTAGAGCCCCATCCTCTTCTATCTTCAATAACCCCAGAATATGAACCTTGAGTTATCTGCAGGCCTCGTTCTATTAAGTATGTCTAGGAGATATAGATTATGGCCCTGGTGAGAATGGTAATTACTAACTGGGAATCTGCCCCTTCTCCAATGATTCTGATAGCTCTGGAGCCCCCTTATTGGTTATCAAATCTGAGGAAAGTCTGGAGAATTTTCTCAGCCTGATTTAGATGAAGAAAACATGGATGTTGAGCAGTTGATAGATCTAGAGTCTTCTATCTCCCATTTCTAGTACGTCATTATGAGTTAATATATTTTTAAACAATCAAACACATAATCAATCACATTAGATTCTGACAACATGATGTACAAAGAATTTGTTGACTCACAGATAGGTTTGAACTGATAAATTAACAGAAGGTCAATTCATGTTAATCATTTATTGACTGGGCCTGAGCCTTCTGGCCAGTACATACATCTCTATTGTGATTTACACAAGATAATAGAAAAGTTGCACATTGGACCATTGTCCCAGACAATCAATCAAGCATCAATATATGAGATGTCAACAAGTGTGAAACATAGTAAACATTTTGATGTTGTACATATTAAGTGTGAAGATGAATCAACAATTAACTATCAGTTTTCCTGAAATTGGGTGTGGTGTGTACCAATTTAGAAAGGTAACCTGGTGACTGGAAGATTAGGTAAGCCAGGGTCCATTGACTGATGGATCCACTTCAGGTATGCCCGTATAGCTCCACTGAAGGCCTCCCCATACTCTGCTCATGGCCAAGTCATCCTCCATCTCACTTGTGGTTCATCTCTTTCTCTCGGCTTCCCTCTCTCAGGTCTGATTTAGGTGGTTAGTTTGCTGATGTGTTGGGTGGTTGTTGGTATGTAGCCACCAAGATCACTAATGAATATTCACATAAATATATACATTCCTACCAATACAATAATAAGAAGTAGGTCGGAAGAATCTAAATTCCTGAAGTAGGAACTAGTCCCCCTCCCCTCCTTTTCTCTCTAAGCTAGTGTTGGGTTAAGTTGGGGTGGTCAGAGTTTATCACACGGTGTACGCCTTGTATCAACTTGTTCCTGCTGTATGTAAGTTCTCATTTGACCTGGGGTCAGTGAACGTGTACAGTAAGACATTGACAAGAGTGAGAATATGTCAAGATGCATGTAAATAAATGACATACATTTATAACATTTCTGCCACTAAATGGTGTTTATCGCGTGTATAAATAATTCTCTGTGTTTCCCCAATTAACTTCTTCTTCTTCTTGTGTCTAATAACTCTCTCCCATTATCTGTTGTTGTGATGTTGAGTGTTGGGTTGTGTGGTGATGAGTGGTGTTGAGTTTTAAGTTATGTTGAGTAATGAGTTAAGTTCACTGCGCGTGGTGGTGTTCCGCGAAGCACACTTTCTCATGTATTGCAGTTCATAAGTGCTCTTATCTAATTAAAATTTGACATAAATATAAATATTTATTCCGTCAAACCCTATTGATTCAATAGATGAAGGAGAAAGGAAAGATTTATTTCTCTTTCAGCTTTCTAGATTGTAAATAGGCATAGATAAGTCTGTTTTAGAACAAGGCACTTATTCTAGTACACGAACTGTCATTTCAGCTGTAGGTAGTGATAGCATCTTTTATCAGTGTTTCTGGTGAAATGCACAAGATTGCTTTAGAATCATCACTCCTCACAGTTGTTAAGAATAGAATGTAGTAGTATAATGCACTTCTTAAAGTTAATAATTATCTCTAAGAATATCAGAGATTGCAGTTTCATCTAAGAGAATATTAGAGAGTCCTTTTGCCCGGGAATGGCTCTGCGTCGTTAGAATCTACAGTCGAGCATTTTTTTCATTTCAGAGGTTTTAATTAATAATAATACATTTCAATTGACATCACAAACACTGGATACCGTTCTTTTGACACTTGATACATCGGGTTATCAGTTTAATCTAAGGCCTAACAAGCTCACCTAGGATCCAGACATTCTGCCTTGCCCATTGAAACTTTTGGTCACACAATCTTCTCACATCTGTTCATGAGGCGGGTTTCAGAAAAGAGTGCGGGCTTATTAACATTTCTGATGAAATAGTAACATATGCTAATTATGCTTTGGCGCGAAAGCGGGTCACATGTCCCTTTTCGTCCAATGGTCTTCCGAGCTTTGTCTGATGCAATCTTTCTAAGAATCCACGTCATTTGTCACTTGTTCAGTTCCAGTTTCGATGTTAAGTTTTAAGTCCTAGTCTCCGTTTGTGGTTGTGAAGTCAATTTCTTTTAATGTTGTTTCCTCTTTTTGCGGCAGGTGTTGGTAAATGAATAATGTTGGTTGCGTTATGCTACACATGTCTTCATCAGTTCATTGTTTGCGTCTTTGTCATTGTTCTGGTTTTTAAATTTTGCATTTCACGTAGACATAACGTTCAGCCACCACTTCCATTCTTTCTTCAGTTCTGGTGCTTAAAGGTATGTTATGTATCTTGTGTGGTTTGAACGTCGACTCAACTCAACTGTATCACTAGTTTTCAATTTGACTTCACTAGTATCTCCAATATTTTATTCAACATGATCTCCAAAGAAGTAATACTTTCTGCAAACAATTTTCATGTCACTCGATACTGTAATTCTGTCTTCCTTGTCTTCTTCCAGCGCTCCTTTTCGTCATCACTTTCATAAATGACATCGCCGATATCTTCAAATCTTTATTCAGCATTATCAGTTACCTTTTCATCGGGTTTTCCATCTGTTACAGCTTCGATATCATCTTACTGTTTGTCATCGCTTTCCCATTTTACATTACCAACATCTTTAACTTACCATTCAAGAGTATGCGCTAAAGAAGCACTTCTACAGATTATTCGGGTATCTCTCTAACTCGTGGTATCTTTCTGCCAAAGTGTTATCTTTCTCAATGTCAACACAGACAGACACTGATGTCTGCAACCTGGAAATATGTTTTCGGTTTTAATGGATTTAGCTGTAGATATGCTTAGTATTGGATATGAACCAATGTGTCTTTTTACAGATTCTACACAGCTGTTTCGCTTTAGTTTCCCCGCTTTCTAGACGATTAAACCTTTGTGACATGGCGAGGTATGTCTATCGTTTTAAATGACTGTTTGTTGCTGGGCTCTGCGGTCTCTCCTATATTGCATAGCTTATAGACATGCGACTATTTCCAAGGTATTACTATGTGTTGTTTTCAAGCAACCATTTATAATCCTTGATTTTGGACTTTGATTATGTTGTTAATATGTGACTTAGCTGTTGGTCCCCAAGCTGCAATGCCGTATTGAAGGACTTCTCTCAGTATTGACGTACTGATTCTGTATAGCTTTTAGAACTCTTTTCATCACCTCGATTGACATAGATAAATTACATGACATATTCTTGTAAAAATATACTCTTGCATGGGCTATTATACAATGGACACCCTTATTACACCTGCAATCCGCTGTTATTGAAGTACCAACTACTGAAACATACTCAGTTGTTTTGGACTGGTTTTTCTCAACTTCATTTGGCATTTGGGAACCAATTTTGTTCTTTGTAATTACCCAGTCGTTTTGCTTTTCATTGCATTTAACAACTATTATTCTGTATTATCATGGTTTAAGTTGTGTGGATTTTCATTAGTTAAAACGGTCATGCCACCCTTTCTTTAATTGACCCAGATCATCAAGGCGCGTTGCAAATAGATTATTCAGCGTACTTCTGTAATTGGAGCTCATTTTTATGTACAAGAACATATTCACACTAGAGTTGAATGTTTCCATCAGAAATGCAAACGACCAAAAAATGTAATACAAGTTAAAATATCGTTTTCCAGTATTGAACTCCGGTTCTAAGAACGTTATAACACATAATATCACAGACGGTGAGTAACACACAATTAAAATACTTGCAACAATAATAACCATAACTACAGTTTTCCTGTCTTTGTTAGATGACGTTTCATGTGTTATGCGTTGCATTTGTACAGATTTGCGCCAAACAGATTTCTCCCGTAGTTTCTGTATTAATATTGACGTGAACAATGCAACAGCGGCAACTGACAAAACACCACAAATGGCGTGGATGAGGTAAACAATTCCCTCAACCCTGTCTTTATTCTCAGTGAACACTAATACAAGCAGAGTTTTGTTTCTTAGAAAAGAGAACTTCCAGTCAAGATGAGAAATGCAGTAAACAGGAATACCCGATACCCACGTTACGAGGTATATCATCACAATTATAGTCAATGTTCTCTTGGTGGTGATAATCTGTTTCACTTTTAGAGGAAACGATATACAAACGCATCTCTCGGCCGTGATATATACAGTAATTAAACAACTAATTCTAGAGAACGCCTCTCTGGGAACGCCTGCAGTGATGTACTGGAGATCTATGTATTCCAGCGGCATCCCTGACTTTGTAAACACCGGAATCACACATACAATGTACCAGATTTGTATTAGCAGGCTAGAGAGGTCAGACACTGCCATGGCGAATAAGCTGATATTAATAGTTGTATTCAACCCCTGTCGGTAAAATACAACTAAGTTAATTGTGTTTGTTACTACTCCAAACAGACTGACTAAACCACATAAATATATGTTATTTACTGTGGCAAAAATGTCTCGGAATTCATTTGCAATAGTGGCCAAGGCGACCGAATAATCGTTGTGTTGCAGGTAACCATTTTCAGAGTTATTAAGTATTCTCATAGCTTGAATAAAGAATAGAATGATTTGCAGGTTACGTTAAACCTAGATTCTGGAATACTATTTTGTGATGGGACATACAGTCTCGGGGATTATACGTGGACTCTGCACCTGCAACATCTAAATGCAAGACAATAATAGCTCATGGGGTTCAACCACTGCCTGTAACACATCACTAAATAGTTTAAACTATACGATCGCGTTTTCATTGAAACCAATTGGAACAAGCTTAACTGCCCATAAAATGATGAAGATAATTATATTGAAACAATACAACTATATTTCTGCATTCTTAATTGTATTAAGAAGAAACACGTACTGTCATGTATGGATTGACAGTTATTGAAGCTACAATGTTTAAGGCCATAACTGCTCACCTATTTCACATGTTACTTGTGGCCCTAAGGGGTCTCAAGCTAATGTTACTACCAAAATGGTAGTCAATTACGAGATACGATTTCATTGCACTATTCGCCACACGAAACATCAATACACATTATGTTTAAATGTGTATAGTTTCAAAGCTGGCTCAACATTCTTTAATTGGGTTCATGACATGAAATTGCACTAGTATCGATATGTTAAGGACAACTTTACATGATAATTCATGCATATACCCCGCAACTGCGGTTGGTAAATTGTTTAGGTGAAAATAATAGTCATAACGTGCTTCCTTTGTCTTAATTTGACAAGTACGTTATGCGATGTGACAGCAGCTGCTTGACTCTAGTCCGATTTTGTGAAAACACATGAAGGGGCGTAGCATAGGTGGGAGCGCAAGGGCAATTGAAATACCACTACTTTTATCGTTTCTTTACTTATTCAATCAAGGAGATCTGGTCGCAAGAGACGACCAATATCTCCGGCGGGCCAATTCTCACTGGTCGCGTGATCCGCACAGTGTCAGGTGGGGAGATTTGTTCGCAAGGGATGAGAAATATCTCCGGTGGGCCTATTCCTGCTGCTCGCGGGATCCGCAGAGTCAGGCAGGGAGTCTTACGATAGCTCACGCTTACATTGGTCCGAACAATTACGAATTGAGAGGTGTACACGCTCATAAAGGTCCAGACACTTGCATTAGGGCCCACTACTGTGGGATATGGCTGAAAGCCTCTAAGCCAGGTCCCACGGTTGCGTGGGTCTGGCCGCCACTCACCTCCTGCTCTTGGAAGTGAGACCCACCTCCGGCTCTTGGAGTTATCACGAAAAATTATTCTTGGATTAGTATTCAAGGAAAATAAAGACAAATTGAGGGAACTGATTACCTTATCAACGCTGTTTGTGGCATTTTGTCAGTCGCCGCTGTTGTTCTGTTCACATCAATATTAATACAGAAACTGCGGGAGAAAACTATGGCGCACATCTGTACATGTTCAACGCATAACACAGTACACAAAAACAACAACATCCAACAAAAACAGGAAAACGGTAGTTATTATTGTTCGAGGTGCGAGCATTTTAATTGTGTGTTTCTCATCGTCTGTGGTATCATATATTACAACGTTAGAACCGGAATTCAATATTGGAAAACAATATTTTAACTTGCATTATATTTTCTTGGTCGGTTGCATTACTGATCAACTCGAGTGTGAATATTTTCTTGTACATGAAAAAATGAGTTACAATTACAGCGGTACGCAAAGTAATCCATTTTACAGCGCGTCTTAATGATATAGCTGTATCAAACACGTAGTATCAATCAACCTATGACTAAAGTAAAACCATACAGCTTAAACCATGATACAGAATATAGTTGTTAAATGCAACAAACACATATTTACTGCTAATTACAAAAAAAAAACACTGGCTTCTCAATTGCAAAATCAAATTGTATTAAACCACTCCGAAACATGTCGGTGCATATACGTATTTCAATACTAAAGAAACAGCGAACTGCAGAAATAATATTGATGTTAGATGTGGAATGGCCCTAACAAAAGCTTCTGTTCACAAGAAAATTTTATGTGATTAATCTATCTCAGTCGAGGTGATGGCAGGAGTTCTAAGAGCTATCTAGAACGGATCCTTCAATACTGAGGCCAGTCCTTCAATGCGTTATTACAGCTTTGGAAATAGCAGCTAAGTTACACATTAACACACACAAAATAATCAAAGTCCACAATCTAGGAACGTGGATTAAAACTGATGACCTAAAACAGCACATTTTAATAAATTGAAAAAGAACTCATGTCTACAACCTATGCAAGACAGAAGAGACAGCAGAGCCCAGAAACAAACAGAAACATTTAAAAGACTGACTGACTACCACATGCACCAGAGAAAGGCGAGGACTAAAATGCAACCATTTTGTAGAGATCCAATACTGTGCGTATCAACAGCTAAATCCATTAAAATGGAAGCACGCTTCCAGCTTGGAGACAACATCGCCTACCTGAGATTATAGAAAACATTCTTGACATTGAGAAGAAGAACTTTGCATGATGAGTTAGAAAGAAGAAGAAGGACAAAAGTAAAGACTTCAAATGAGATAAACCGTGTAGGATACATTATCTTAGCACACATTTATTTGCATTCGTGTTGCTATTTCGGAATGAGATTGCTAGGTAACCTGACAACTGCTGAACAAATTGAATATTATTAACAATCTGGCAATGTTTATTAGCTATAATCATAAAGAGATGACAAGCTACAAGTTTCTGAGCATGTGTAGCATCATGTGTTAGTCATTTTTAGAATGTTAATAAACGTGAAAAAAACATTATTGCTTTATACAGGCAATAGCTGAATTCAACCATTAACATTCGCTTCTTTGCTCTAGCACTGTCCGATTTGTGTTGTTAATTTTTTTCCAGCAGGTGTTTAATGTTGATATCAGCTCACTATTTGAGTATCTGAACCGGCCTATACAGTAAGCAGGCTCTTGATTCTTTGAACGCAACAGGTGTCAATGAGTGTGTACAAGTTTGTAAGTAAGTTAACCATCCATGTGCATCATCATGTGCCATGCTGATAAGCGTGGGCGGTCATGACTCGCTGTTTCACTCGATCATCAGAGTCGTGGATCAGCTCAGTGTTCCTGTCTCGATCACGCCATGTGACCAAGCCATCCAGGTATTTACTTCTCGGTCTTCCCCTTGATCTGTTCCCTTCGATCTTGCCAGTTGTCACCAAATTCTCTAATTCATTTCTTCTCATAACATGTCCAAACAATTTTGACTGTCTGCGTCTAATTTCTCTAATCAATTTACGATTTTCATTCGTTTTCTGTAGAACTTGATCATTGGTTTTTCTGTCTGTCTATGGTATTCTTTGTATTCTCCTCAGAAACCACATTTCTACAGCCATGAGATGGTTTTCAGCTTGACTGCTCATTCAAACTCATTGTCCAAGTTTCACATTAATACAAAAGTACAGGCTCTATGTAGCACCTCAACACTCTTTTTTCTAGATTCAATTTACATCTTTTTATTGGTCAGTATGTTTTTCATCTTGCTAAAGGCCACTTCGCAATGGTGTATTGCAGTGCTACAAAGAATCTGTGTTTTTGTATTGATTTGAAGCATGGACAATGAGCAAACAAGTTAAAAAACATATAATGGTTGTGCAAATATGGTTTCCCCCCCCCCCCCCCCCACAAAAAAAAATGCAGAGAATATCATAGACAGACAAAAAAATAAACAATGACCAAGTCACACAAGAAATTAATGAAAACCGTAAACTGAATGGAGAAATTAGACAGTCTCAATTTGTTTGGAAACATGAGAAGAAATAAAATGGAGTACTTGGTTACAACTGACAAGATTGAGAGGAAAATAACAAGCGGAAATCAGACATGTAATTACCTGGACGGCTTGGTCACATGGTATGGTCGAGACAAGAATACTGAGCTAATCCACAACCCTGGTGATCGTGTGAGTTGGCGAAACATGACCGCCCACGCTCATCGGCATGGCGAATGATGCTTATGAAATAACACTAATGCCACACAACACATTTGCAAACATGGACATTAGCTAATGCTTTTTTTTAACACTATAATGGGAATACCTGTTCTAATCCGACTGACTAATTGTCTTCGGTTACATCCACTCTTGGAACCGTTTTCACATTGGTACCATATCCATACTGTGAATCATCATGTCATACATTGTATTGCTAAGCTGTACATTGAGCCGTCGATTAATATGAAAGCCTAGCAAATGGGAACTGTGTCTACTGTTCTTGATTGCCTCTAAGAATAACATACAAACATACGCGCATGCAACCAGCCCTGAGCCACCTGACCATGAAGAGATGCTGAGGAGTATGTGACTGTATTTTGTCTTTAATTTCCAATTCGTTGCTGCTATTTACCTTATCAAGAAGTTTAAACGGTTGGAAGGTTAAAAAGAATCTGATTCACCATCTAATCAGAGATTGAAAGCCAGATCCTGCGGAGCGTCAGGTACCTGTTAGTATCTCCACTCACATACTGAAACATTATAGCTCAGTTCAGCGCCAACCATCAGTTCAGGGACAAACCAGTCCAGGTGACTGTATCGTCACATTGCCCACAACGTGTTTCTGTCTGCATAGCGGTCAGTGATAATATTACAATACTGTACTTATTACAATACTGTACTTATTACAATACTGTACCTGTGTGTGCATTCTGTATTGATTCTCGATCTGCCTCATCGTTCTGAATTAGACTGAGGCTACACAAATTGAGAGTATATTCAAACTTTGAAGCGCATTGCTGTAGTATGCTGGTCAAGAGAGATTCAAGCATTTGTTGCGCATGTCCTGTTTTCACTTGACATCAATGGAGACTAGGTAGGGTTGTGGCTAGACACTCGTCCGCTGAATTGCTGGTTAAGGGGTTCGTCCACAGTTTGGAGAATTCTGAATTAAAACAAAACAACAAAGAATTATTTAACCTGTGCTCCCACATCAACACATTCTAAAAACACAAAAAAATTACAATTAACTGTAGCCGGTGTGAAACTGACCACATAATCCACTGATTGCTGATTTTATTTTTTCGCATATCCTTTACAGGACATTGCAGTCAAAAACAACATTTTTCAGCTGCTGCTGAAGTCTTGGCAAGTTTTTACGTTCGGTAGTTTGCCATTGCTTTCTGAATGACCGGCTCAAAAATCCCCGTAAGTAACCAACGCGACGCGATCTGCTGCTGAATCCTGCGCAGCTGTGTTTCGTACGAGAGTATACGGTAATACGAACACCGTCCTTAACCCCTTGGCCAGTGAGACTGGATTGCTAATTGTTCTATACAAATATGAGTCTAACACTGTATTCCCGATGCTTTCTGCAGACGATAAAAAAGGGTCCATCACTAACGTACTTGCTATTGCATTGGCTGCATTTCTGCCTCAGTATCTATTTACATGCCGGCTTCCTGACCTAGAGGTTAGTGACTTTTCTCCGTAACCTCGTATACTCTCGTAAGTAATGTGACGACGGTGAGAATCAGCAGTGGTTCGAATCGCGTCGGTAACTTACGGGGTATGTGAGCCGGTCGCTCAGAAAGCAATGGCAAACTACTGAGCGTAATCTTGCCAAGAAATCAACAATCAGCTGAAAGATGCTGATGTTGACAGCGATGTCTTGTAAAGGATATGCAAACATATTTATCTATTTACAAATGACATTGTTTAATCTCAACCACTACTTAATGAATGATTAGTAGCATATCGTTAATTATTTATAGCACGTCTGTAATGATGAGTAGCACATCTTTATTGATTAGTAGCATGCATTTGATGATTATTAGCACATCGATAATGAATAGTAGTACGTTTTTCATGATTAGTACATCATATTTAATTATTAGTTGCACGCATTTACTGATAAATCCCACATAGTTATTGATTAGCAGCACATCTTTAATGTTTAGCAGCACATTTGTAATGATTCGTAGCACATCATCATCATCATCATCCACTTCTTCCATTTTTTCTGTCAGGAGTCGTGGGAAGGAATAAATGACGTTCTTACTGACTATAGATTGGATTATGAAGACGCCAACAAGCACTATTCATTGGGTGTCTTTGACAAAGCGGCTCGATGATCTGGGTTTCGCTGGTGACATTACCTTCTGTCTCACACAAGAAATCAGATGTAAGATTAACTACTTTTGGATTGCAGATGGGTGATCACAAGAATTAGATTCAACGATACAATACATAGTAGAAAAGAACATATAATAAAAATAAAACAATAAATTATAATCATGTTCCCCCTTGGTGGAGCCTCACTTCATGAGACGGAAATATGCAGTTGTTTATATTGCAACATGTAGGCAATTCATTCCTTCATTCATTCAGTAGCATGTCCTTTGCAGAACCTCGCTTCAGGAAAACCTCTCGATCATAAGCATGATGTTCCGCGTCCACTACACCCATCTGGAGATCACCGCCACATCCTGAACTCATCTTCGCTTTGGCCTTCCTCTTCCTCTCTTCCCAGGCATATACCCCTCCATTATTGTTCTCTCCAAACTTTCGTGACGTTTCAGATGACCAAAATATGTCAATTTTCTTTGTTTTATCGTCTGTAATAGGCAACCTTATTCAATATTCAGCTCTTGAAGTATGGTTGCATTTGTTCTTTTCTTTATCCAAGATATTCTTAGAACTCGTCTATAACATTTATATTCAAAGGCATTTATGTGCCGTTCAGCTTGTTTAGTAAGTGTCCATGTCTCACAGGCGTATGTTGCAATGGGAAAGATACGTGCTCTTAAAAATCTAATTTTGGTAGTTCTGTCTGTCCCATTCCATAATTTATTCAGAAACACGGAGCTGATCCACGACTCTGGTGATCGAGTGAGATGGCGAAACATGACCGCCCACGCTTATCGGCATGGCACATAATGGATGGATGGTAATGTCAAGCACGAGAGGTCAGACACAGCAATGACGAATGCACTGATAGTAATCAACGCATGCAAACCCTGTTGGTAAAACACAATTTATATATATATATATATATATATATATATATATATATATATATATATATATATATATATATATATATATATATATATATATATATAGTCCTCTAAAAGTACTGGAGAGTTTTGGTCATAGACCACAACTTTATGAAGGGAAAATCCCAACTGCACCTCCCCGCGGTAGAGGATGGAAACACACTACGGTGTGGCTAACACAGCTCTGGGGACCGAGTATCCACCGGAATAAGTGGACAACTCTGCAGCTGAGCAGAGCAGGGCACTCACTTGTCCTTACAGTCGGAAATGGCTGTCAAAGGCAGAGGTAAAAAGACCACCATGTGAATGTGGAGGCAAGGGGAAACCACCACATTATCTTCCCAAGACTTCATGGCAAAACATATATCAAAGTTAGTGAAGGACGTTAATGGCTGTCTTAGGGCATCCTCGTCCGGTAGGGACAGTCATGAGCCACAGGTGACACCAGACCGTCATCCAGCTACTGATGGAAAAATCTTAACTAAAATAAATAAATTTAGAGTAGGAACATGGAATGTTAGGACATTAAATGAGCTAGGAAAGTTGACCAATGTTCTAAAAGAGATGGATAGCATGAAAATGAATATACTAGGCATTAGTGAGATGAGATGGAAGGGATCGGGCAAAATTATAGCTGACAATCACATAATAATTTATTCTGCAGGGGATACACATGAAAAAGACGTAGGAATAATATTAGACGAAAAAACAGCCAAGTCAATTAATGGATACTGGTGTATTTCAGATAGAGTTATTATGGTAAAAATCAAAGGCAAACCAATAGACATAAATATTATACAAGTATATGCACCAACAGCAAGCAGTAGTGAGGAAGAAATACAACACTTTTACGATGAAATAGAAATGGCGATGGCTCAAATTGGATCACAAGAAATAAAGATAATACTTGGTGATTTTAATGCAAAAATAGGAAAGGGAAAAATGGAGGATGTAGTGGGAAATTATGGTTTAGGTACAAGAAATGAAAGAGGGGAAAAGCTAATAGAATGGGCAAATATCAATGATATGATCATTGGAAACACATGGTTTAAGCACCATAAAAGACGACTCTACACATGGATAAGCCCTGATAAGAAAATACGCAACCAAATTGACTACATACTAATTAATAAAAGATTTAGAAATGCTTTAATTAATGTAAAGACAATGTCTGGTGCTGACTGTAATAGTGATCATGTACCACTATGTGGACAAATATAAGTAAGATTAAAGAGAGGGGAAAAAATGGTTAAGAACATGAGACTTAATAAAGAGGTTCTGAAAATAGATAAAGAAATGCAAGAACAATACAGAGTGACTGTGAAAAATAGGTACAATGCAATAACTAAAATACAGAGTATAGATGAACAATGGGAAATGTTAAGGGACTCCATTCATCAAACTAGCAAAGAAGTATTACCGGAGAGAGGCAAAATAGCTAAGAAAAAATGGATGAATGAAGATATCTTACAATTGATGGACAAAAGAAAACAGAGTAAAAATGACAAACAAGAATACGCTAAGATAAATAAAGAAATAAAAGATAAATGTGGGAAGGCTAAAGAAAGTTGGTTAAACGAGCAATGCAAAAAAAATTGAATTAAATTCCATTAAAGATACAAAAAATATGCACAGACAAATCAGTGAGCTTACAGGAAGAAAATTAAGAATAAATACGGGGTGTTTGAAATCAAAAACAGGAAAGATAATATTAGAGGAAGATGCTATAATGAAGAGGTGGAATGAGTATATAAGATAATTATATGTAGGAGAAAGGGAAGAATTAACAGAAGATAGTAACTTAGAAGGTCCACCTATTCTGAAAGAAGAAGTCGCTGACGCTATGAAACGTATGAAGAAAGGAAAAACAGCTGGGCCAGATGAAATCACAATAGAAGAATTAGAAGTATTGGGAGAATTTGGAGTAGATATATTAACCAAAATCTTGAATGATATTTACAGCAGTGGATATTTACCCAGTGATATGCTGAAATCTGTATTTATAGCTATACCAAAAAGACCAGGAGCAATTGATTGTGAAGATTTTCGTACAATTAACCTTATAAACCATATCACTAAGCTTCTACTCAGAATGATAATGAGAAGAACCAAAAAGAAAATGAAAATGGAAATTAGTGAAGAACAGTATGGATTTGTGGAAGAAAAGGGCACAAACAATGCAATTTATACATTACGGACACTAATAGAAAGGTCAATAGAGAAACAGAGAGACATATATTTGTGCTTCATAGATTATACTAAGGCATTTGATAAAGTAAAACATGATGAACTGATTAAAATGTTGGAAGACATCAACATTGATGGAAAAGATTTAAGAATAATAAAGAATGTTTACTGGAACCAAGTAGCAGCAATTAAAATGGGAAATAAAGAGGGTAGTTACGAACAGATAAAACTAGGAGTACGACAGGGGTGTGTCTTGTCACCAGATCTGTTCTCCCTGTATAGCGAAGTAATAATGAGAGAGATCAAAGAGATGCCAGGAATACTAGTTGGAGGTTATAATATAAATAATATACGCTATGCAGATGACACAGTATTGGTGGCGGATAATTCAACAGACCTACAACAATTATTAGACGTTGTAGTAACAGAGAGTGCAAGGAAAGGACTCTCCTTGAATATCAAGAAAACAGTAACAATGGTAATATCAAAGAAAATGGTGACACCAAAATGTGACATAGAAATAGAAGGAAAATCCTTAACCAAGTTGATAATTTTAGATACCTAGGGGCATTTATAACATCAGATGGAAGATGTACAACAGAGATTAGGAGCAGAATAGGGCAGGCAAAAGCTGCATTTCAGAAAATGAAGAGTATCTTATGCAATAAGTCACTATCACTGAATGTAAGAAAGAGAGTGCTGAAATGCTATGTGGAACCAATTTTGCTGTATGGCAGTGAATCTTGGAATGTAAATGAACAAATTAAGAAGAAATTAGAAGAAACAGAGATGTGGTTCCTGAGACGAATGTTGCGAATTCCTTGGACTGCCAGAGTAACTAATGACGACTGCCGGAAACAGGCTAATGAAACTAGAACATTATATACAACAATAAGACAGAGACAAACAGCTTTCTTCGGTCATGTGATGAGAAGAGAGGCATTGGAGAACATCGTAACAACTGGAAAGATCGAAGGGAAGAGAGGCAGAGGTAGACCAAGAGAAGTGATGCTGGATGGATTGAGACGGTGGCATGGAGGAATATCAGCAGCAGAGTTGATCCAGAAAACCAAAGACCGAGATCTGTGGAGAGCCATGAACGCCTACGCCAGCCGGCACGTCACTTGATGATGATGATATATATATATATATATATATATATATATATATATATATATATATATATATATATATTGTGTTGCGTATCCCTTACGGGACGTTGCAGTCAACACCAGCATTTTTTCAGCTGCTGTTGATGTAATAGGCAAGTGTTACGTTCAGTAGTTTGCCATTGCTTTCTGAACGACTGGCCCTTATACCTTTTTCGAAAAAACCAGCACCGCCGTGTTTCGAACCCGGGTACCCCTGCTCACAAACCGCGTTCGCAAGCCCTTAGCCACAGAGACCGGTATATATATATATATACTATTAGAGAGTATACCAACGGAACACATTCGTCCGCACAAAAATATGATATTTACATGTTCAATGAAGTCGTTTTTGCCATGGATAATTATAAAATCATTGCAAGCAACAGACGTATTGATAAGGCTGTTTAAACCTTCCATTTCTGAACTTATTATGTCCTAAATCTTCCGTTTAATGTTGATAAAGATATGCTCTAATTAAATGTTTTTGCTTTAGAATTCGGATGCGTGCTAGTCACAATCGGATAACCATAACCTAAATAGATGATGTGTTAATCTTGGGACAGATTAATCAATGAAAGAAACACATTAATGTCGCTCTCTGATCTGTAGAAATTTATGACATCTTGGGAAGATAGTGGGGCGGTTTGCCGTGCCTTTAACGTTCACACGGGAGTCTTTTACCTCTGTTCTTAAAAGCGATTTCCGATTGTCAGGAATAGTGTTTCCTGTTCTTCTCGTCTGTATGTATGCAGTATTATGCATTTGCATATACTGGGTTACGGCATAATCAAGTTGTCATATGTAAATACGTAAATGGCGAACTCGTTATTTTGTGGAGACATATTGAGGATACAGTACTATATTGTTCCCGCCATACATAACTCTATGTGTATGATATATTTATCCCACTGCACAAGACAATTTGACTTCTTCTTTTTGAGTAAACTCGCTTTGAACTCCAGCTTAATCTACACACGTGCTACAACTACGCGTAGTTAGCTACGTCCACCAGCGAGTGCCCTCCTCTGAGTTTGCTTGAGAGTTATCTTTCCCTATTACCAGTGTCCCTCGTCATCAGCTGACCCTTCTCCGAGGTACTTATAATTGTCGTCTCCTAGTCAAGGACGGCCGGTCTCCCTGGCCTAGGAATTTAAACAACTTTCTCTGTATTCCCGTAAACTCTCGTGAGTAATGTGACGACGGCGAGAATCGGTAGAGGTTATAACCGCGTCGGTAACTTACGGGATATGTGAGCCGGTCGCTCAAAAATCAATGGCAAACTACTGAGCGTAATCTTGCCAAGAAATCAACAATCAGCTGAAAGATGCTGATGTTGACAGCGATATCCTGTAAAGGATATGCAAACATTTTAATTTAGTCAAGGACGGCAGGACTCCCTGGCGAAGGGTTTAAGGACGCTGTTCGTAATCCCGTATACTCACGTACGAAACACAGCTGCGTGAGATTAAGCAGTGGATCGCGTCTCGCTGGTTACTTACGGAGGTATGTGAGCCGGTCGTTCAGAAAGCAATGGCAAACAACTAAATGTAAAACTTGCCAAGACATCAACAGCAGCTGAAAATTGCTGGTGTTGACTGCAGTGTCCTATAAATAGCATATGCAAAAAAAAAAGGTCAAGGACGAGATGTCCACATGTAAGTACAACTGAGCAGAGTGTGGAACTAATCCATAATGTAGCGGCCAGAATAGTAGATGTAACTCGTTAAACGTCTCAGCCACGTCTGCTTCCAAGAATAATATACAATGTACATTGGTCCCATCGCACAAAACTATGTGTCTAGTATATTACACATAAAGTCTCGTACGGTGGAAACAATATACATAATACATGAGTTTGTGTGGCACGAATACTCACACCACTACAGAAGACTGTATTGTTTTCTATATTGTTATTCTGACCTGATAATCTATGTGTAATACATATCATGTAGGCCAATTAACCTAGCTAAATATGGTGCCGACAATGGAATTAGTTGCCTTCAAGCTGTTGACGGAGTCTGAATAAAAGAACCACATATAAATAAGAAGCCCGACGAATGAAAAACTAAATAAATAACACACACACACATACACACACACACACAAACACAGAGCTGCAAGCGAACGTTTAATCCGGTGTCTTTATCAACGGGTCACCAAAAATAAAACAATAACACGCAGATAAAACATATTCCATCCACCCATCATGTGCCATGCCGGTAAGCGTGGGCGGTCATGTTTTGCCATCTCACTCGATCACCAGAGTCGTGGATCAGCACCGTGTTCCTGTCTCGACCATGCCATGTGGCCAAGCCATACAGGTATTTGCTTCTAGGTCTTCCTCTTAGTCTGTTCCCTTCGATCTTACCAGTTGTCACCAAGTTCTCCAATCCATTTCTTCTCATAACATGCCCAAAAAATTTTGACTGTCTGCATCTAATGTCTCTAATTAATAATATTAATATCTTTCTATTCAGATATAGTCCTATCGATATCACTGGTAATTAACATGAAGAGAAAACATAGTTTTTAAGTGCTATATAATACCTAAACTGTGATATATCTATAAGGAACATTGATATTAAGAAGAGCAGCAGCTGATAAACATCTAATGATATTGGAAATTTGGTGTTTGGGGAAAATACAAAGAACACGAGGGGAAATAAACTGGAAAAAAAACGACAACTGACGGAATTGATTGAAAAGGGCAATGGTAAGGCAGAGAAATAAATATATGTATGGATTAGCCAGGCTACATAATCGAGACTAGAACAAAGACCTGATCCACCAATCTATTGATTGTGTGAGATGGCGAAACATGACCGCCCACTTGTATCGCATGGCACATGATGATGATGGTGCGTCTATTGTTGTTTCTCTTCTTTCTTTCCAGTCTGTGTTATTTTTTGCAATACAAGGCACATTTTATATCATCGCATACTTATGTTGTTCTCTTAAAGCTGGCTCACATCTATTTACATTTTAGATGCGTGCTGTATACATCTTGCAAGCTGCCCCATTGCTGTTTGAATTTCCCCGCACTACCCTCCAATTAGCAACAGCGCCAACAACCACCACCATTAGAATTAAATTCAAATGTAAAATTGAAGGAAGTAGCGCCCATAGTTTAAGAAGAAAGATTACATTTACATCATCTTAATTTGAAAAACAAGCGCCGATTAGAAAACGGAACGACAACAATTTAAATATAGCCGAAAAGGAGCTCAGCAATTGGCCATGACCCGGAAAAACTTCAGAACCCAGTCGAGGAAGGGCAGGAAAAACAACAACCGAGAGTATTTAAAAATGGAGTGAAGACCGGCAGAAATGCAGTGTGTATAAAACGAAAACACCTTCAGCAATCGCTCAAAAGTAGAAGGTCCGCTAGAGCAGCTAATGGCTTGGTGTCCTCTACTCAACAATCCACTTGAAGTTTAGCCAACCCCAAAAGAGGAAGAGAGAGAGAGAGAGAGAGAGAGAGAGAGAGAGAGAGAGAGAGAGAGAGAGAGAGAGAGAGAGAGAGAAGTGCCGGCCTATTAAGCGGACAGCGAACTAGGACAGCAAAGACCTAGTCTAGAGCCTGAAACCCGACGACGCTATGCTTGAAGAAGACATTTAACTATGTTGAAGGTAAGCACACTGTAATATTAAGTTAGTTATTCTCTTTTCCCAGAAAATGGTAAGTTGGTGTGCTGTAAAAATGTGGTTAGTCCTTAAGTACTTATTTCGGGAGAGACTAAGCACTATATTTAGATGTCGTAGTTTGTAGAAAATCTGTGCACTGTTACACCATAGTGAGGTTTTTTCTTTCTAGTTATGCAGCTTCTATGTAAGCATAAGCATTATGCCTATGTTGTAAATGTTACTCCTTAAGCGGTTAAGCTACGTCAGTAGTGATTTAGGAGTTAGTGATTAACTTAGGATTTAGAAGGTTAGAATCCATAGTTCAGTAGTAAGTAACTTGCTTAAATGTGCATTCACTAGTTAGGAGGAATTAGTGTAATTCGTCATGGAAACAGTACATGGACACATTCAATGTAAATAGTTCCATATATGTTATTATAATATCCTGGTGTTCTATGGAAGCATTCATATGGTGATTCAATTGTGACTTTATTGTTGTTAAATGTATTGAATGTATCTTTTAGCTTATTGATTGCGAGTCACTTAGTTATGAATATTCATCATCCATGCAAGTATGGTTATGATTTATGTTGAATGATTGTAATTTATTTACTGTAATTTATATCAGAGGAGAAGATAATAGTGGTACCTATACACTAACTGATAATTTAGTGTGCCTCTACGCATGACGGCAGTCTGTGTTCAAAATCACTCATGTTACAATAATATGGTTTTGTTTCCTGAATTGTGTTGTATGTATGTATGATGATGAATCTTATGGATGAGTAAGATAAAGGCATACACCTATACGTTGAAGAGGAGGGAGGATGCCCCCTCCCATCAAAGCATTTGATTGGGAGGAACCCACCTGAATGTCATACAGGAGAAGATGCCATAATGTACTTATATTGATTATAAGTAAATACTCAATGTATTTAGTGAAGGAATTAAGACACTTAATGTGTGAAGCCTTTTCTTTTAAATGGAAGGATAACTAGGGAGAATAATTATGTACAAGGGGGAATGGTGAACATTGATATAGAATTCCGAATCGATCAAGGTATTAATCAACCTGGAGACCATGTGTGACAGGCATGGGCGAAGAGGACGCTGCTTATCAGGTAGTCTAAACCGGTAGCGCTCCGTAGTGGAGGATTGGATGGAGAGGAACCAGCTATGGGGTTGATAACTGTTGGGGAACTAAGACCCTTTCCTCATTTGTTTAATTTTCCCTGAGGTCAAAGTTCCCTTTGTTTACTTTCCTTTTGTCTTTGGGTTTTTACCTTCTTCCATTTCTAACGACCATATAGATGTATTGATGATATCGGTAGATATATATTTTCATATTGGAATTTCGGGTAGTGGTTAGATCCATCCAGATCCAGATATGACTCTTGATGGGGGAACCTGGCTAGAGAGATAAAGAAGACTATTCTGAAAGAAAGTACCAGCTATAGTTTCATCTAACCACTTAAGACAGGTAAACATGTATCGCCTTAAAAAAAACAGGGGACATTTACTTGGACCTGTGGTTTGAGAGGCAAATCAACTATTATCCTACCTGGACCAGATCAACACTCGCTCTGAGAACTCAATATATATGTTTTCACTGACAGTTTTTTTAAAGGGTTCCATAGACCCTGGAGTGGATAGACTCGAGTTTACGACAAGTCTTTATACTTAATATAACCCAACTGATATATATATATATATATATATATATATATATATATATATATATATATATATATATATATATATATCATTTAACCCACTGGGGTATTGAGGTGTATGTTGGTGTGGTATTTTAAAGTGAATATTTGAGGCATTAATGTATGATTATATATCATGCATTTGGAATTGATTTTAAAACAAAAAACAGAATAACCAATACCCCAGTTTGTGGTGTTTATTAATTATAAAAGAGATTTCATTTCCACTATTGAGTGTTACAAGAATTCATTGAGTGATTACGTTTGTGTTGTTATTAATTGATATACTCTAGATATTAATTATTTAGCTGAGAGTGGAGGGGTAAGGAACCTCCACAAGAATATTATTATTGTCCGAGAAAATCGTTTCCTTGTTCACTTTAGGGATTTCCTTGGCTCTCCAGGACTCTGTTTATGGACTCAAGCAATTTAGCCAGTGACGCCTATTAACATTATAACGGGCCAGGATCACATTGGGAAAGAGGATATTTTCCCAAACATACCGACAATGCGCATTGTAGTTATTGAGTTAATTTTTGAATCTATTATATTCCTATGTTGCAATATTGGATGGTCTATTGTGCTACAATCCTTTTAAATTTCTCACACAGACCCATCCCAATATAGACATAACATATGATGAGGTCAAGAGGTTTATAAGAAACTAGACAACCCGAACCGGCTTCGCCCAGCACCTGGCGGGGAGCGTCTCATTTAATTCATAGAAGTAGTCATTATACATTCAAATACATTTCTCTAAGCACACAGAGTACGCGTTCGGCCCCTGCTCCCGTTCCCGTTCCCGTTTCTCGTCTGTTTCTGAAGCTCGTAATGCCTTTTTATTTCATGTAAAAATTAAAAATTGATTTTAAACTAACTAACTATTTCAGTTGGATCCGCGGGAGTGGGAACAACATCTGTAAAAAATTTCATCTCAATCGGATGGACCGTTCGGGAATGCATAAAGCACACACACACACACAAAGAAACATTCTCTTATATATATATATAAGTAGATATAGTAGAAGATATGGAAATATGGTATATAGCAAAAAGATTTGAAAAGAACTATCTTCATTCCAATAACTAAAAAGGGCAAACTGAAACTACTAAACGTAAACTTGCCAAGATATCACGAACACCCAATAAATTCTGGGTTGACTGCGGCGTACTTCAAAGGATCACAGTTCCCAGAGGGGCAAGAGCCTCCTAAATAGGTCCCGTGTCTCTGTGTGTAGGTTGTATTGAGTCATTATTCCGGCTCCTGGCAAGATCAAAACTTTGATCTTAGCCAAAAGCCGAAAGGATATGCATCTAACATTTTATCCAAAACAATTATATTATTCAGTTTAGTAATAGAAGAATAAAACATTTAATGTGATAATGAAGAAATGTAAAAAAAAAAATGAGTTAGGACATTTTCACGTATCTAAAATAGATCCATTATGTTTACGAAAACTTTGAAGACGCCTTAATGTTTTATCACTTTGTTTATATCGCATATGATTGTAGATAACTTCTTTAAACATTTTATAAAACTTGAAGAAAACTACAACAATTATTTAAATTGCATAACATAGCAATGCTACTAGAAGTAATGTCCCTTGATATAACTTTTGTTGTTAAGTCCCCTTGCAATATTGTAATTATACGTCTTTCCTGTTAATGTTGTTGTGTTACGTACAAAACTGTTTTTAAACTAACTATGTCAGTTGGATCCTCCGGAGTGAGAACAACATCTGTACAAAATTTCGTCTCAATCGGATGGACCGTTTGGGAATGCATAAAGGACAAACAAACAACCAAACAAACAAACAAACAAACAAACATTCTCTTATATATATATATATATATATATATATATATATATATATATATATATATATATATATATATATATATATATATATATATATATAGTAGATTAATATTGAACGACCGAGGAGAAGAGATTTACATTATTCAGACTCCATAAAGAACACACCATTCTGAGATACCCCTTGTTTAATCAGCTAAAGATGGAAGTACTGATGAGTGTAACTATGGAGCAAACACGGTTTTATATTTGCTGCAAGCCGAGGGAACTAATCAATGGTTGAAATGTGTATCGCCGAGGGAGGGGGAATTTTACATTGATTTGGGCTTTTACATTGATCCAGTCTTCTTCTTCTCCTACGTTTATCCAGATAGTTTTTTTTTCGGACGTGATTGCGTTGTGCCTGTTTACAGCAGAGCTGCGTTAGGCTGACACATCCGACTTTCGAGGGCATTTGTTGACCGGGTTAACTATCCCGGGGATCCAGTCTAACACGGGAACCTAGAACATTTTCGGAACGTAAATACGACCGGGATGAAGCTGACCACATCACACATCGAGTGCCGATTGGTCTACACACATAAGGGTTTAACACCGTATGCTAATGTGACAATCGATACCGCACGTGTCTGACCTAAAACAACCATCAATGTCGTTGTTTGACTCTGTAGTACTTTCTGTTCTTAGGACAACGAGCCTTCGGCCTGATTACTTAAGTCCACCTGGCTAATGTAGTCGCCTGCATTCGTCTTCACAGTAAGTGAGGCAGAGCCTGGCCGCCTAATCCTCCGTGCATTCGGGCCTCCAACATATGAAGGTCAAATCATACCACATACCCACAGCTGTGAACTGGTTTACGACTTTAGCTCCTAGTATGCTTACCACTGCATGAATTGGTTCAAACGTCGATTTAAATTAACGTTTGACGTTGAAACTCTATAATTGCAAATTAAGTAACATGTTCGGATGATTTGATTTCCATTATTTCATAATTCACTTCTGACTATTGGTCGGCGATATCGATAACAAGTATCACCGTGAGACAGTGCCGAACATGGCATGTATTAAAACTGTCGAAAAACAACACGCAATATACGATACCAGGAAAGGGAAAGATGATACGAAGAAGAGAGGTGCTAACGGTGATTATGTGGCGCCTCGAAGTAGACAAGCCAAATCTACGCCAGCCGAAACAGGCTTCGACATCAACAAAGCTTCAACAGGCACATCTGAACCCAGTAGCGAGAATGCATGTATCGAAGAATTCAACCAAAGAGACAAGAATGAGAAAAGGCATAGCCGCACTACGAACACTAATCAAGAAGAACAATCGAACTACAGCACTGTCTCTGCGAAGGTCATGCTAAAGAAAGAAAAATCAGCACAGGAGAGGAAAATATGTCAGCATTTTCCACAATCTCACTACTGGAAAACGCTATGGCAAGTCAAAGCTTCACCCAAATACGAAGGATGTGATGTTGAATATAAAAACTCAATAAGTTGAGACGACAGTTAAAGTGATCAGAAACATCAACGAAGGCAAGTGTGACTTTCAGCTGCCATACTAAAGTAAGTAAGTAGTAGTAAGTAAGTAAATCTTTATTTTCCAAGGGTTAAGAATTGTGCACGCAGGCCCGTCTGACATTCTGCCCTTCTATTCTATTTCCTCTCATACATTATTTCATTCAATATCTTTTATGAAGCAATTCTTTGACAACAAAAGAACAATAAGCATTAAAACGCATGAAAAATAATCAATAATACATGACTCGTTGAGGCAATGTTTAACATGGGCATCATGAATACCCAAGGTGGGTGTAACGTACCATACATATGGGAATGTTGTTTTTTTTTTTTTTTTTGGCTAGTTATCGTTCGAGATAATTTACCATTATTATTGTCTTTGTTGATGTTTTTTTTTTAAAGGGGGCATGTAGTCTGTCCTGAGGCAGTGTTCAAACAGGTTGCGACTGAATGCATAATGATTGGTGGTGTCTTTGATTTCTTGTGGAATATTGTTCCACAACTGAGTGGCAGAGTATGCTAAGCTTGTTTTAAATAATTATATCCCAGGTTTAGGGACATGGAGTATATTTAGTCGTTCACTATGTCTTGCATTATATTTAAACAATGTCCAAAGGTAGCTTGGGGCGTTTTGAAATATGATTTTGTGAATTAGTTTAGCCTTATTAAAAAGTAGGCGATTGTGGAGTGGCAGTAACTGAAGACGTTCAGGTAGGTTAGAATTGTCTGTAAGCTTATCACCATTGATTAGACGCACTGCCCTTTTCTGGAGTGAATAAAGGCGTTTTATTATTGATTTGTAGCATCCATCCCAGATTGTGGAGCAATAATTAATATGTGTTTGTATATGGGAAGTATAGAATATCTTGCTTGTGTTTTCGTCGAGGAAATTTTTAATTTTGGCAAGTTGGTATACTTTTTTGTCTATTTGTTTAACCAGAGCATGAATATAGGAATTGAAGGATAGATTTTGATCTATGATAAGACCCAGTGCCTTGTGTTCGGTTACACTTTCAATAGGCGTGCTACCAATGTGCAGCTGAAGAGTTCTCTGCGAGTTTAGAGTGTGAAGTCTTTGCCTGGTTCCTGTTAACATAGATTTAGTTTTAGAAATGTTAATTTGCATGCGGTTTGCATGACTCCAGTTAACTACACTATTTATTTCCGGTTGCAAGGATAATTCTAACACATTACGATCAACAGCGTTTGTATATACTGTGCAGTCGTCTGCACATAGATCGCAGGACGATGACAGATATAAGGGAAGATCATTTATATAAATGGCAAATAACAGAGGGCCAAGTATAGACCCCTGTGGTACTCCAGTATTAATGGTAATGGCTCGGGATAGAGATTTACTGTGTAATAAGACTTGTTTTCTGTCTAATAAAAATGAGTTTATTAATGTCACTATATTAAAGCTTACTTTCATTGTTTCTAGTTTTTTAATTAGGATAGTATGATCTATCATATCGAATGCTTTTTTAAAGTCTATAAACTTCGTTCCACATAGAGTATTGTTGTTAATATTTTGATGCCAGTTTTCTATCATGTTTGTTAGGGCCGTATGACTGGAATATTTTGGCCGAAATCCTGACTGACTGTCAGCTATTAGTTTGTGGCGAGCTAAGTGCTCTAGTGTTGTTTTGTGGATGTGCTTTTCTAGCGGTTTGGATAGTGAGGATAATATGGAAATTGGCCTATAATTACTCATGATACAATCGTCTAATGAACCAGCTTTTAAAATTAGGATACACTTTAGCGATTTTAAAGGCTGATGGGAAGTGACATTTGGTGAGACATTGATTGTATATAAAAGTTAGTGACTCGAAAATCGCCGGTGTAGCATAGCGAAGGATCCGATTACTGAACCTGATGAGTTATTGTTTTTTAGGTTACTGAGATGAGTAAGTATTTCAGTGGTCGTCACTAGCGGTATGTTTATGGGAATGTCTCCATAGCATTTGCTCTCACAGAATGATTATAATAAAGATATGTCATGAGTCACATCTGGTATTGCAGCCTTCAGTTGGTTTATGTCGGACTGAAAGAAATTACTGAATTGATCACATGTAACCTGATTTGATGGTAACGATTGTGATGATTTGTGTTTGTTTGTCAAGGTATTAATTGCTTTCCATAAATCTTTAGTGTTGGTTTTATCTATTATTAAGTTCTTAAAATAGTTTTTCTTTTCCTTTCGAATAACATATTGAACTTTGTTTCTCAGACTACGGTACATAGTTAGATCACAGTCGTGATCACCATACACCGCATTTAGCAGAAGCTGTGCATTATAACAACAGTCCAGACCCATCTCTCACACGACAAAATCAGAGAACAATTGCGGAGAGAGAACTAGACTCTCATGATTACAGGAGCGAAGAG
Organism: Cepaea hortensis; assembly: GCA_963921405.1. NCBI lineage: Eukaryota > Metazoa > Mollusca > Gastropoda > Stylommatophora > Helicidae > Cepaea > Cepaea hortensis. The sequence continues at coordinate 29,810,891 of OY992883.1, read as the reverse complement.
GATATTCTGCAAAAGTAACGTTTCATCCACCGTTGCCATAATTGCGTTAGAGGAAATAACGATCGCCGAGCACCATTACATGAGACACCAGTTAATGCCAATCAGGATAGAAATAGATCTATGGTGTTACTCCAGGTGCTAAACGTTCTATCACATCAGTGCTAACAGCCAGTACACACACGCCTTGACTGACACAGAATACAGGAGACCCAGCCAAATCAGAAGATGTATCATTTGCCACGATAACAACAATGCTATATATCACCAATGCCTCTGCCTCCAAAACAGCAAGTATAAAGCATTGATGAAGAAAGCCATTTTCGAATCCATCTTATACAGAGGCGGTAAGGCAGTAACAGGCAACATCAAGACTGACGAAACCAGACCAAACAAATATTAGGCAATTTTTAAAAAATGTTAATGCTTTTTAGTAGCTTTGTCTCCAGTCAACCAATGTTTTTAGACCAATTTCGTCACATGGGCCACCATAGTAAATTTACAATATGACACAATTGCAACACCTGCAAATAGAAGCACCAAAGGAATTTCCGATTGCAAAAAAAGAAGCTCGTCCAGCGGAAAACTCACCGGGCTGTAGCACCCATGCCTGAGATCAAGACGGAAACACACGCAACACCGAAGAAGATACGAAAAGAAAGATCACAGATAGACATGCTGAAATAAAGAGTTTAAAAAACCAAATGGCTGAAACAGAAAACGATACACAGACCAAGAAGACCAAAACAGAAGGCGACATATCAGAAGAAGAATAAATACAGACACTGAAAATGATGATGTTCAACTACATCGAAAATTAGGAGGAAAACGAAGATTAAACGTCACCGAGAACGAGGGTATAAAATGCAAGATACGAAAGAGATAAGAGACACACATATACAACAGTGAGAAGTAGCGGGAACAACCCGCTGACAACACCAAAGCGAAATCAACCTAACGTGTCAAGAAGGCAACAAAGCAGGTAGCAGCACTAAATGAGCGAAACACAGACATGACATGGAGATTAACAAGCAGCAACATTCTGCCAGAACAAGATGAATGCAATAAATATGAATGCACCATCTATAAGAGGTCGATAGAACAATAACTGAATAGGCCTGTGTCAGCATCCCCAATAAGACCTTACAGGAGTAAGGAGTTAACACTAGTCTAGTAGAGAGACACCAGACAGGGAAGACAACGAGTACTATAAATAACCTCACTGGGAGACACATTTGTGTCAGACCAGAGGTCAACGAGTACGGATGAGCGAGGGCTTTCCCCAAGCAATTGGGTTGCTGGTGCTTGCGAATAACCGTGATATAGCAGGTTACTCAAACTCACCAGCCGGCGTGCTGGCAAGACCAGGCACGCAATAATAGCGACTGCACGGAGGGTAAAAGTGTCCGTGCTTGTCCACGCTATGTGTAGCGGGACAGACTGACTGGAGACGGTAGAGAGGGCAGACGTATCCTTGACTAATACGACAGCTTTCTAGGCCATAGGCAAACATAGGGCTATATCATTTAGATTGTGTAATGCTAGCATCATCTATCATCACGTTGATGTATTCATATTGTGTAACAATGATGAAACCTAACGCCTGTAGAGCCATTCACATGTCGGCTCTGAATAACTTGCATTCCTTTCGCAAATGTCATGAATTGTTATTTCGTGCAGTGCGAAAGTAGCGGAGTCTTGAAAGCTGCAGCGCATAAGTCGCTGACAGCCTGAACATTTTCATTTGAAGAATGGGTTGGCCTGGAATAGAAATTTATGTGTTAATACGTGGTGGGTTTTCCGTTATATGTGAAAATGAAGTAATGAGCTTCAAATTATTGATACCAGTCATAACTCCAAATTAAATCCAAGCATCTAACTCGGAAAGAAACAATTTTAACCATTTTACGAGAATGTTACAATCCTGAGATTGCGTTTGATTGTCAGAGAGCGAGGCAGAGAGAGGGATTGAGAGAGAGAGAGAGAGAGAGAGAGAGAGAGAGAGAGAGATTGAGAGAGAGAGAGAGAGAGAGAGAGAGAGAGCAATCTGTATTAGTATGAGGTGTAATTGAATTTAATGTGCAGATGATTGATTCATCCAATACTAAGAATTGTACTTTATGAAACAGTGTTAAGAATAATGTCTTTGCAACATAGCTGTGCGGGCATACATCATTTCTGCAACATATACGCTGTAATAGCACTCGATAACGTTTTCTGTAATTTCGCAGCCAATTATTTTACTCCTTGGCAGTTCCCATAGCCAGCTTACACAGATTCCATCGCTAATTATATGTTGTCATACGACTGTTTCTGGTTATATCGAAGTCCTGTATCATCTAAGTGATATTGACCTTTCCTCTATTTTCAGCACATTTCGGGTCATCATACAATGACAGAATAATTCTTGTAGTTTCCTGTATGTATTATGGGTTGTTTGTGAAGCTTGCCATTAAATAGCTAATATCATCGTCGATTCATAGCATAATAAACTAAATTTACGTGAATTAATCTGTTTCCGTGTGCATCCATATGTATATGTGTGTATGTTTGGTTCGTTTGAGTGTTTATATGTGTGACATTGCGAAAGCGAGCTCACGTTTCGTCTCGTGTCTCTTCCGTCAATAAATAATCATTTCAAATATCGGGCCACAAAAGATTCACACGATCTTTTCTGGACCGATAACTAATCAAAATACGTTCAAGTGCAAAAACGGTTACACAATGGACACACAGTAGTGTGAAAATATTTACAGAGATACTAAACATATTAAGCGATAATAATAGTTAGAAACAACAATTCGCTTGGTATATATACTACTTTTCTGAGATGACGTGTACCCGATTCTTTGGTAGCACTTGATCTCTAAAGCTAGTAGAATGTATATATATATTAATGGATCTTTGGCTTTATCTTCTTCGTATTCTTGCTGAAATCTTCCCAGTAGTTTTACAATGCTTCTCTCAGTAATATCACCTTGCGTCTCCCAGTATTGTCACATTGCCCTTTTTTTTAAACAGTTGTTCTAATCCCTACTGAAAATAACTGAATTTCGATACATTTGCTGGTGCATAAACTTGTATAACCTTGATACCGCTTAATCTTAATATCTTATAGTTAGAAGCTAGTACGGACTGAATGGTAGCCAAGAGGTACTAAAGACACGTCCTTTATCTTTGGTTAACTGTTCACAGAAATCACACAATTAAAAGAGGTCACTAAATGTGTCATGACTGGCATTTAGCGATGTAGCAGGCGCGAAGAGGAAGTTGATAAAGAACTGCTCTCGTAATGCCACAAGCAGGTGGGATGCAGGTTCGACCCTGGACTCATTGTTTGTCAAAGTGAGGGATAGATTGGTCACCTTTTCCTTCTTGCTCTCGGGGCCACAAAATATGATTACGTAGTCACACCAAAGACATATAGTAGGACCATTTATGTTTTCTTTACTTTAGTGATGAGTTCTAATGGTAGCAAAGTATTTGACCTTTTTCCCAAGTCTTTAGATGTGTTGGTTATTTGATGGTAGATACAAGATTGTTTAGACATATCGGAACACACGATCGGTGAAGCGGTCAATGTTAAACCGGTCATAGCTACTTCCCAGAACATTGTATGTTAACAAATTTACGTTGGCTCCCCTGATAGCTTTGGTCAGTTTAAACACTTTGAAAGAAACAAGAGTCACATCAAGAGACCACCAGCCCGACAGGCAAGTCACTACCCACTGCGCTACCGTAGGATCAGACGTGTTCTTCCTGTTGCGAATACGAGTGTTTTCTTATACTTTAATGGAATAATATACTATTAAAGAAACATTCCGGAATAAATTAGCTGATTACAGAAAACATTGTATTCCATAACGTTTAAGTTATAACCTTTCTCATAGGTTTTAAGGAAATTGCAGTATCAATTTTCTCATACCAATATTTTCAAAGTTCTGGCAGGAGAATGATTTATTATTTATTATATACACTTATATTGATAGCCAAAACAAAGCATTGCAATAATTTACAGACATTAAGCGCATGTTACATTTCTAAACGGAAGCCTATAATATAAACCATGTTTAATAGCAGAGCTTCAAATGACATAGCGTCTTGTTTTAGAGAAGACGATCAGAGTAAAATTTTGTAATTTGTACAGATCTGTAATTCCAGCACATATATAGGCAGCTAAGCAGAGATTCACAATCGGTAGACGCATAGATTCGTGAAGTGTAACATGTTTGGCAATGTATGAAATGCTACAGACACCTATCAACTACGATAACAGCAGTACACGATATGAAAAATATGTGCATCTATTGATATATACTGGATTGCATGTAAAAGTGTGCTAAACATACAGTGTGTAACAGGTTAAATCACGGTACCTCAAGGTCTTACCAACTCATTTAGATTCTATTAGGCAGATATCGTGTGCCCTAATTTTGTCGAAATGCAACTGTTACTTATACAGAATAGTTCTCTGAATGCTACGATGCAAATACATTATGGACTAGTATGGATATCAAGCATTCCAGATGTATACCGGGAAATAATTGAACAAGTATGCAACATTTATTTATGTGGCATTGTCTGTGTGTTTGGAGTAGGGACAAACATAATTAACTTAATAGTATTTTACCAACAAGGTCTAAGTAACAGTATTAATTTTAGTTTTTTTGCCATGGCCGTTTCGGACCTCTCTAGCGTGCTCGTACAGCTCTGGTACATTCTCTGTGTGGTCCCGCTGTTTAGAGACTCAGGACTGCCTCTGGTGTACACAGATGTCCAGTACGTTACTGGCGGCATTCCCAGAGAGGCGTTCTCTAGAATTTCTTGTTTAATTACTGTATATATCACGGCAGAGAGATGTATTTGCATTGTACTCCCTCTAAAAGTCAAACAAATTATCACCACGAAAGGAACAATAACAATAATTTCATGCATATATCTCGTAACGTGGATTACTGCAATTCCAGTTTACTATGTTTCTCCTCTCGATTGGAAGTTCTATCCTGAAATAAACATATCTCTTCTTGGAATAGTTTTCACAGAAAACAAAGACACGGTGGAGGGACATATTTATTTGATGCACGCTATGTTTGGTGTTTTGTCTGTTTCCGCTGTCGTCATGTTCGCATCAATATTAATAATAAAGCTGCGAGAGAGATCTGTATGGCGTACATCGGCACAAGTTCAACAAAGGAAAAAGGATAATCCATCAAACAAAGACAAGTCAATTCTCCTTATGGTGGTTCTTATTGATAGTATCTTTATTGTATGCTACACACCCTCTGTGATCTTGTGTGTGACAATGTTCTTAGTGCCGGAATTTAACACGGGGAAACGCCATGCTAACTTGTATTATATCTTATGGTCATTTGCATTTCTCATGGAATCAGTGAATTGTAGTGCTAATATTTTATTTTACTTCAAAATAAGCTCGAAATACAGACTTACGTTTAATAAGCTGTTTCACCACGAGCATTGCTAATATTTATACAGATTGTCATTGTTGATGAGTTGGTACATTTCAATAATTGCGTACCTCTCTGTATCAGGACAGAGGAAGTGAATGATGGACTTGATCGTGACGTAGCGTACAGTTATACAATTAAAATTACAGTTAGTTATTTGCATATCCTTGACATGACATCGCAGTCAACACCAGCATTTTTTATTTCTTTTGTGATCTCTTGGCCCATTTATGTTCAGTAATTTCCCCTTGTTTTCTGAACGACCGGTGCCTATACCATTTCGTAAAAAACCAACGCAAGGCGGTCTGCCGCCAAATATCCCACAACTGTGTTTCGAACGCGGTTATGCGAGATTATGATCTGCGTCCGCAATCTTTTAGCCACAGAGCCAGTTTAATATTATTGACCTGTCGTATATATTAGCACTTGATTATTTGATTACTTCTTTCAGCAATATTCTGGTCAATGACCGATCATAATGATGTATATACGTATTTGGTAGCTGTAGCTGACAAATGAAATCACTATGTCGCGCGACGAGAGACAATATGGTAAATAGTTTTGTTTATCCTTTTTGTTAATCAAAGACAGTCGCTGAAAAGAACTAAGCAAGCACTGGATTCAGAAGAATATCTATGGTCACGAAATGAAACGTCATAGAGGGACAGCACGACTCATGGATCTCAAAAGATAACATCAGACTAAAAGACTTCTAACCAACGTGGTTACAAGAAAAGCCTTAACTGGTGCCACAGCCGGCTGATGCATGTGACTTATTTTATCAATCCATGAATACAGCTAACTGCTTTCACTCCCTGACGAACAACATTGATAACATGGATCGCGAATCCCTCAAGATTTGGACTACTTACAAACATTAAATCAAATACACTTGCTACTACCGACTGTGCTAAATCATGTTAGGCGGGTTGCTGCAGGAAAGTTTGTATTGACTATAACAGACATTACTATGCCAGTAGTGTAGTCTTAAGAGCTCTGCAGACTCCTGATGTTCAAAGCATTTCTTTTCTATACAACTCCTGGGACGTCTACGACAATACTGACCGGCAGGCACCTGCAATGGAACACCGCAACTGGACAACGCTAGAACCCTAACGATGATGTCTGGCTATTGGTCAAACATTTATTTCCGAAGAATGAATAATGTACTTGATGACGTAGAATCCTCGAGATCACCTACGCTACTAGCATCAACAGCCGTCGTGTTGTCGACTGGACAAGTGAAAGCGGAACTTGCTTGTGGAACTCTACAGGGCTGTTCGTTACAATCGTGGTATGACCATTTCAATACATTAATTACCAAAATCTATTTGTTCTGCTATATAGACACATATTAATACACAGAAAATGATTGTCGAGTCCGGATGGTCACATCTTGTTATTCAGAAATCAATTAATCTGCTTTCCCCTTGCTATTTACCCAGTATCTGTGTCAGCTGTCACTAAATGTCCTCATTAATTTCTACTGTGCAACACATAGTAGACTGACTGTTATAATGTTTGTTTGTTTGTTTTGCATATCCTTTACAGGACATCGCTGTCAACATCAGCATCTTTCAGCTGTATGTTGATTTCTTGGCAAGATTACGCTCAGTAGGTTGCCATTGCTTTCTGAGCGGCCGGCTCATTATCCCGCAAGTCACCAGCGGGGATCGAACCTACCCAGCTCTCGCCCCGCTACGAGACTCTGCGTGATAAACGGGATTACGGAGAAAGTGTTGTAATCCCTCGGCCAGAGAGACCGGCGACTGTTATAATAGGTTTACAAAATATTACTATTATTATTATTATTATTATTATTATTATTATTATTATTATTATTATGTGGGGATGGGGGTTATTATGTACTGGGATATGTATAGAGATAGGAATGTCTTTGATTTCTTGTGGAAAATTGTTCCACAGCTGAGCCGTGGAGAACGCTAAGCTCGTTTTGTATAAGTTTATTCTAGGCTTCGGGACATGGAATGCATTTAGTTTTTTGCTATGCCATAAACTATATTTGTTTTTAACGAGCAAAGGTAATTTAGGACAGTCCGATGTAGGATTGTTTGAATAAGATTTGCTTTATTGAAAAGTAAGCGTTTTCTGGGTGGCAGTAACTGAAGTGTATGTAGCCGTGGATTTTCAGTTACGTGTCTATTATAAATTAAACACACAGCCCGTTTCTGGGGTGGATAAAGTCGCTTGGCTCCAGAATGTGGATCAATAGTCAATATGTGTTTGTGTGTGAGAAGTATACGATATATTCCGCGTGTCTTCATAAAGGAATATTTTAAAATTGTCTCGCTGTTTGTTTAACGACCATGGGAATTGAAAGTTAAGTTGCCTTAGTGATGAGGCCTAATGCTTTGTTCTCAATTACACTTTCTACTGTCATATTATCGATGAGCAGCTGAAGTGATATGTGTGAATGTGGAGTATAATGCCGTTGTCTGATTGTTAATAACAAAAATTATATTTTATTCATATTAATTCAAAAATTCAAAATAATATTAAAAAGTCGCTTAAAAGTCGACAGGGTCGACTTCATTGCACCGGGTTTATTCCATATGGCTCGGTCTCTTTCCACAGCGCGGGCTGCCGAAATATTCGCACAAAGCACGAACTCCGTAGCTCCAGCGACGACCTCCAGGGGTCTCAGAAAAAAAGCACTCGTATACCGAAGGACGCGGCCCGGAATCTAACCCACAACCTTCGTAGCCCGAGTCAGATGGGCTGACAACCTCGCCACGGAGACTCCCTCCATTCCCAGAAGAAATGAAATTCTGAGTTAGTCCGTGACCACATCGAGGTAAGCCCTTGGCATATGGTCTAGTTCCAAATATCAGTTTAACATCGTAGTGACCGAATCGGCCACGTATCAGATATTAAGCTGATAAGAACAGGTGCTACACTTTGATCTTAGCCAAAAGGCCGAAAAGCGATCCGGTTTGCATAGCTCCACATATATACATTATTTAATTACTGCAATGATGATTCCAGAACAATAAAGTTTCCAGCGTATGTATACATAGTACAGGCATCTGCAAATAGATAGAAGGACGACGTAAGATACAACGGAAGATCGTTATATATATATATATATATATATATATATATATATATATATATATATATATATATATATATATATATATATATATATATATATAAGAATATAATTTCATGGTAATGAATGTGGGATGCTGTTTTTGTTTGTCAATGTGATAACTGCCCTCCATGTAGCCTTTCTATTTGTTTTCTCGATAACTAAGTTCTTAACACAATCTTTCTTTTCTCCTCGTATGACATATCCGACGTACAGTATGTGATGAGGCCATTTTTATGTATGTTCGTTATCACTGTCTCTCATAATTTAAAGTACTTCCTGTGTGAACCAACGTGGTTCGACGTGATATTCTACTCAAGCTTCCTTGACTGGATCATGTCTATGAAACATGTCAATAAAGGTCTTCATCCAGTATTTCAATGTCTCGTCAGGGTCCGGAACTTGATAACTATTATTTATAGGTGAATTAAGCAAGTCTTGTAACATTTATTTTGAGTGAAATGTTTGTAGCTTACATACTGTACACTTATCTGTCTATGTTTTGGGGGCTTTAATTTCTTTGTAAACCATTATCATCATGTTGTCATAATGTAATTGTCACTCATTGCACAAATGAATACGGTGCCATAGATGATGTTATTTGGGAAACTTACATAAGTGTGATCTATAAGTGTTGATGATGATTTTGTTATTCTATTCGCTTGTTATACTATGTGATGTGATATATGATGCATATATAGTTTCCCATCTTATATTGGATGTGTTGGTGTCAATATTGAAGTTTCTAGGAAATATAATTTTCTTATCGGTAGTGACATCCATATTGGTAGTGAAGTTTTTGTACCAAACGTTTCCTGGGCTGGGATTTTGATAGAAGCAACCAATTATCATGGGTGTGTGGCTCCGAAGATTTAGTTCCAAGAAAATGCATTCTACTTCTCTAGTTTCAAAATGTTGCCTACGGTGAACGTTTAGAAAATTAGAAATATTGACGGCTATAGCTGTCTCTTGCTTCTTAGACGGATCTATTCTAAAACTATGCCATGTTATAGCAATGACATTATCTGAAATGTTTTCATGTAGTCTATTTTAACTAATGCCCAGATAAATTAAAATGCTAATTAAGATTAAGGGACAATTTTGGCTGCTTGCCTAGAAGATGGACAATATTTATGTCACCCAGTCGAAGACCGGATTTCCTGAGCCAATTACACTAACCTACAGAGTAGCAGTAATATACATCTATATGTAAATGACGATATTATAACATATTTAATTTATGAGACCCAAAAAAAAAAAACATATAAAAGCAGAACACGACTAACTAAAACATCTGAATGTACAACTAATTAACTCAGAATATAATTTATCAAGAGAAGTGACCAGGGTGTTTAAAATGCTAACGAAGAAATACGAATAAATGACTAAAGAAGTCAAACCTTCTATTTAAAGGTGGATATCCAATTTGGGAAATGAAATGTTAAACGGTAATCAATTAAAGTTCAAGAAGAAAGCTTTCAATCCGATATCAAATCGTATGGAGCCCAGTACTTAATTGATAGCATATCTTACTTGTATGTACTGTGACGACATTATACATACTTGATTAAGTGTTGCTTGACTTCATTGCATAAGTTGTAGACGTTCTGGACTCCTATAAAATGGAAATTCTTGTTGTCTATCAGGTGATCTTTGGCTGACGTCAGCTTGATGTGACGCTGTAGTATTACCGCCATGTGTATGTGTCGATGTGTGCAACGGAGGCGATGGCTGCTCGTTTTAAACAGAATATTAGTACAACATCAGTGTCACAAGAGTGGGTGCACATTGATTTAACTCTACTACCCAAGCCTGGTGTGGCGTGTATTTTGAGTGGAGAGATAGATCCAATTAAAGGTTGCCCGTTACTAAAGGTTCAACAGCAATGGCTCGTGAGATTCAAAGTTAGCTGGACCAAACAGGTCTTGAACTATTACATCAAAGAATCCAGGGAGGTGTCATGGCTCGAGGATGAGTGTGTCATGGCTCAAAGTAAGTGAATGATGGCTCAAAGTGAGAGCTGTTGTTTTGGAGCAAGATTGCTGTTGTTTGGTACATAACTTATCCTCATGCTACAACATCGCTGCCATGACTGTTTTGATTATTATACAATGGTTGATTATACTGGTATAGAATTATTACTTGTCGTGAACAGCACTTGGAGTTGACAGATGTGCCATATTGACATTGGTATTTGGGGATGATTATCAATGAGTAACTTGTTACTGTATAAGTGACTGTTTATAATGTTATATGCTATACTCTCTCACATCCTCCATCCTATGATCACGAATAACGTAACAATACAGTCAAGCACCTGCTGGTCAGCATGGTAGAATGGGTAAGAACGCGTGTTCTTAAACATACGGTGTGCTGATGCCGAGGTTTGTAGTTCAACCCCTATGTCACATAATAGACCAACGTAATTTAACCAGTGATGAGAATAAAAGACGTTCTGAATTAGCGGCATGTTCGAGGCCAAAGGTTGTTTCAACAAATCCAGAAAATGTAACTGCACGTGTTTACTTCTGGTCGACGGATTGGGAACACTCGGTGGTGAGTGAGACGGGTCCCTGCATCGCTTTGACAGTTTATCAACATTCGAATACAGATGGAACCCGTCGGATCCTGGTTGCAATCGGATGTCAGCCATCACAGGTCGGGCAAAGTTAACAGCTGCAGATGTGTAGGGGAAGTGAGTGAGATGAGTCCATACATCGCTTTGACAGTTCATAAACAGGTTGGATGGAAAGCGGAAGTACTCAGCTCGGGAGAAAACAGTCAGTCTGTCATTTATAGTTTCCGGACATCACGCAGATTGGCAGATTGCTATTGACAACTGTTGTTGGGAGCATACAGTAACTCGCTAGCTTGTTGGGGATGTCAAGACAAGTGATGACAACTCTGACAGTGACTAAGCCAGGGAGGATAGATTCTGGACAATGGAGGATATGTCCAAATAACACCTGTGTGGACATAATGAATACCGTCACGTGACCAATTTTAGGTTTTGCCATAAACCATGATTGGGAGAAACAGTGTTGACCAAAACCGTGGATTATGATGGACGTGTTTGTGGGAGAGCTCTACAGTGTTAGATTAATTTAATATTAACTAGCATGTGTCGTTATGGCAAAGTGTAGCAGCCATCCCGGAATGAGGCGGTTTTGCATAAGGTAGTCAATATAGTCTATTTAGGCCTAATTAATATAGGCAGTAGTCTTGTTAAAACTAGAGTGTGATGATTAGCACTGTTAGTGGAAAACTAGCTAGAGTAGGGAAGTGATACTTAGCTCTACTAGTTGAGAATTGAGTAATGGGCAATAATTGGGATCTTTCAGTGGGTGCTCCCTGGTGGGGGGGGGGGGGGGTTCCGCACGCTGTTAGTTGTGTTTTTTTTTCTTCTTGTCTTGGCCTGATGAAAACCTCTGTGTTCAGTTCATCTGTCCCTGACAGAGTTAGGTTCACTGTATTTTCTGAGCGAGGCCGATGGCCACGATCATCTAATAGAGATCAGTGATGGGGAAGCTATCACCAGTTGTATGATTTATTTTACAGGTTCCCTCTAGTTGGAAGGAAGAACACGGAACCAAGGAAAAATCCGATCCCGGATAAAGTTTGGCGCAGGAAGATTGGCCCGCAACTTCATCAATGAGCCTATGCTAGAGGAAGATGAAAAACATTGCTCAGGGGAGCTGAATGATAAAAGTATCCTACAGGATAAGTACCGAATGAGTTGTAGGTCATACCAGTCTTTAACACACCAATAGTGATTGAGGTTCACATTGGAGGAAAGATAACATTTAAGTGTAGTTGTTCCACATATCAAGAACATTATAACGTTAAGACAATAACGAAAAAAATAAGGAAATCTATAGAACATTTCGCAAGAAGGACAAACGCCATGTTCATGGGACAGTGTTCTATTGTTTTTTTTTACTGTGCAGGAATTAGGAGATCTCAGTTTTCTACAAACTATTAGGAACCGTTTTTGTTAGGAACAAACATTAATAGTGTTCCCGGACTGTAGTTTCGAATGGGACTCAGATTTCATGGTTATCAAGGTTCATGGAGGATAACAAGTCTGGCGAAAAAGAAGCGGCAATTGGTGAGGTCTATTGTACTGATGTCGTGTAATCCTTGCCATGATGAGTGGACTCTGATCCTGAACTTTGAAGGCTGACCTATACATTTACATCAGAATACACGACACACATTTTCTTCACAGACACGTCTCATATACGTTACACTTTTCTTCTAATAAATTAATCTTTATTAATTTTTAGAAGCAAGAGTTGTTGAATATGTTGCGTTGGGGAAGTATGAGAGGGGGCATAGTACAACAGTGAGAGAGTGATAGGAAAAGGTGTCCACGGGCTGATGGAGTGTGTTGGATGGAAGCTCGTGGATTCTCGAGGATATTGATAGGGAAAAAATATTATAATGTGGGTGTTGACTCTCCTCACTCCAGGGACGACACTTTAAAGGAGGACACGACATTATTGGGGGATCGTAAACGGGATCTTTGGACAGCGGAATCTCTCGTAAAAGTGATCCTTGGACATAGGGATCTCTCGTAAACGGAATCCTTGGACAGCGGGATCTCTCGTAAACGGGATCTTTGAACAGCGGGATCTCTCGTCAACGGGATCCTTAGTTATAAGACGGAAATATCATATTGGAGAATCCAGCTAGAGTGAATGTGGATAGGGGTTAGGACACATATCTTACCTGTTCACAATTCACACGTCTGCATAGGTCTGTGGTCCTGATTCTACTCTTGTCACTGAGTGAATGTGCTGTGTGTGATAATATCTAGATTTATAGTACTTGTTCATATATCTGTATAGTAATTTGCAGTTATATTGTACTCGACCTGCTAGCTTACCTCTCTGTAAAATGGCCACTCCTAAACTAACCACAGCAGAATTAAAGGCAAAGGGGGAAGATATGGGATTGTCGGGTTCTGCTCTAACGGATTACATACAGGAAGTGGAGAGAGAGTATCGTCAAGCAGAAAGGGAAGATCGAAAGGCCGAGTTGGAATTGAGAAAGATGGAGTTGGAACAAGAAGTTAGGAAATTGGAAGCAGAGCAGGCTGCTAAGAAATTGGAAGCTGAGCAGGCAGCTAGGAAACTTGAAGTTGAGGAAGCTGCTAGGAAACGGGAAGCGGAGCAGGAGGCTCAGAAAAGGGAGCACGAGTACCGGATGAGGGAACTCGAGTTGAAGAGTCAATCTAATGGGGAAACTGAGGGAGCAGTTGGAGGTTCCTCCATCCCAGGCTCAACACCAGTAGGTGGACATGGGTACCATGCTATGAAGTTTCCTTTAGCGGTCTACGAGGAGGACAAAGAGAAGATTGACCAGTACCTTCAACGCTTCAAGGCAATGTCTGTTGCTATGGGTCTGGAGCGTAACAAATGGAATCTCAAGCTATCCCAGGGATTACGCGGGACCGGCTACGAGGTTTATTCTCGCCTGCCACCAGGACATGATAACAATTATGATGAGTTAAAGACGGCTCTGCTGAAACGATTCGAGGTTACGTCACATACCTACCGGAAAAAATTTCGAGCAGCGAAACGGGAACCGGGGGAGTTGTTTGCCGCCTACAGTTTGCGTCTAAAATCGTATCTCCATAAGTGGATGGATTTGGCTGGGTTCGCACATGACTATGAGAGTCTGGAAGAGCTCATGGTGGTCGACCAGCTGAAGAAGCAAATGTCTAAACCTCTCAGGACGTTCCTGGGAGAACAAGGAGCGGAACGTTATGACCTCGTGACCAAATTAGCAGAACGGTTCGTCGAGGTACATGGGGAGGCAGGGGAAAACCTTTCCACTAACACCAAAAGTCAGGAGAAACATGGCAAGAAGAAAGCCAAAAACTCAGGAACTAAAAAGTGGGAACCTTATGTGCAAAAATCAGAGGATAGTTCAGAGAAGAAGAAGGAGGGAAGCAAGAGCACTTCAAGCTCTACACCAAAACGACCGTGGTCGGAGAAGTGGTGTTCAATTTGTAAGTCATCCTCTCACAATACGAGGGACTGCAAATCGAAGGCTAAGAACCCTCATTTCGCAGCATGTCAAGTGACTTCCAAGGAGGTTGTCACGGAAAATGCCAAGGTCAACAAGGAAGCTCGCCACCAGGAGAGCTCACTCAAGTCCGGCAATAGAAAATATAGGACAGGGAAATGGTGCAACCAATGCAAGTCAAACACGCACAATGCTATTGACTGCAAGGGAAAGTCAGGAGACACTCAATTCGTCGTGTGCCCTGGGAAACCTAAGCTGGAGCCCACCGAACAGGTCGAGGCCGAGGAAGAGACTCCAGACCAGGAAAAACCACCTGTAGTGGAATTGGTAGAGGTTAACGGTCGTCAAGTGGAGTGTTTATACGACACAAGACTGGACGGGGAGGCCGTGATTTCTGCGGATCTGGTACATCCAGAACAATTCACAGGTGAGACCTTGGATATACAGCCTGCACAGAAGAGTGCTGTAGTTATGAAGTTGCCCATTGCTAATGTGGAGATTCGGTCAAGGTACGTCACCGGCACAATCAAGGCCGCTGTATTGACCGATCCCATTTTTCCAGTAATCCTAGGTTGCCGGTATGTCTTTCTGGGAATGCCCAGGGAGCCAATCCATATGGGAGCAATGCAGACTCGCTCTCAGACGAGAACGGAAGAGGCAGAAGCAATTGTGACTAACCCAATGCCGGGGGAGCTACGAACTGCCCAGAGTGAGGATGATACTTTACGTCCTTGCTACAAAAAACTGCAGAAAAGTGCTGATCCACCAGGACGGGGACAGTACTACATGAAGAATAGGATACTCTACAGGAGAGCAGGAAGGGGAGACAACCTATACGGTCAGTTGGTCGTCCCGAAAGCTCACCGGTCCCAGATTCTTTATATGGGGCATACCATCTCCTGTAGTGGACACATGGGTATTGCCGCCACCATGCAGCGAATTT
Organism: Cepaea hortensis; assembly: GCA_963921405.1. Classification (NCBI taxonomy): domain Eukaryota; kingdom Metazoa; phylum Mollusca; class Gastropoda; order Stylommatophora; family Helicidae; genus Cepaea; species Cepaea hortensis. The sequence continues at coordinate 29,795,341 of OY992883.1, read as the reverse complement.
CCTGCCATTACTATTGGCCGGGATTGACAGATGATGTGCGTCGGTATGTGAAGTCATGCCGTGAGTGCCAGAGGGTGGCACCGAAACACTGGACAGCACCCGTGGTGTTGGGTGAGATGCCCATCATGAACTCTCCTTTCGAGAGGGTAGCATCGATATTGTGGGTCCACTTCCTGGGACTAGGAAGAGGAACATGTACATACTCACCATGGTGGATTGCTGTACAATGTGGGGTGAAGCCATACCGTTGACCACGATTGACTAGAAAAGAGTGGCGGACGCACTGATGGAGGCCTTTACAAGATTAGGCTTTCCTGATCAAATTCTGACGGACAATGGGTCCCAGTTTTGTGGAAAACTTATGGAGGAGGTATTTAGGGTGTTCCACTATAACCATATCCATACCAGCTCTTACCACCCTCAAGCCAATGGACAAGTAGAGCGTTTCAACGGCACGTTGATGACAATGCTCAGGAAACTAGCGCAGGAAAAACCTGATAGGTGGGATGAATATATCCCAGCAGCCCTCTTTGCCTATCGGGAAGTACCTCATGGCTCAACAGGACTACAACCCGCTACGTTGCTGTTTGGTCGTCCAATCAAAGGACCGTTGGAAGCCATGTTGAGGAGTTGGACTGAAGAGGGGACGTCAGAAGAAGTGATCTCATCCTATAAATACGTGGAGGAACTGAAAGAAAAACTCCACAAGGGATGGACTCTGGCGAATCAAAACTTGAAAAAGGCCAGAAAAAGACATGCGGCTTACTACAACCGTAGGTCTAAAGACAGATCTCTAGAGGTGGGAGACAAAGTATTGTTGCTACTCCCAACGGGAAACAACAAACTGGAGATAGGTTGGCAAGGACCATTTCCCGTGGAAAGGGAGATATCCAGAACCAACTTTCAGATCCGGATCCGGGGAAAGTCGAAGATTTTCCATATCAATCTCTTGCGGAAATATGAAGAGAGACCGGGAGACAAAGCAGCACACCTCATGGCAATGGCAGTTGCAGTGGAGACGGATGTGGGAATCAACAAGGGCAGGGAATATCCCTTGACAACACCGGCCTGGTTCTCGGTGGTTGTCGATATATTTTAATTTGGGGTTCGTTATTAACTTCTGTCTACCCTTTACACCAATTATCCCCAGGACGGTTCCCGGACGACTCTATCCATATGACGACTGTGGATCCAAGAAGACACCTAACTGACTATAAGAAAACAACCTTATAAAAAGCGAATCTAGAATCTTTATTGGAGATTCAGACTCTGCCTAACCGACAGACAACAGACGGACTAACAGACATGGAACAGTTAGCTGGGTGAGAGTAGTCTGCTGGACATTCTCATCCTCCCACTCGACCGAGATCAATGTCTTTAGTGTCTGTATGTAAACAAGGTGATAAGGGTACTTTCACCTGCACCCGTATGATGCCGCCTGGAACCTTGGGACTTGAGCCTGGCAGTTCCACCGTCACTTGACATTTGGCGTCAGCACCATATAGCTTTGCAGCAAACAGTCACTCGCCCATCGCCACCAGAAAAGGATGCCTCATCACACAGCAAAGGCCCACAGCACACAGCAAAGGTCCACCGCACACAGCACCGGTCCACATCACACAGCACAGGTCCACAGCACACAGTAAACAGGAATCAGCAGCAGCAAAGGGCAGTCGCCCACCGCCCTAGTTAACAGCACAGGGGTTCCTGTAAGCAAGAACAGGCCAGGTGTACATATCTATCACACCCTTGCATAATACATACTACACCAAAAGTATACACTGACTCCATCGATGTCATGTGGTCAGGCCCTTGAGCTCAGACCACATCGTATGTCTGAACTCCCAGACATATCTCACGGACAGATTAGGTTACAGCTCCTAGTAATCCTAACTTAAGTCCAGTAGCCTTTCAGCCACGCGTCTCATCCCTAGTAAATAGTCAATAGGATGACACATTCCCTACCAGCTCATACCTAATGGATATTAGATAGAGAGACAGGGTCCCTTCCTGAGGATGGTAACGTTCCATACCTCCTATGGAGATCATCAAGTGTTATGGCCTAAATCATCTTTCGTACTCACAATTTGTCTCCTCCAAAAAGTAGATAAGCATATCAGGATCTTTCAGGTCATTACTCTATGACACCTCCCAGATTACTGGAAGATGATCAGGCTATACTGATACTAACCAGAAATACTGAATTAAAGACCAGACAAAGAACAGAAGAGTTTCATGACTTGGGTTTGTCGCTTTCCACCTTTCTTCCTCGGATACCCGGATTTCGGTTGTGTGTGGATGTATGAATATATAGACACTCATCACATAAATACATTCCTTAGACTGCCTAGGAACTGTGTCGAATCATCACCCCAAACAACCTGGTTCCGATGACAGTATAGAGACCATAGAGACATAGACCCGCCTGACAATTATTCCTTTCCCCATCAAAGGAAGTATCGAGTCAGACAACACTGATGAAATATCCACGCAATGCATGAGTCGGTGTTTCCCCACCACTATACTGGCCCACGGTTCAATCCCTCGTAGGGGTGAAGATATCTTTCCCCCTTCAAACTAAGCCCAGTTAAATAACAACAGGCCTATGGGGCGATATTTACTTCTCAGCTTATAGCCTCCTACATAGTCGGGTTTCACCGTAACGAGAAACTGTGGTTCTCGCGCGTCACACGAGTGCTTGACAAGTACTGGTTTCAACCACGCCACTGGATGATGATTGAAACGTACTAATATCAACCTCGTCGATTAAGGGAATCAAATGCAAACTCTATTCAAGAGGAATTCTTCTGTTAGAAGCATAACTCCCTCAACTGCCCCATTATTAAGATAGGTCGTCGAATGTATGGTTAATTTGCGTCCACCAGACTGCTCGATTGAGCTGGCTCGCAAAAACACATTCCGTCTTGTCTGTTGAAGACTGGTCTCAGCTTAATCTAGGTCATAGTACACACACAGGCTTGCTACACAACTAGCCTGTCTGGTCGAGACTTAACTAACAGCTGGTGTATGCTGACCCGAGGTCAACGTGTACATATCGTTCAGAGCACAGATACGGCGTAACTGGCCGGCCTAGTTGATAATTGACCCACAACTGTAATACAAACTTTAGTTAAGCGACGCCAAGTATAAAAAGTGTTTTACCTTTAAAGCTTAGGAACAATTATTCAACAGACAGCGATCCGGTAGGTTCATCAAGCCTTGGGCTGTAGGTCCACTCTCTGGATCCCCAAAGGTACAACATGATACAGCTGGTCAAAAACACGGCCTCTCGTCTCAGGGACAACAATGCCACCATTGTAGATCAATCTCTGCTTCCCTAAGAGCTTCACAGATTACAGCTGGCGGACACGGCCGTGAAAGGATAGCTACCACAACACCATTAGCTGTAGAACATTCTCCGGCTCCCCGTGATGCCACTAATACAACTGGCTATCGAAGCGGCCACCTTTCTTGATGACTGGCTACCGAATGGCCTCTTCGTGTCAGGTCCGGAAGAACACACTCACCGGATTCTCCCGAAGAGTTCCGAGTAGATTACCTCACGAAAGTGAAGGCAACTCATCATTCCCCGAGTTTTAGCAGAGTGTGCGATTTACAACAGAAAAGATCTACGCACACTCAAAGAGTTGCGTTATGTTTCTCGGGACCCGTGGAGTTCATGACAATCCCGATACATAACATCTCAAGGATCCAGAAGACGGTCCTAACTCGTTTTACTCGGAAATCCCCCCTCACCCGCCTTAAAATGTGGCCTAGCCACCAAGACGGGGTGGGACAGAGTGGGTATGGTGTTGTCCCGTTTGAGAACCACGTGCGTTTCGCGACAGTACACCAGGAAACCTATAGGGAAGTGCAAGTGAACCCTGATCTGACCTCACAGGAGAGGGAAAGGATAACCCAGGTTCTCGAGTCTCATATGGAGATACTGACTGATAAACCAGGACGAACGAGGTTGGTGGAGTTCGAGATGACTTTGACCACACAGGAGCCTGTTCGCCAAAAGGTTTACCCAGTGCCGTTCTCTAAGGAAAAGGCCCTGGAGGAGGAAATATAGAAACTGCTGGAGGATGACGTGATTGCACCATCCACATCCCCATACAATGGAGGGGTAGTTTTGTTACGCAAACCAAGTGGAGAACACCGGTTGTGTATAGATTACCGACTTCTGAACAGTCACACACAGTTTCAGGTGGAACCTTTGCGGAATCCAACGCAGTTATTCGCTAGGCTCCATAAGGCTCGGTACTTTTCAAAGGTGGATCTGAGTCGGGGTTACTATCAGATACCAGTCAAACCGGAGATTCGACCACTGTTGGCTTTCAGTACACCCAGTGGACACTACGAATTCAAGGTCATGCCCTTTAGACTCAGCAATGCACCTAGTGTGTTTACACGCATGATGAGGACTTTACTTGATCCTCTACAAGATCCGTCCATCATCTCTTTCATGGATGATATTCTGATTTCCAGTGACAGCTTGGATGACCACTTGCAATCCTTGGAGAGAGTGTTTAATAGGCTCAAGGAAGCAGGGCTTACTGCTCGTCCAACCAAGTGCATGATTGGTTACCAGACTCTGGAATTTCTAGGTCACACCATCACTCCAGGACACATTGTCCCAGAAGAGAAGAACCTGGAGAAAATCAGAAATGCACCAAGGCCAAAAACGAAGAAGGATGTGCGATCTTTTCTCTCGTTGTGTGGGTTCTACCACAAATTTATCCCACATTTCACTGAACTGGGAGCTCCGTTGACGGAAACCTTGAAAAGGGGATTCCCGGACCAAATCATTTGGACACCAGAATGTGAGAATGCCTATAGCCAGTTAAAGGAGGCCTTGGTCAGCAAACCTGTATTACAGCTCCCTGACCTTTCCAAACCATTTGTGTTGAGAACGGATGCGAGTGCGATTGGGATTGGGGCAGCCTTGTTACAGGAAGGAAAAGACGATGCTTCGGTTTTGAAACCTGTAGCATACGCAAGTAAGAAACTTCTCCAGGCGGAGAGGAATTATTCAACCCACGAGAGAGAGTGCTTGTCCCTCGTATGGGCAGTGCAAAAATTCCAGCCATATTTGTATGGAGTTATGTTTCGGGTCCAATCGGATCATCAGCCCCTGATGTTCCTGGCTACTTCTCAGAAGCTCAATGCGCGTTTGATGCGTGGTCGTTGCTACTTCAACCTTACAATTTCACAGTGGAGTACATTCCTGGGAAGGAAAATGTTGGAGCGGATTTCTTGTCAAGACACCCAGCTCCTGAAGAAGAAGAATGAATCATCTGGATTAAACTCACGGTAGAGAAGAGTGAGATGGACTACTCTCCTAGAGATGGACTACTCTAAGTATCCTACAGGATAAGTACCGAATGAGTTGTAGGTCATACCAGTCTTTAACACACCAATAGTTATTGAGGTTCACATTGGAGGAAAGATAACATTTAAGTGTAGTTGTTCCACATATCAAGAACATTATAACGTTAAGACAATAACGAAAAATATAAGGAAATCTATAGAACATTTCGCAAGAAGGACAAACGCCATGTTCATGGGACAGTGTTCTATTGTTTTTTTTTACTGTGCAGGAATTAGGAGATCTCAGTTTTCTACAAACTATTAGGAACCGTTTTTGTTAGGAACAAACATTAATAGTGTTCCCGGACTGTAGTTTCGAATGGGACTCAGATTTCATGGTTATCAAGGTTCATGGAGGATAACAAGTCTGGCGGAAAAGAAGCTGCAATTGGTGAGGTCTATTGGTCTATACGTCCTTGACTTGGGGACGTAAATTACAAGTCGGGAGTCTCCATGGCGAAGTGGTCAAGCGGTCTGACTCGTGCCCCAAAGGTCGTGGGTTCGATTCCGGGTCGCATCCTTCGGTTCAATAGTGCATTTTTTTCGGATACTCCTGAGAGTCTTCGCTGGAGCTACCCAGTTCGTGCTCTGTGCGACGCTTTCCGCTCTGCGGAAAAAGACTAAGCCATAAGGGATAAAGACCCTGTGCAACGAAGTCGACCTGTCGACTTTGAAGCGACTTCAAAAAAAAAAACATACAAGTACCTCTGACGTCGGAGTGGGTTCGCCTCTTGGCTAGGTACACGGTTAATAGGGAAAGCTAATCCACACGTCACTACTATAAAATAGTGTGTATGGACTACGCTTGAGTTCAAAGCAAGCGAGCGCAAACAAACAACAACATTGGAGCACCGATGCTGTTTAAAACAGTATATTGTATATTGTCACACTAAACTTGTATACATCTGAGACAATCACATCATCGTGCAATCAACCATAAACACTCATAAAACAGTATATTGTATATTGTCACACTAAACGTGCATACATTTGAGACAATCACATCCTCGTGCAACCAACCATAAACACTCATAAAACTATAACACTAAAGACAATCTTATCAGATGGCGGCAGTATACAATGTTTGCATTGCCCACAAAGAGTCTCAGCCAGTCGAACCTCTACATGGTCTTAGCTCTGAGGATGTCTATTTTTGAGAAACCTTTCTCTCCTGGACGCGACAAAAGCGTGCTTCTTCCACACAGTGATCTGCACTTTCAACCGTGATAAGGGTATGAACTGTAGTCACACTCTTAGTCCAGGACAGGAGGTTTCTATGTAGAAGGCTAAACGAGCAAGGGAAAGGCACTGCCGTCAGAGAGGAGAATGGTCACTCCTATCTGCAGCTCTCCCGATAGCAAATGTATTAATTCCCCAGGTAATGTTTCAGCACTACAACAGTAATATGCAACACACTAAGACACATGAAGATTATAAACAATTGAATTAACTCTTACTTAATAAGTTTCAAGGATTGTATTGGATGATTTGGGTGAAATGAAGTAAGTATATATAACGAAACACTGCACAATTAATATTATGATAAGGGTAGATAGTGACTGTAAATTTCTACAATATCAAGATGTGTCAGTGATACTGAATTAAAATTATACAGTTTTTGACTTTACTAATATGGTTTTCTTTAAAGCAGTATTGTGTATAACTGTTGTCACGGGTTCTTTTCGTGTAAACAATGTGATAGCGATAATCATGTCACTTTATAGCGAGACAACCGTGTGTGTCATATCAATCTGGAATGAAACATGTGCATGACTCAGGGTTTCTGAAACATATACCACAATGAGCCACACTAAAGAAATATAATGGATAAAGTGCAAGGGGAAAACCACTTAACATTTGAACTGATGGTATCAAGAAAAACTTTAGAGAAATTAAAACCAACGTACAAAGAGCATTAGAAAGAGCGCATACAAGATCTATATATCATCTCCCTCCTCCCCCCACCCCCTACACATACGCGTGCACGCGCGCGCATTCAAACACACTTCACTGAAGAAAATGGAGAGAGAGGAGAAGAAGAAGAAAAGGAAGAGGAAGAAAGCCTCTGAGACATTTATTACATGCACGTTATGAATAGTACGTAATTATAATACAAACATATGAATTGGTAAATAGACACTACTCAATGAATAAACCATCATCTCTAAGTGCCGTGCAGACTGGCGTAGGTGTTCATGACTCTCCACATATCTCGGTCTTTGGTTTTCTGGATCAACTCTGCCGTTGATATTCCTCCATGCCACCGTCGCAATCCATCCAGCATCATTTCTCGTGGTCTGCCTCTGCCTGTCTTCCCCTGGATCTTTCCAGTTGTCACGTTGTTCTCCAGCGCCTTTCTTCTCATCACATGACCAAAAAAAGCTGCTTGTCTCTTTCGTATTGTTGTATATAATGTTCTAGTTTCGTTAGCCTCTTTAAGGCATTCGTTGTTTGTTACTTTGGCAGTTACTTTGGAATTCGCAACATTCGTCTAAGCAACCACATCTCTGTTGCTTCCAATCTCTTCCTAATTTATTCATTTATATTCGAAGATTCACAGCCATTAAGCAAAACAGGTTCTATATAACACCTCAGCACTATCTTTCTTACATTCAATGATAGTGACCTATTGCATAAGAAATTCTTTATTTTCTGAAATGCAGCCTAAATAAACCATGGAACAAGAAAATTAGAACAGATAAACTTGACGTGGAAATAACTGAACATATGAACTAAAAACTTCGAGGAATTTCTTAGAAATTATAATCATGTGCCATGCCGGTAAACGTTGGCGATCATGTTTTGCCATCTCACTCGATCACCAGAATCATGGATCAGCTTAAGTTTCTTGTCTTGACCATACAACGTGATCAAGCCATCCAGGTGTTTACTTCTCTGCCCTCTGCTTGTTCTCTTCCCCTCGATCTTGCTAGTTGTCACCAAGTTCTCCAAATTATTTCTTCTCATAATGTGACCAAACATTGTGGCTGTCCACGTCTAGTTTCTCTAATCAGTTTACGGTTTTCATTTGTTTCTTGTAGGACTAGGTTATTGGTTTGTCAGTCTGCCCTTGGTATTCTTTACATTCTCTTCTTAGAAAGAGAGTGCCAGACAACCTTCCAGATATCCAGTCTTCAAAAGTGGGTCTGGATATGACCTGTGGGAGAACAATCTTAAGACAACTTTAGCAAAGCTTTCAAACTACTGAGAAATGGCTAATCTGTTGGTCTAGATGGTATCGCGTCATAAGCAAACTAAGCCAATACAAACACGTCACGTGAATTACTGCATACACTATTTAGTAGATTACAGAGATTGAAGAAATTCCAGGAGAGCAGGTCATCCGAGGAGCTACAAGAGAAATCGGACCAGCAGGAGTGGGGTAAATTTTAGAAAGGTAATGTTTTTGGTATTTGAATGGAAATATTATGTAAGATATTTCAAGGGAGAAATTATTTGGCATTGACAATCATATAATGGATGAAAATGTAGGCTCCCGACCAAACAGATCCTGCGATGCTGTTAGGAATATTAAAATATATAGTTACATGGGGCTGAATCACCGATGATATTGGTCCCGCAGGCTATGAAAAAATGACAATACATCATTTATAGCGAATAAAATGAAAACTAATACGCCATGGGATGTACAGAAAAGTCTTAAAGTAATATGGTAACATGTAAAGACATGACAGGAAGAACACTTTTCTGTACGTGGGATAAACAGTCACTTATACAGTAACAAGTTACTCTTTAAGAATTTTCTGTACATGGGATGTACAGAAAAGTTTTTGAGTAATATGGTATTGGCCTGTTGAATTACAGCACAGTTTACCTAATGTAGTAATGTGTGGCTGCTGCTTTTCTATGACTGCAGATTCCATCGGCGATGAACTGTATGTAACTAAGTAATCTTCTGCTGTTTATAAACTGCTATTAAAACAACAATAACTATCGTTAGAAATGGAGTTCATGGATTTTGACATAGCAGATTGATTAACCGGATTTCACTGGCTACAGTGTCCCCCTGTCAATTAATGAACTAAGAGTACATTATATTCACATCTCATAGTAAAACTGAACCAACAAGTAGTTCTAATCATTTGGGAAACTGAGTCGAATCACACAATACTCTAATCATCAGGGGGAAAAAAAACACTCTAAAGACGTAATACAAATGCACCCTGAAACTAATCAAGAAATGATGATAAGAAGCGACTGCCCGATCTTTAACATTACTTTCAATAGAAATAATAAATCCTAGCCCAATTGTTCAACCATAGTCTGATATAGTTCAATCAAGAAAAACACAGTAACGCAATGTAAATTAAAATAAATTACAGTAATTCAAATCAATGTATTCCCTTACTGAATTTAGACGCAGAAGCAACAATCAATATGTTGCACGATTTATTGCCTGACATATTTCGCTGCATCTCGTCTGGTGCACACCGCACTGTTATACATCATATGAAGTGAATAAACTAATGATACTTAAGCTGAAAAAAATAAACACACATTTGCTTGTATTGTTCGAATGTCGACGATTTGCTATACCCACGACAATGTTTAATTTACCATGAATTCTTTCTGTTTGCACAAAGGCGGTTCCGGATAGTCTAGTAGAACACAATAACAGATCAACACGCCATATTCACTTCCGGTCGCCAACATGGCGGTTAGGCGTTGAACCGTTAAGGCCTGTGGCGTGTTTATACTTGCAGCTACGATATGCAATCGCATTTTCCTCATGTTGAACTGGTAGTACATGGTTCCTTCGCCCTGCTATTGAGTGAGTGCGTGGGCGACACTGTGAACTGTGAAATTCGCGGGGAATGTGTTTACCACTGTCCTGTACAATGACCTGCATGTTCGGAATAATGGCTGCCGGCTTTTGCTGAATTGACTGATTTGCCTTTTCGGTTCACGAGTGCATTTTTCAGGAGACTCCCGGGAGTCAGTATAACAGTGTGTAATATAAGACGAAGGCCGGTCGTTTGTTTGTTGATAAAACGTTTATTGGCTTAATATAACCAAGCTTCGATGTACACCTCCATTCGCTACTCAAGCTGGGTTCTAACTGCCCATACCAACCCAATACGTCACGATTGAGCATCTCCCCCCCCTTTCAGTCTCAATGCTCAATCGTGCTGTATCGGAGTTTTCCAATAGACCCCAATTATACCTACACTGTTACACCTCCCCATATTACTTAAAGAATTTTCCTTTTAAAGGAAAAATCTTTACTTCTAATCCCCATACTCTATTCCCTACTTGTCTTTTAACCTTCGCCCATACATCTTTTACTCTTCTCCCAGTGCTATGATCTGTCTATAACCTCCCCATATACTTCTTCTTTCCTTTTTTATTTCCCCAACATTTCATAGTTATCTACTACGTAATTCTTCATTTCTGGTTCTTTCTGGTTATCTGTATCAAATATACATATCATAAGAACAGCTCATAAATTCTGTGTCAAAAATTATGATCTTATACAATTCCTCATTCTCATAAATTCTGTGTCAAAAATTATGATCTTATACGATTCCTCATTCTTTCAAACCCCAGGACGTACAAAAACAATGTAGTTAGAAAAAGTAAAGAAGTGGTGCGCACCAAATAAAGAACATGAAGAATGAATACACGACATGACCACATGGACATATTGTAAATGTACATTTAAGACATTCACCCTTTACCTCCCTTGCCAATAAAAAAAATTTTTTTTGTAAAATAATTTTTTAAAACACCTTTAAGAAATATATTATTGTTTGTTATAAAACAATTTGGCATAAGTTTTCATGAACCTTTTATATTTCACATTGACATTGCCAACCACAATTCCGTTCCTCTTCCGTTATCTCACCTTTTACCATGAGCCCATGTTCATATTTTATGAACAACTTAAATATAATTAAAGCTGGTATTTCACAGCACCTATATCTTTCCCCCGTACAACCCATCCTGTTATTTTATAAATAAAGTGACGTGTGTGCAGACCCTGGATACGTCTATCCATTCGTGCATACACGTTCACCAACTATGGTTTCCCACTAGTTAATGAATGCATAGTTTCCCCTTACCTTGGACAAATTTGTTTTTATCAACTCTTTTCTTAACGAAAAACCTTTAGCAAAACCTCCTTCATTTGAAACTTAAATTTACTTAACTAACTTTACAAGCATTTAACTCAATATACCAAATCATTCATGTAATCAAAATAAAATGAACACAACCTCCAAATTAATCTAGAAGAAAAAAAACACATTTTAAAATGACATAACATGCATGTTATCAAATCAGAATAAAATATCCTATTCTACCTATCACTATTGGACACTTTTACGGACCAATAGTTCTTGTCAACTCAAATGCTATGAACACAATCACCCTACTCTAAACCAATTACTCAAACAATAACAATCATATTTCAAGACCAAATCAAGAAAACAAAATGAGGTATTACAACTTAGGCTCAATAAAACAACCAAACAACATCCCTCATTTTCTAGTAGTAACTCAAGCATAAAAACATTTCTTATATGACTCATAACTCATAAAACTTAGATTTCATAAACACCGTTTTCAACACAATTTTAACTCTCTTAAAATTACTACCAGCATTAGGCTCTCATAAATGACGCATATCCAGTATTTATATGACCGAGAAGACTAAACCTCCTATCTATATATCTGTTATTTACAGATCAATTATGAACATATCTGTTCTATCTAGATAAACAAATCAGTAATCCAGAATTATCTATTTATTTTCTCTTAACAGCACATAGTATCCTGAATAAGCTCTTAAGTAAGCACTGTAACCTATATCCAACATTAACTCAATGTAGCCATCCTCTACTTATCAACGTACTTGTGATCTATCCTGTCTATTATTATTATAACTTGTTAACCCCTATCTTTAAACACGGCACTTCTAACCTCAATAAAAAAAATACATTCACCCACTGTACTAATATCTCAAAACCACTTTTTCCACCGTTTCGTATACTTCTTCTTGTTATCTACAGTACTTTCGATTTATCTACCTCTTACGTTTCCATTTCCTCAACAACTCTAAGTTTCTCTGAATAAGTGCTAACTCTATATCAACATCTTCTTCTTCGTACAACCTACTAGCCTCTTCCATACTACTACTTGACTCTGACTTTTCATCCATTTCTTCTTAATCATTACTGTTAACTACAGTATCTCCACCATGCTACTCCCATCGAAAGAACTTGTCTATTCATTATAGACCTCTCACCAAAACCACCAATTCCACTACCAACTTTCTCGTCTACCCGACGCAATTAATATTTCGTCCTCCTGCTTCAATACTTTCACGTCTCACCAACACTACTATAGCTATCCTCAGGTCTCTCTTAGCACTCTTACATCGTGACGACAATCAAACCGGTCACCTCCTCGGAACCCGTTCTCCAACACTCATTTAACTAACCATGTTTACTTCCGCATCTTTCATTCTTCTTGTTATTTCTCGGAACTCTTTCAGAACTGCAACCTACGCCACTTATAACCAACAGCAGACCTCTTTTTCCTCGCTTCTCAGTCTTAGGCACTCTTGCTTCGCCATTTTCCTGTCAAGAATACTAAACATTCATAATGTTAATTCAGCATATAACTTCCATAATTTCCTTCCAAGTTCAGATATTCTACGAAAAGACATTACAATTTTCTTTCTATCTCTCGATTTTCGCATGCTCTATGTTCCACCACGATTTATCAACGTCACTTATCAACCGCTCTTCTCATATTCACACGGACAATGACACACAACCTCGCTCTCATCTCACGCCTACTCTCGCATCGCGACAACCTAACGTCTCCATACTATTACTACAACAAAATACTTTAGACGCCATCTCCACATTCCAGCAATCATTCACCACATATCTACACGTATTAATCTCCTCTACACACATTGACACAAGACATATTAATGCCACTCTTACATTCTATCTACGTATTTCACTTAGGCGACTTCATCACACCTCTCTCCTACTTCCTTCATCACGCCGAACACCTGTCTGACTACAGTTATATTCACGTATGAACAACGCATAACCAGAGGACTTTCTCAATTCACTGTTTTCTTATATCTCTACTCCTATACGAAGGTCAGACCCTATACATGACATCTCGCAACTTATATTGCTTTCACAGCACTATAACTATCTCTTCAAAACAAACTTCATTCCAACATGTCACAAATCTCGTAACTATTATTCTATACTTCTCCAGACACAACAACTTTTTCTTTCTCCACAAACACTACGTAACTCGTATTTTTCAAGCATCCACTTCTACAGTCTTTTACTCTTAATATTCTCGTGTTCAACTGGCTACTTTACACACAGGACGCTCAGTACCACCTCGATCCATATCTCTTCACCAGACACTCTCGGTTCACCTGTCAACAATACTATTCTTTCTTCTCCAACCAACAAGCAAAACTATCTCGGACATCACGTCATAGCTCTGAGTCAAACCACTTCTAATACGAACATTCATACTTAATTTATCTCTCACCCTCTACTAATTCTCTCTACTAAGTGCTGAATCCACCCTATTTTATTTAATGTACTCTCCCTACATTTTAACCAAACAGAAGATATGATATCCTGTATTACGTAATCCACGTGGAATATCATTTGCCGTACTTCCTTATCCTCAGCACCACTATCACCTACCTTGTACCATTCTACCCCAAAAATTTCATCTGTCTATTTTAGAGTTCTTCTCCTAAGCCAAAACTATTTCATTTTCCTTCTTCACCCAAGGAATTTTAAGCGTTATATAGTGTGTCCAAATTAAACATTTCACTGTCTTTCAATACATTCACCCGTCTTTCGCTTATTATGTCTTCATCACTATCTGTTGTCAACCTGTTAAAGTATTCAGGTCTTAAGGTCATAAGGTCTTCTATTTTTCTTAAGTCGCTTTCCGTCGTTGCGTAAATTCCCGCTATCTGTCTACCACTATTCTTTTTCTTAAATGAGTTATTTCTATTTCTTTTATTTCTGTCGTCGGTCCGCTCACTGTTCCCTGTCAACCTTACGTAACGTTTACACTTCCCCATCTCGTCCTCAGATGACACACTAATAATAGTTCCTTCATCAGACTCATTATAGTTTACTGCAAACACGTCGGCCCTATTTCCATAGTCATCTTTAAAACGTCTGGCTTTCTTTTTCTTTCTCGGTCTTCGTCCCTTAGTCTTTCCTACTTTATTGTCATATACCCCAGTATCTACATAGTCACTAACCAAAACTCTGTCCGTCTGTCCACCAGCAACTACTCCATATGAGGGAACATCACGCCTCAATTCAGGATCTGCTCGTAGTGCAACACTCTCATTCTCCGAATCCTCAGTAATAATATCCGTTTCAGCATCACTATAATATTTGGCTGTAGGAATATCTTCTCCATAACTTGAACTCTGGCAGCTAATATTCCTACACCATTTGGGAATTAGTTTCCTGTCTATAGCTGAAGAACTAGACATGGCACTACCTCTATTTGCAACCATACTGTTTCTTTCTTCAATACTTCTTCTCTTTATCTTTCTTTCGTTCTTGGTCCTCGTCTGTCCATCTTTCCTATCTTCAACCTTGTCTCTCTTAGTCAATTGAGTTGGTTTTGACTGATTCTCTGAGTCTGCGTACTACTTTCTACTGTATTAATTGTCTGCGTCTGTGTCTCTCGGTTTATTTTCCTTACTAACACCGTCGTCTTCTTTTCCTGTCCCATATTAATGTTGGCAAGTACTTTAGGTGTCGTTGAATTCTTATAATTCTTATCTTTGTGTTCCACTCTGTCTTTCGATCCTGACTTCAAATATTGTCCTTGTCTCTTTTCAAACCAGTCGTTACGTCTTTTTCTGGCGGTTTCACTATGAGAGGGCCAGTCCCACGATTTCTTTGCAAGATTTCTGTCACGCCCACTACTATACCAGTTTGACCTTTCACTATTATGTCTGTTCTTCTTACTGTCTCTTACCCTATAAGCATTTGGACTTGGTTCGTCATAACCAGCCGCACACATAGACCCACATCGTCTTCTGTCTTCATTAAGCACTGGCTGTCTCTTGTTATTCTCTCTTACTCTGTTGTTCCCTTTTATCTCATTACCTCTTACATTGCTCTGTAACCAGCGTACAAAACATTCTACCTCGCTGACTGCCACCTTTAATTCTCCTAACCATGCAGTCACGTGTCCTAAGTCTCTGTTCAAGTACATTTTTACTCTTTATGCTATCTCAGCCGAAATAATTCTCACTTGTGTCGTGATGAATCTGCTCTGCTAAAATATTCCTAAACAGATCTAAACCTGTGCTAAGGTGTCCTGTTCCGCCATGCTGAAAATACTGAAAGAAAGCAAGCAAAGAACCAAGAAGCACACAATTTCAAGCTCTAAATTTAAGGAGGATGCGCTAGGGTGTCCTGTTCCGCCATGCTGAAAAAAAAATAGCAAAACCAAGCAAGCAACCAATCACACAATTATAATTTCCCAAATCCCAACCAGCACAATTCAGTTGGTTATAATATTGTAAGATGTTACATTAATCAGAAGAAGCACCAACGATGTCCTGTCTGAGCATAGGAATAATGAACCCTGTCCTCGAAAAAAAACTCAAACTGGTGGCAATCAAAAGAAGGTTCCTTGTAGATAATGTTCTGTACTCCACTCTAATAAATGAATTCGGAACCTCACGGGATTCTATTTCTAAATTACTCTGTTACCTTCAGTTCAGTTCAAGCAACCAGATCCCGCATTAGGTGAAACTCAGTCTCAGAGTTCAGGTGGTGGAGTTCAGATACCATTTCTCCTCCCTCAGGTACTCTCGTCCTTCTCATGGGCTGCCAGAAAATTCTTCAACCCCTGGTTGGGTCACATCTCATGGGCTGCCGGAAAATCTTCAACCCCTGGTTGGGTCCCTTCCTTGATTCTCAGGTGGGTACTTCAACGTCGTTTGGAATGGGTCATAGGATTAACGTGGCCCAAGGATGGATCAGGTGTTTGGGTCGTAGGATTAACGTGGCCCAAGGATGGATCAGGATCAGCCAAGGCCCAACGATAATGGCGTGTCTTAAGAACTTATGGCCCGATCAACGATCATGCTGTCCTGACAACTCCTGATTAGCTCTTTAACTTTGAGGAACTTAAATTGCTGGTTTGCCCAAACTTTCAGGACAGGATCACTCCTGGTCAATCAAAATGATGTAAGGCAGCGGCTTTGATGGCTCTTGCTAACAGTCAACCTGCAGAAGGGCGGCCATACAAACTTTCTTCACCGTGACCTCTGCAAAACGGCTGGTACAACAAACTTCTTATCTGAAGTCTTAAAAAAGACTTACAAAGGACCACTCCTGGTCGAGCTTTTGGCCTTTGTATTCAGATATTATTACTATCTCGTCTTATAACTTGCTGGCCATCTTTTGGTGCGGCTGTTACCAGGTTCAATAGTTGTTTTTTCACGTGCCGCTTGAATCTTTCCGCGACGACGTTATTCAACTCCGACTTTGCATAGTTTTATCTTTCTCATTCTCAGGTTCGCATCCTGGTCGAGCGGCTCCATTTCGCCTCTTATAACAGTGTGTAATATAAGACGAAGGCCGGTCGTTTGTTTGTTGATAAAACGTTTATTGGCTTAATATAACCAAGCTTCGATGTACACCTCCATTCGCTACTCAAGCTGGGTTCTAACTGCCCATACCAACCCAATACGTCACGATTGAGCATCTCCCCCCCCTTTCAGTCTCAATGCTCAATCGTGCTGTATCGGAGTTTTCCAATAGACCCCAATTATACCTACACTGTTACATCAGCGCTGAAGCTGCGGAGTTCGTGCTTTCTGCGACACTTTCGGTGGGTCGCCCTGCGGTAAAAGTCCGAGCCATGTGAGAAAACCCGGGTCAATTATGTCTTTTTGGTGACTGCCGAGTCCATCGACGATGAACTGTGGTTTTCGTGGATTAATTTTGTGTTGGCGTTCTGGCGGCGGAATTATGCACAGTGTACCTGTGCGGGCTGTTGGTTTGCCGCGACTCCTGTCTATTCTACTTTTCACATTGGACAGTGGGGAGCATTTTGTGTGATATTCACTGGCACAGGAACGGAGCATAATGGGGACGACCCGTTACCGTGAAGTTTGAATCTCGACTAACTAACTAACACCATATTCAACTCTTCAGTTTACACTGTATATGTGGGCTATTGAAAGACAATTGATAGTATTGGTTGAAAGTATGTTTAGGCATTGATGAGACATTATGGGATTCCACAGAAAACCATTAACTGAATAACGGTAGTCTATACATACATAAATTGGAAATTCATTCTGAGGGAAAGCTAGCAGAGAAATTCGAAATGAGAAAAGGAGTGAGACAGAGATGCCTTTTGTCACTTTTACTGTTCTTTGTGTTTATATGACTGGCTCATGAAGCCAGCAACAAGAACTGCCAGAAACAAAATTCGCTGGTAACATTCCCTTCTGTCTTACACACGACATCAGATGCAAGATAAGCTAACAACTTGTGAGTGTAGCATAGGTGGTCACAAAATTAGGTTTAACATCCATAGCTAAAAAGCATTGATAATGAGCATACAATTCAAGAAACGGAACAATACAGTTATTTAGGCGTTAATGTAGACGATGAAGTGAAAGCAGGTACAGATATCATAGTAAGTATTCACAAGGCACGAGGAGATTAAGTTGAGTTGATGAAGGGGTCAAAAAGTTTAGACTGCTTGCCAACTGATTGGCGGTTGGCATCGAATCAGTTAATATTTAGGTTGCACTTTATCGCACTAGGATACGGGCTTGTACCCTCTAAGTTACGCACCTCCTCTCAAGGCCGTTGGCACAAGGTGGAGGTGTCGGGCTTTGTGAGCGCCGTCCAGAATCCGGCCCTAATAGAATGCAGCTAGTACCATCTGCTTACGGTAGCTCATATATGAAACATTAACTATCTGTATCAGCATTCGAAGGGATACAATCTATGACTCTGCAGTATATTCATTGAATTATTTCCCATTGCTGAGATAAAATGAAACTATCTGCCCATTAGTCCAGGGTTTAGCATCCATTTTGTAGTTATGTGCCAAAGTAGTGTTGGAAAGACAGCACTTTCTACCACCATGATCTATTCTATATTCGTTTGTCCGAAAATTTTGAAGCGAGCGTATACCTCTAGTTGGGATGTTTTGTTTATCATTTTAACGGAAACGTATTCCATAATCACCAACAGTGCAAGTTCGCATACCAAAATGGGTAACAACGAGTGTTCTTAACCATACGGTATGCTGATGCCGAGGTAAGCGGTTCAACCCCTACACCGGACAGCTGGACTAAAATGTTGACCTGTCGTCCTTGACTTCGGGACGTAAATTAAAAGTACCTCTGAAGTTGCCTGATGGCGCGGTACACTTAATAAGGAAAGCTAATCCACACGCAAAATTCAGTCCATCACTACTATAAATAGTGTGTATGGACTATACTTGAGTTCAAAGTGAGCGGGAGCCCCAAAAAATAATAATAACCAACCGTTTTGCTATTGCTAACGAACTTTACTGATATGAGTATGCAAATGAGGAAAGATTATTAGAGCTTACGTTGACCGTGGTCGACAGACAGGTGTAGTAAAAGCCGACACTTGCTCTTCCACACCCAATCTGTCGGAAAACGTGGCAAGTAATCATCTATTGTTTGGTTTAATTTTAAATCACGTAGCCACACTTTCCTCCCACCCACATCCACCCCCTCCCTCCTCCCTTTTTCTTCTCTTAATCTGAGGCGATGTTTCCCTCTCTGACAAATTTGTGATGCCCTATTACAATGATTGACCTATAAAACTTCAATTTCAAATAAGCTTAGAGCATATATGAACCAATCGACTTATTGATAGAACCATAGCCTATAAACTGTCCAAATTACACAGTGACTTTTAATGGGCTTGCCGCCATGACAGCCCATGCCATTTAATCGCGGAAGTAGTTTCCTTAATTCTCTACCGCCTGCTGTGATAAACATGGTAGATCTTAGTTCTAACACGAGGCTGCTTGATGCTCATTTAAGTTATGTCATTCATAGAGTTACTTCCTAGACACTTCGTCACAGTAACTCTTTAATTCAGCGCATGTGACTCCGATATAGATATATACTACAGCGTCTGTAAACCTGGCACATTTAAAACAGAATTAATTGGCAGAACTCAACTCTCTGGGATGCGTCCTTCCAGCAGGTATCAATACTGTTGTTGACGCCACTGTATAACTGTGCCATCTTCCCTCTATACATTCATATCTAACTGTTTACATATCCAACTGTTTACACGGTCTATAACTATGATGTCCTCCCCCTATATATCCAAACCTAACTGTCTTCACACCCCTATATATTCATATACGGCTTTTCGCATATTTTTGGCGACATAAGCCCTATCTGGCAACCCACTATACTTAAACTCTGTAACCAAAGAGTGTCTTCGCAAGCAGCAAAGCCGCCATTTCTGCTCCCTCATGGGAACCGAGTAGTTGTGCTTTTTTGATTTTTGTATTTTGTTTTTCGTTGTTTTATCTATCTGTGTTGTCCTGTCCTTGACAAAGATTCTGAGAATCGAAACGTCTTCCGCCCTGTGTGTTGCATTGTACCCATTTGTGTGTTTTTTATTTTATTATTTCATTTTATATATTTATTGATTGCTCTAATCTTGAAATTTCACCGGTATACGATGGATCTCGTTGTAAGGTATGTGCAACGTGTTTGTGTTCAGTACGTTTCTTCTCGCAGGAGCTAAATATACCTATTTGTTTCCAATTCGTAAGTTATGGAGAAAGACCGATTTAAGCGAATCAAGAAGTGAGAAAAAGATGTTCGCACTGGAAAGGGTTATTTTTGAAAATATATTATGACAGTATAACAAGAATGCCTTTTCTCTTGAATTTAGATAAAAACAACATATAGGAAGACCTAAAACGTACGGGCAATAGTATTAGAGAGATATATGATTAATATGTAAGGGACATTAGGCAAATCTACGTCTAAATATGGCAACAGAGTCAGAAGTTATATATGGTGATGGTGAAAATATTTATTTGAGGTAAGTACAGACATGAGCGAAATGTAGAAATGAGTTGTATATGAAGTTCAGTAACATATTGATGTGTGGTTTGAACAGACTTTTAAGACACTCTTTGGATACAATTAAGACACGTAGACAATTTAAGCCGGTCTCTCTGGCCGAGGGGTTACACCACTTTCTCCGTAATCCCGTTTTTCACGCAGAGTCTCGTAGCGGGCGAGAACTGGGAGCGGTTCGTCCCCCGCTGGTGACTTGCGGGATAACTGAGCCGGCCGCTCAGAAAGCTATGGCAAACTACTGAGCGTAATCTTGCCAAGAAATCAACAGACAGCTGAAAGATGCTGCTGTTGACAGCGATGTCCTGTAAAAGGATGTGCGAATTTAAAAATAAAAGACAATTTAAAG